>WIPJ01000692.1:18430-57408 GCA_018155075.1 Cassiopea andromeda
GACAATTTAAGCGTGCGACAATTTAAGCGTACGACAATTTAAGCGTGCGACAATTTAAGTGTGTGACAATTTAAGCGTGCGACAATTTAAGCGTACGACAATTTATGCGTTTAAGGAAGTACTAAAATTTTCTTAATTTGAAGTAAAAATTTTGTATTCTGGTACTAAAGGTTTCGAAATTAGTTTTTTATTTTCGAGACCGAAACTCACCATATTGTTTGAAAGTTGAACACTTCTGGGTGGATATAACTGCCCAGCGTCACGAAAATTGTCCAAATTGATCAAAATAAAAAGATACAGTCTTTCTAAATAAAAATCGTAGAACCAAAGAGAGGATACCATTTTTAGAGAAATTGATGCTGGACAGTTTCTAAAGCTTTCTTGAACAAAGTACTATACTCTTTTCAATTTTAAATTTTAAATTTTAAAAAATCTTTTAATTTAAAAAAAATTGTTTACTTTTTAAAAATTTTTTAATTTTTTGACCGGCCTAGCATTCGTTTCTTATGAACCAGTTTCTTATAAAAAAATGTGTGTTATCAGCTACGTGGATACTGACGTTGATGTTCCTATTATCATTTTGAGAATGTAGACTACATTTTTCTATGAGAACAATTTTATAAGAACATGAGTCTGAAATTTGGAGAAAGCTAAAAACAAATCAAGAACAAGGCTGGGGCTAAAGAACTATCGTGATATGCATTTATTGGACAACGATGCATAAGCTTTTCACTAAAATTTGGAAATGAGAAGTCCCTTCCTTGCTAGCCTGAGGAGGAATGACAGCCTTGTCACCTCTCCTCTTTGATTTTCGCGATTTAGTTGCCCCTAGCCAAACTAGAGATTGTGCTGACACTGCTTATTTATAATTGTTTATAAATTTGTTTCATTGATAAACATTGATGTGCAAGAGAGACCATCTCGGGTGTAAAATTTGGCCAATGGGCTCTCAATCAATCAAAACATCCAATGTTGCCTTGCATACTGTCTTCAATGCATTTCTAAATTGCCAGTACCTCACCAATTTAAGATCAAATTAAGCGCAAATCAGCCTCAAGATTTCGGAAAAATTAAGATCAGCAAGTCTGCACCGCAATTTTATCGGTTCTTAAAAAAAGAGTGATCATATACATGTCTTCTTTTATAAGAAAACCGTCATTTTGCCTGAGCCTCAATTTTATTAACTTTTCCCGAATTTGAGCCTGAGATTTTCTTAAAGTTTTCTTAACTTTTACTGAAATAAACTAAATTTTAGAAGCTGAGCCTCGTGATATTCTTAGGATTTACTTAAGATTTTGACCATTTGAGCCTCATTTTCTGATAATTTTTTTCTGATAAAAAAACATTTAATAGTCTTAGGGCTGGTTTTCATAAAATCGTCCATCGCAGATGAGTTTTTCCATATAGAGTGAAATCGGTAACCAATGTGTTTGTAACAAGGAAAGATAATTTAAGTAGTATGTATATACACATTACGTAAACGTAGTTTTATTGGAGTTATCTGATATTGGATGATTCATGTCACGTGGAATACAAAAACACTAGGCAATCACCGATGCATCGCAGATGAGTGTTTCCATATAATTTAAATCCATCGTCGATGCCGAGAAAGCATCGCAACGATCGAGAAACTAGAACATGGTTCTACATTTCAGATACTGTTACGATGTCTCCGATGCATCGCAGACGTCGGAACAAGAGTGTTTCCATTAAAAACATTTGCCTGCGAACCATCGGCGATGCATCGCAGGCAGCTTCTGATTATATGGAAACATGTTTACGGTTATATGGAAACCAACCCTTAAACAAATCATTCTATATTTCATAAGGGAGTTATCGTGAAAGAGGAGTATGGCTGAATCTGGTTCCAGGTGGTGGATTGCAAAACCATTGCAATAAAGAAGGATTCAACAGCGTCGTTAATGCAAGAACAGAAGTAAAAGTCAGAATTGGCATTATAGGCAACGAGCAAAATGACTGCAACTCTCCTGATAGTGCAATTGGTATTGGAATAGGAGGATCTCATCTTTCTTCATCGGGAATAAGGACAGGTTCTACACGAAATAGAGTGGCTGGCAAAGGATACATCTTCATTAGATAGAAGGAACTTGCAGAAGGATTCTATATTAACAGCACTATTAACAAAGTTAGTTGTGATAAATAAACATGGGCGTTGGAAGATGTCAAAGTCAGGGGGCTCTAAGTTCTCTTCCCGAAATATCAAATAGAGCTGTAGAGTAGGCAGAAAAGTTGCCGGAATTTCCTATTGTTTTTTCAGAAAATTTGCCCAAGTGAAACGGATTTCTGCCCAACTTGGGGGGCTGCAAACCCCCTTACCCCACCTGCTACGCTTATGTGAGTAAATGTATACAAGGATTGAAGAACGCATACGTGGTAGACACAAACTGAATGTTGACAATGTTTATTTTAGAAAGCGTTCTGTCTTGCATGGCGTATAAAGTTCAGGTAGTCAAAGTAATGCTATAGAGCAATATCGTGCACAGTTCGTTTGGGGCCTCTATCAATCAAGTGTGACTTGAATTCCCTTATTACACAGTATAAGTAGTAAGCATGAATACATCAATGTCATGGAGTTTATATTCTGCTTTTGCTATTGAAAACACTTGGCTGACTGACTTGACATCCATGACTGCTGTGAGTCTTGTTCGCTACAGTTATTGAAATAACTACTCTAGTGTCTCTAACAGACGGCCCCGTCTATTAATTTTTAGAGAATTTTCCTTCCTGCCGTTGCTTATTTGCACCCCTTTCTAGTAAATGTCAAAAATCGATCGTGAACAGAACACGCAGAAAATTAAATGACCTTTTAACAAAACAATTTACCAGCATGAACCACCTTCTCTTAGCACTCATTTTCTATTGAAAAGCTGCCGACATGCATACCCCCTTCTACTAACACCCTCTTTTTATTGAAAGCTAGCTAACATGAACACCCCTTTCTATTCGCACCCCCTTCTACTAAAAATTGGTCAATATGAACACCACCTTCTATCGCCTAACCCCCTTCTATTAGAGGCACTAGAATAGTTAGGGTTAGATCATGTGAGCTTAACGGCTCACAAATTAATATCGCTTCGAACTCTTTCTGAAGTCGAAAACAAGCTCTACTGGAACTTAGGTAGCATTTCCACGGGGATGGAACTTAGGTAGCATTTCTACGGGGATGGTTCCGGTTGAAAACTGAGCAGGAGACAACTACCAACCATAGGTGAAAGAAAACAATAGATAAGCAGAAGAAGCGTACCAATCAGTTTTCCTCGAACTTAGAAACTTTTTTTGTTTCTTTCCTATCCGAACCAATTTGGAGCATTGCACCTGTTTCAACGAGTGCGGTTCCAATTGGCACCTAATTCATAAGCAGAAACCATCTGAAACCGACTAGCAGTTCCAATTAGAATCGTTCCAAGCAGTCTCGTGGAAACGCGAGGCCTATCCGTAACCAGAATGCTACGGTTCCAATTAGAGCCGATCCCGTGGAAACGCGGCTATAGAAAGACTTGTTTTTGAACAAGAAACGTCACTTAGTGTAAAGCTAAATAACAGTAGTCAGTGTAGAGAGCCTATCCTTACGGGGAATGTTTCATTCTGCTCCTCTATTAAAATTCAACAAAGAAAAAGGCAATAGAGACATCTTTACCTAGAAAAGTATTATTTAAGAATTCACTAAAGCGGTCTAACTTCATAGCAACAAAATAGATTTTAAAGCATAACCATTACCTCTTTGCTCAGTTATTAGACAAATGACGTCATAGTGTTTAGAATGACGTATTGCATATATATGTAGTAATTCATAATTTATTTTCCGGAACAGAATTAGCTGTTGAAATTTTATAATGTGTTTATATATGGGACTACATGATTCTACTGCTATTTTCTGGAGAGCCAGTATGGCTTTGTCTTTCCTATAATCATACGGCACTGTTATTTCGCTTTTCATGATAATTCAAATCACTACAAGTTTGTTTTTAATAAGAAAATCATTATTTTGCCTGAGCCTCAATTTTCTTAACTTTTCCCGAAACTGAGCCTGAGATTTTCTTAAATTTTTCTTAACTTTTACTGAAGTAAACTGGCTGCAGTGGTTTACACTTTCGTTAATGATATTGTAAACTTGAATTTGAATTCCATCTTTAAAATTTTGAATGCAATAACGACAAAATACCGATTTTCGTCCTATAAAAACACCTAATTTTGGACATTGAGCCTCGTGATTTTCTTAAGATTTTCTTAAGATTTTGACCATTTGAGCCTCATTTGCTTATAAACTTTTCTCTCATAAAAAAACGTGTATTACTATCATCCTTCATGATAACCAAGGATCTCACACGATTCCAATAAAAACTGCGCGAAGTTGTCATGAAACTGTTGCGTATCGAAATTTATTTACATTTGAACTTCTTTGAAGTTGTATTAAAATTCACTGCAAGCTGAATAAAGCAGGTGATCATGTTCATATGGAAAGTATTAAAAACAGGTATTTATGACAAGTGTGAATTCAATGAAAAACAAACATCAAGGTTGAACTACAGCTCTATTCAACATACCTCAATACAGAACACCATATTCGATACACCGCAGGATTAGTAGCTACACTGAACTCCAGAAGAACGATTCAGGAGTGAAAAGAGAGAGGGCTGTGGGACGTGGCACAAACGATAATTTCAATCTATTAAGTGAAATAGAGAGCTGCCTCACCAGGGTAATGGCTTGTGCTAAGCTCATTTTCATTAACTTGATGCTCTTAGTAACCACTAGTCATATGAAAATACTGAGGGAGAGTTGTAAGCAATATGCTGATTTCAATGTTGTACTGGAAAATATGTTTGACTCTGGGCCGGCACTGAAGAGCGTCAACGGAAAAAGCAGAAGACAATGTTTGCTGGCATGCACCTCATATTTCCCTTGCAAATCTGTCAACTATAAAAATGATGGTGGATTGTGTGATTTGCTTGATCGAAATCTGACTGCGAGTGTGGGCGCTCTTCAACAAAACATTGGATGGACATATATCACAACAAATGAATATAGCTTAGTGGTAAGGATTGTGTTCCTTGTTATCAGCAAAGTATACTTTTTTACTTGAAGTTAATGTCTGAATAGAAAAAACTTAGAAAACAGGCTTATTGATGCAAATCAGTGCTAATTTGGTACATGGACAGCATCTAAGTAGCCTGCATAAAGTATAACTTGTAACGGTTTAGTGAAATAATAATAGAAAGGAGAACTAGAAAGCACCTATGCATGACATATCAAAATTAGAGAGAAGTGTCTCGTTTGTCAACTGATTTTGAATATTGAGATACACAGAATGAGCAGGCGCGCAACTAGGAATTTTCAAGGCAGGAGCCAAATCCATGAAACAGGGAACTTCAAAACTTTTTAAAGAAATACTTCCTTGGAATACTGTTTTGCAGATTCATAAATAGAAGAAATAGTGTGGGGGGTTTACTGGCATGGTTGCTCTGAAGTCCAATGATCCTCATTGTAATCTTTTGTCACGGTAACGAAGGAAAGTCGCGGGCTGGAAGAGAAGGGCCTAGATAACTTTTGAAACCACGCGTCTTTTTGACATAAGTGGGGTACTGCAAAATGGGCAGGGTTTCAAGCCTCAGGATCACCTGAAAAACATCTGGTTCATCTACCAAGAGCATTTGTTGTAAGGTGTAAACGTATTTCAATGTCATTCTTGCATTGTCAGTAATATTCACTATTAAACAGGTTGGAAACAAATGTGCACAGCTATCCCCATGCCAAAATTATGGGAAATGTGTAGACATGTGTGATGCAGCTGGCTTCAAATGTGTTTGCAAGGATGGCTACAGTGGTACATATTGTGAAAAGGAACAAGGTTTGTTGATTAGATTCCAGAAATCGTCTATAATGGCTTTTGCAATAATAAAAAGGGGATATTTGTGTCTCTTGTGATGGAGTAAGTGTCCCTTGTGACGTAGCAAGTGTCTCTTGTGATGGAGTAAGTGTCTCTTGTTGATGGAGTAAGTGTCCCTTGTGTAGCAAATAAGCAAAAGTCGATGAATAAGGGCTCTGGGATGGCCTTAGAAAAGCCTTTAAGCACAGTATATAATAAAAGGAACTTGCTGGGGGTCCTTAATTTTCGAAGTAAGATGCCCCCAAACTGCGCTACAGCACTGACAGTTACCTCAGTATATGGACCTAGTGATCTCACCTAAGCCACGTGCAACAAAGGGAGTGCCAGAACGACAGTAAACAAAGACCAATTTGGGAAAAATAATCAATAGAAAAGAGAATAATGAATTCCATGGTCAACTTATGGCCATGGGCTACTTCAATTAATACCCTATCGTCATGGACCATACAAAAATATTTCACAGAGATTATAGATTGCGAAGGAAAATGCGATGTGGAAAAAAGTAATGAAAATACTTAATGTTCCCATCAATCAAAGGATATTCCCTCTCATCTAGGATTTAGATTCCCTTCTTAATAAGACTTTCTCTTTGCCATACAAATGCAAAATCAAATTAAGGAATAATTGAATGAGCTATAAAACACCGGTTGCTGATTCTAATCTCCTCAATGTATATTCATATACAACCATTTCAATATCAAATACAGTATCTAATGCAAGTAAATTATTTACAGAATATTCCAGTTGTCAAGCAGCCTACGATGCAGGACTCCGCAAGGATGGAGTATACTACATTACCAATGCGGGGTATCATTATTGTGTATTGAGTAATTCACTTCAATGCAGCACTGGTGGTTATACTCTTGTCATGCGCACAGATGGCAGTCTGGTATGACTTTGCTTCATCGTTAATACCGAGTATCCCTTTAATGTAAATATTTCTCTACCACCTTGTACTATCAATGGTAAGACAGGCTATTGATATCAGTACTTTATATCTACCATTAACTTTTCAGATCAAAGAGGATGATTTGATCGTTAATTGTTACGTACAAATTGGAACATTTTTCCTTGATCAACAACATGTTCACGATTAGTATATGCCTGCACCCACGGGAACTTGTGCACAAGTTCGCGTGTGCAGGAACTCATGCGCACGGACGCAGATATTTATATATATTGGACTTTTTAAGTTGAGTTTTTGGTTGTGGAGAATCATGTATCTACCGTATTTACGAAGATAACTTATAAGCATCCTAACACAATTAGTTACAGAGATTACAAATTTCTGTATGCACATTCATTTTCCCCAGATGCGTCTACACTGGTGGGGGCAGGAAGGGCAAAAATTGTCCTTCATACTGAACTCTTCCCATCTCTCCTATCTTCTGATGGGACATTTTCCAACATTGTAGACAGTTTGGTTCAATTACATTTTTTTGGCGCAAGCCCCCAGGCCCCAAATTTGCATCATCTTACAAGGAGACTTATAAACTAAGCAGTTTTCTTCTATAAAAGAAATTGAAGACCAAAATCTACGCCTGTGGAGGAACATACATATACATAGATGTGCCCTCAGAGGACACCTTGCCCCCTCTGTCCTAGATACACACAGGACTTCTTGCTCCCCGCATCAGAGAAGGCTTTTCCCTAGGTACGCGCAGGCGTCCCTGATTTTCCATTCGTTACTTTCGTTATTTCTTTCTTTACTTTTGTTGTCTGGTGTTAGTTTAATGCTCTTTTATTTAAGAGGCATTAAACTCTCTTTAGTTCTTGTTTTCTTCCGAAGCATGTGTTAATTTCTTTTGCTTATTTAGCAAATCGTTTGACAAAAAATTTTGATTTGTTACTTTGTGTCTGTAGCTGAATTGAGGATACATTAATGGAAACCGAATGAAAATGAGATGAATGAGATGAAAATGAAAATGAAATGAAAATGAAATGAAAATGAGATTTATTCACACAAGGCTTGATAGCATATAAAGTCCAATGATTTGAAAGAATGAAAACCAAATCCAATTCTGTACCACAGAAAGGACTAGGGGTGTCGAAAGCGTGGGGCCGGGGAGCACTCCCCCCGACTTTTTGAGAACAAAGCATTTTTCTCAGTTAATCTCTGACCTTAGTCACCAGGCCTCTCAACACTGAAAGTTGTTTCCATGCCCCTGTTCTGCATACGTCATACAATTAACTCTTTCGACCAACTGCTATCAAGTCAACTTAGCGTCACGAAAGTCCGTCTTGGACTCAGAGTCCAAAACGCATTTCATAACACATATGGAAGTAATAAATTATGCTAGGCATAGATACTTTATTCTGTAAGTGCTAATACTTTATACAGCAACGCGAGAATTGGTGATAAATTGGGCAAGAATCTAGAGGGTCATATTCAAGTTCATACAAGTTCAAGTGCATGTAATTCAAAATTCTAAACTGAAAAGATTTCAACAGCATTACCTATAATTTGTAAAATAAAAACTAACGTAAAATAGGATGAAAAAAGGCGTAAGCAAGAAGAAAATTATAAAATATCGAAATTTGCCAGTTAATAATTTGTAAGGAGGAGCTCTCTCATTGGATAAACTAATCGAGAAGAGAGCTCCCTCCCTTTGCATATTTGCCTATGCCATTATAGCTGTAGCATTATTAGTTGTCACACTTTCAGTAGTAGACAGACATACTGTCTGTTTACTATGTCAGGTGTTTGGTAGAAAATATATATGAATTTTAAGCTTATGACGGAAACTAAAACTGAAGTGGATTGCTTGAAAACATCAGGAATTTTGTTCCACGATTTTACACCAGAATATCTAATAAATCTTCGACCATATTGTAAAGTACTTTCACGAGTCATAAAAATATCGACTTTAGAAGCTTGCCTTGTATTATAATGATGAACAGATTATAAGTTTCAAAAATTTATGGAGAAATACTGGGGAAATCTTGTTAACAGATTCAAAGACAAAGCTAAGCTGCTTCAGTTCAACCACCTCATATAATTTAAGAAGTTTTGATTCAGAGAAAATTGGTGTAGATGGACATGTAGGGCTTTAGAAGATATAGCTCTGATAACTTTCTTTGGCAAGATATATATGAGTGCAATATAAGTACCATAGGCGAGACTTCAATTGGGATGTTGATATGTGCTGAAGAGTGTTACGTAGGTAAAGAGTGGAAACTGGATGGGGCAGCGAATGCTTGCGATAGGTATCCTGGTGTCATCAAGCAATCCAGCTCCTTCAATAATCTGATACATATTTGGCTACATGCACATTATGAAAGAGCCAAAGAAGATTTTGAATAAGTACGAGAGCAACCTTTCTCATTTACTAGAGATACCACCCAATTGCTCTCCCCTCTAAGATCTATGGCTGGCCACAGACGACTTCCAACATTTGGCTATGACTCATCACACTGGACATCAAACACCACATACTAGGCCTATTGCAGATATCCTTTCATACGTAATTCACGTGTCTCTTGTAAAAAGCGTGGAACACCGTATTTAAATTCCAGTTCAATATCTTTATCCATTATTGATTTATTGAATTTTGAATTTTACCCGTGTTTTAGTAGAAAATGCCAGTTGATGTTCATTTTGAATTGCACCAAAAGATACATCATCAGAAATTTCTTATTTTATCTAAAACCTTCCACCCATAATGATTGAAGATCTCCATTTTACTGCTACAAGATCAAAGTAATTCAAAAATGGCATCTTGAACTTTATATGTATAACAAATTATGAGCTAAAGCATTTTGAAAACTCGGTGCAATAATTTTTGTGGCTGCAAATATCCAACAACTTGTAAATAAGCAGAAAATGTCTGGTATGTTTATTGCTAGTACAATGAACTTGATCAGTATGAAATATAAACCTTGATAATCACCATGAGATAGAGATATAGCCTTCCAAACTATGCAGTAAAAAATTGTCCAAAAAGTCACACTGAAACTGAAAATCAAAACAGAATGTTAATAATAAAAGTGAATTTCCATGAGATTTTCGATAAAGGGGCTATTCAAATATTACATAATGCCAGAAGGGTGGGAGGTTCTCTTGATTTTTGTGAAAAGTGTGACAAGGGATGGGTGGGTTGTTCTTGCATTATGATATCACATTTTCTAAATACCTCTATACTTAACACATTTTGCTTCATAATAGCAAGTTTCGCCTTTTTTTTAAAAGAAATTTGGCTCCACGTCGAAAATAATCTGGCAATCCTATTTTGATGCCATTTTGAGACCAAAAGCGACATAATACACATATTATTACGAAAACAGGAAAATATCCTATTGAAATTCATAATGTGATGTCACACATTAGGGGTGGGTGGGTTGTGTTGAATTTGTGACAAAAGGTGACAGGGGGTGGTTGGGTATCTAAAATGCCAAAATTTATGTGAAGTAATATGTGAATGGCCCCAAAGGATGTCTGCTACTTTAATAAAAGCAGCAAAGTTAGGTACCTTTATTCATCCTGCACTTTTCTATTGTTCTTGCTTGTTGGATTACAATACACATCTCACTTCTGTATCCACTGGGAAATAAGCTCAGTCTTTTTGCCAATCAGCGTTTTGCTGGATCCTCCAAAAATTTTGCATCCATAATTAAGATGGACAGGTTCATTCATATATTTAAGTCCACAATGCTTTGAGTGGATAAGTATATTGTCAATGTATTTCAATGGTTAAAGGTTAACTATCCTGTTTTCTAGCTTTTGTATTGGATCCTATAATAGGAACCAGAACCCTGATTACATGGAACTACTACAATTTCTTTGAAGATTTGACATCTATTCATTAGTATGGTACACTGTTAGGCTACTAAAATTGATATTTTTATGATGTGTAAAAATACTTTGCAATGTGGCTTACGATCAATTAGATATGCAGGTGCTAAAGCCTATAAAAAATCTACTTTGTTAGCGATTTTCCTTCGTGATCTGAAATTACATTACTTATCCAGATACAAGTCCTAAGTAATTCAATAAGGTACTTTTTCCTGACACTGAACAATCTAAACATTGAAAGATCTCATATTTAATCTCAAATTTGAATAATTGTAGTTTTAAGCATAAGGGGTGCCCTCTCCTCGATTAGTTTATCCACTGATAGAGCTCCTTCTTAAGAAAATTCTACTCCATACAAGCTCCTATTTCTGCAATATCAATTTTGATCTGAAGATCAGACGTGTTTCTATCTATGTTGTAAAACTAGCAATTATACACAGATGGACACAAAGATATTACACGTCATATCTCATTACTACAACGACTAAAGAAATGAAGTATTTTCTTTTCAGAGTACATTTGGCTATGATTCATCACACTGAACATCAAACACCGTGTGCTAGGCCATTTTGCAAATATTCTTTGGTTCCTCTTACCTACTAACAGAGTCCAGAAAAAGTGGGCTGCCAATGCCTGCTTCATGCGCTCATATCTGATAACTACCACTTCGACTGAAGCAATGAAACAATTTCTTTTCAGAGTACATTTGGCTATGATTCATCACACTGGACATCAAACACCGTATACAATGATGTTTTTGCATTGAGAGAAGGTCTTCATGGTCAAGAAGCCAAGTTTCAAGGTTATAATAAGCTGCCAATTGTAAAAGTCTGCATCGGCATGAAAGTTGGAGGAACAATGAATTATATTGAGCTTTCCCACAAATCCACTTCACTTCTTGACTACGTCAAGACAGGAGCATATCACGGTAAAACTATCTTCACACTTATTAATGTTAACCTCGCATAATTCGGATCAGTTTTATTTGGAATCCAGATGTATTCCAGATAGAATTACTAAGTCCAATTAATTCCTAATTAAAATGTACTAAAATATTCCTTATTTTCCTGATCTCTGCATCTAGATCCATGGATAAACCGGAACTTATATCTGGGCCCATGTAATACAAGTACATACAGTTTATTCCATATAATCCAGATCAACGGTCTTACATACATTTGAATACACACACAGTCGAACCTACCCCGCTGTCGAACCGTTGTTCGCTGTTGAACCTGCCCCTACAGTCACTTTTTATTCAAGTAGTTCATGTTAAGAGCACGTAGAAACAATGCTCACTCATCATGCCAAAGTATCACGGCAAAAATGCTAATGCAATCCGGAATGTCTGTAATTCGGAAGAAATTTATCGGTTTTATTTGATCCAAACTGTGCTGGGCTGACTTTACACAATTTTTTGTGAGAAACGCAGCTCACAGCTTAGTACTAAAAGTTGTTTACTTTTTGCAACATTTTAGTTCTAAAAGTTGCTCAGAAGTTTCTTAATTTAGCGAATCAAATTGCTGTGAAAGCATACGCAGACGGTGAATGTAGCAGGCTGTTTTTCCTACAACAAACAAAATGTGTCAGTACGAGTTAAATTCTAAAGCCCTGTTAAACGATCAAACACTTCACCCAATATTTACCTAACATTGATGTTGGGTGAAATGTTGGATCGCTTGAACACCATGTTGGATCGTTTAAACACCATGTTGGATCGTTTGAACACCATGTTGGATCGTTTGAACACCATGTTGGGTCACCCAACATCATGTTGGGTCAACCCACAGGCTTATTATTTGTGTTACCATAGTGTACAACCAATTCAGTAACTACTCCTCTGACATGACATTCTACATGGAGCAAGGACATCTTGCTATTAATCAAATGGGGGTTATCATCGTTGGTACACATGACGTTGCATCTCATATTTATTACTGCTGCAACGGCGTTCCTTCAACATCTGCTACCATATCATGGATAAATCTTTTGTAGGGCAAAATCCACTTCTGCAGGGAAACAACCCGCACACCCCCTCAATGAAAATATTGTAGTCTCGCCTCTGGATACATACACTGGGTTCGAACCAGAGCAGAGTTCGTTTGTAGCAATTAAAGTAGTAATGCACTGGAATGGCATATACTTCTAATGCTCACAGTGGCAAATATCATAGCGCTTTGCCTCTTTCTAGTAAATTATTTTGTATCTCTAACACGAGGCTAACTATGAAGGATAATGAATTGCATTAAGTAATCAATTTCTTTAAAGCAAACGTCCATATTTCAATTATCATATTAGGAAAAAGAGTCTCATATTTCATTTGTCTCTACTATATTATTTTATACTTCCAAAGCATCAATACAGCAAAGAACAAGGTGGTTGAATCTGACTGACTATTAATTTTAATGAGTGTCAACAAAACACTAATTTTGTGAATACTAGCGCTAATGCAGGGGCTTCGAAACCAGGGATGGCGTCATCACTGTTCGAAACGACTTTCAAAGTAGAGAGGCCTGGTCACTAATATCGAGGAAAATCTCGACGTTCTGTTTGCTAGTATTGTGTACATCATCGCTTTCAATGATTTTGGAATAAATTCAAAATGGTCTTTTATGGTACCCTCTGGAGAAAGGGTGCAAAAATGTGAAAATTGCAACATTGTGCAAAAAATTGGGGAAATGCACCCGGCCGCCCCGGTTTCAGCGCTCCCGTAATGCTGCAATTATAGTATACTAGAAGTTTCATTAGTTTTTACAATATCATTCTATACTTCCAAAGGGTCATCACAACGAAGAACAAAGTGGCTGAATCTGGTTCCAGGTGGTGGATTGCAAAACCATTGCAATAAAGAAGGATTCAACAGCGTCGTTAATGCAAGAACAGAAGTAAAAGTCAGAATTGGCATTATAGGCAACGAGCAAAATGACTGCAACTCTCCTGATAGTGCAATTGGTATTGGAATAGGAGGATCTCATCTTTCTTCATCGGGAATAAGGACAGGCTCTACAAAAAATAGAGTGGCTGGCAAAGGATACATCTTCATTAGATAGGAAGAGCATGGAGGATTCTATATTAACAGCACTATTAACAAAGTCAGTCTGTGATGAGTAAATTTGGGTTTAAGGCCATTTGTATTGAAGGTAGCAACTGGGTATTGATGATCCATTTCACAAACTTTTATTTATTGCATAGTTGTTAATAGTCAAATTAGTTTAAAATGATTAATGAATGCAAAGTTGGGTGTATTTGTTTGGTAATTATATGATGTAGTTATATGAGCCTGCTTAGCGGGGCAGCTCACTTAACGCGACAAATTTAATGTTCTGTTCATATGAGCCGGCCTACGTGGATTGAAACTGTCACGCGAGAGCTTGAGCATTATTTCGTATGTCACCTAACACCTCTGGAGTAGGTTTCAACTCTTTTCTAGCCCGCTTACAGGGATCTCAGTCGTGCTCAAGCGAGATCCCACATAGCGGGCTGGCTCGCTTTCTCATATGAACAGAAAACACATTTTGTATGGGATTATAGGTTAGGCAAGATCTCCCTAAATGTACTGCCTAGGATAGCGAGCTCATGTGAACAGGCCCTAAATGCATAGATGCCATGGCACTCAACGTCTCTTGCATTGACAACTGATAGTACATCATAATGTTGGGTGACTGCTTCATAACCTATGACTACTGATCGCCATTTGAGATCGAAATAATTCAGTCTAGTAAATAATGTATACAAGAAATCTAATCATTTTCTTTGCAATGTGTAGTGTTTATTGATATAGATGCACATGAAAAAGAAGGTAGAAAGAAACTCAATGTAGGGACTCTCTTTCTGTAGCATTTACTGTTAGCATGGGTGGAGGGTTCTTGAAATAGACATCACATTGCATCCCAATTTACTCCTGCCTATGTTGACGTGAATATTGGAGAAGGAATGCAACAAATCTTAAAACATTTGACGTAAAAAGGCGTGGACTAAACTGGAAACACAAAAAGAGCTGAAACATTGAAAATCTAGCGATTGAGAGCAAAAGGATTGGATTATCTTTAGAGAAGTAATAGTAAAATTATATACATATCTCAAGAGAAATATCCAAACAATAAGATAAATATAAAAATAATAAGAGAAATGTCTAAAGAATTAGAGAAATATATAAAGAATATGAGAAATATCCAAAGTATAAGAGAAATATATATAGAACAAGTGAAATAAATAAAGAATAAGAGAAGCATCTAAAGAATAAAAGAAAAATATGAAGAAAAATAGAAACATCTAAATAGGGTAGACCGGGGTAATATAGATCACTATTTATGTTTTAGAAATTGAACCTTTAATATCTTAGCGTAGGGGTAATCATCCTCTTAACCAATCATCATATCAGAACATTTGACATTTTGACTCGGTGGGCCGGACATGTCAAGACGCCTTATTCAAAAACAGATACTGGGGTAGTATTGGTTACCTCTCTCAACAGGTATAAAAGCTTTTCTACCAGACAAAAACAGTTCATAAACTTTATTATACAAGATAGGTAAATATTTAATATATCACTGCCACCAGGAGTGCAAATGATGTCATGGACATGAGAAGCATTTCATTGTTACCATCGTTCTTTCAGTTTGGAAAGTGAAACAATAGACGCTCAAACTTGTATTGGTGTTAGCTAATTCATTTAGATTCATACTCTATAGTTTCAAAGTTTATCTCATTTATAACTAATTAACTATTTTCCATTCTCATACTATCTTCCAACATCAGATCTAGTGAGTATAAAATGCGATCTCTTTCACTATTTCCAGTGAATAGCCGTATATATTTCGTGAACATGCATACTTAACTCATATCCAAAAGTCCCCGAAAGTTTATATGATATGAATATCGGTAGTAAATTTCTAAGAAGGCAAGATCCTGAAAGAAGGTGAAAGTAAATGTGTTTACAATCATGCAAGATTCTGAGATAAGCGGAACAAAATACTTTGCCAAGAAGGAAAGACTAATGATCAAATTAATTCAAAAAGAAGCAAAAAAACAGAGTTCGAATGTGTGCACAGTGAGTGAGAAATAGGAACGGAACAGATACCTGAGAGATAACAGTGTTCTTCTTTATATTCATCATCATTTCCTACATTTATTAGTTCCAAGGAAACCATCTTTTACATAAAATTGAGGTATCCTAAGGTCGGAAATAATGAATTTACCTTTCATATGGTTAAATAAAATAATATATTTACAGAATTTGGTTTTTGATTAATTTTTCAAATCGTTTGATTCTGCTAAGTTTTTGTTCAGATGTTCCAGTACTTGAGTCCCCTGTGTTGCCACTTCCACTACCAACAGGAATATTACTTCTAAATATTTCCAACATTGAATGTTGCTCATTTCTTTTAAGTCCCTAAAAACGTAAGTTCAAAGTGAAAGCAAGTAATTTTAAAAGTGAATTCATTGCAAGCCTACTAAGAAAAGAAGTTTTAATTCCCACTTATCAGCATCCAATAACGTATAACACACGAAGAATTTCAGTAGCATTCACAGTTCGTTTGTAAATTGGTAAAAGAACTGAAAAATACCTCATTATATAGAAGTACATAACAAAAAGTTTGTTCCTTTAAAATGAATATATGTTTTAACTCTTTCCCCTACAATTCTGCAAAGAAAGACCTGAAATAGCACTTGGAATAGTTATAGGAGACTGTGCTCATCCTATATTTACTTGCTTGTGACTGCCCCTCGTTGGTTCGTTGATGCTTCACTGTTGTCTTATTTTACGTGCAGAGGACACGGAGCCAGAGATACACGCTGTCTGTAGACTAATTTCTGACTGAATACACAAAACAAACAACACACATATATACAAAATGTTGCTACGAAACGAAACAATGGGTAATTAGTTGTTGTTGGAAAGGTGACTGTTTGTATTTGTTTGATGTTTGTGTTACAATTGAATGGATGAGGAAATGGCCTTGGCTACAATGTTTACGTTCACTACATAGTAATATGCTTCTTTCCTTAACAAAGACATAATTTTGTTTTAAGAATTTCTGTTAATAGTTAATCACAGTATTTAAAAATGTTGTCTGTGCTAAAATTAAAGTCTTATTTGAAAATAGTCTTCCAGTATCCCCACGGTGTTCATAAAATAACAAAAAAATTAAAAATTGCTGGTTTCAAATAACACAACGTATCACAACACTATTTAAAAAAAACAAAAAGAAAAAGATGAGATTGATAAACTGTAGATAAGATTGAAAGATTTAGTATGCAAATGTCTTTGCATATGTTTTGAAATGGAAAAAATATAGCAAAAGAACAGACAAGTTACTATGAAATGTATCTTCATCTTATGGCTTTTGAAATTGTTGTACGCAAGCAGGAAGGAAATCTCAATTCATGACAAAGAAATTTCTCTCTCTCACTCACTCGCTCACTCACTCACTCACCCACTCACTCACTCACTCGCTCACTCACTCACTCACTCACTCACTCACTCACTCACTCACTCACTCACTCACTCACTCACTCACTCTTTCTCATTAACTCTCTCTCTCCCTCCCTCTTCCCCCTCTCTCTCACCTCTCGCTGTAGGTGCAAGTAATCAATTGAAAGAGATTAAATTCCACCACTCAAATAATCTGCATTTAACGAAAAGAATATACGCGTACGTACGTATATAGCGCATTATTCACATGTAATAGCGGGTTTCCTTCATTGGGCTAGCTTGTTTGAACAGATTGGAGGATATCTTTTTGTCGGTATAGAAACCATGGACTTCATCTCATTAAATTCTGTTCTCTCTTATCTCCATTCCCTTGTATGTGACTACTGTTAAGTAATTGTAATATTATTTTGGAATGTAGTATTGAATATTCTCATTGTCTATCAAGATAAACAATACTTAAGCCATAACAAAAGTGTCTGATGTATATCTCTGTCGGTATGTGAAATGTGTTTTCAGAGTTTCACATACATTATAATGCGACTGCCATATTTGGATATATCCATATTCCTTAAATTATGGTTTTGAATAGAGGGTGGGTATGGATTTCATTCTTCATAGTCGTTCTTGCAGATCGCAGTGTATAAAGAAGAAAGTTAGGTTCGTGGAGACCCTGTTTTTAATGGATAACATCTCGAACGCAAACACAGATCGAGGCTTGGTTACAAGGCAGATACGTTCGGTTGGATATTAATTGCTTTCTCACTGGAGATGATTTAGGCATTTAACTGATTTATGTTATTAGTTAACTGATTTAAAAACTTGACAATCACTTCTGTTTACAATCATACTTTGAATTGAAATTTGGAAGTAGGCTTATCATTCTTGAGGATTTCCATATTTATGCGATTATTCAGTTTAGATGAAATATTTGCAATTTTATTGGCCAATGTTGATTAGGTGATGACCAAGGGACTGAACCACCTTTGATAATATTGAGAAACAACATCTTTTGGTTGTCAAAGTCAGAGAAACCGAAGAAAATGATAAGACATTGACACTTCTGCTATACACCTATACATCTGTTCTGTTCGTCTGGATAGCATTTTCTTTTGTTCTCTTCAGTAAAATACATTACATAATATATAACCAAAAATGTATTCATGGAAGGCAATATTCTAATTTTTCTGATTTGGGCCCCCCCTACTCTGAGAAATCAAAAGTGGACGGCCACGGTTAGTAAATGCTAAGCAAATATATTTTCAATGAAGAATACATTCTCATTGTCTGAAAGGAAAAACAATTCTTATTGAATACAAAGGTACTTGATATATCTCTTTACTGGTACGTAAATTTGTTGTTTCGGAGTTTCTTATATATTAAAATGCGACTACCACATTTGGATACATTCATGTGTACTACATTGTGGTGTTCATAAAAACAGAATGGAAGTCAGTCGTAGTTTTGATTCTTCATAGTCTGTCTTCCTGAATCTGATCTTAGAAAGAGGAAGTTGAATCCTTGAAGCCCCTTGTTTCTAGAGGATAACGTCTTATCTTTATGCACAGATCAAGGTGTGCAAAACACAGAGAAGTTTGGCTGAGTATTTAATTTTTTTCTTATCGGAGATGGTTCAGGCATTTAACTGATGTATATAAATAGTCAAGGGATTTGAACACTTGACAATTACTTCTGTTTACTATCGTATTCTGAATTGAAATCTAGAAGTAGGCCCACCCCAGCAATTGATTTAGGATGTTTTCAGACTGCACACCGCTCTTAAATGCTTTACGATATTGATACAATCTGCTGGGTTTTTCATTTATCTGGAAATTAAAAATTGGATAACTCCTTTTTATAAATTGATATGGATGATTTTGTATTGAACCCTGGTTCGTGAAAGATTACTTAATTCCAAAGCCTTCAGATTATCACCTTCGCATGAGAGATACTCTTTATATTCCTAATGTCAATAGGTCTAGATATAGAATTAAATCGTTCAGATTCAATGGACCTAATGGGTGGATATTTCTCCCAGATGATATAAAGCTGTCAAATAAGATAAGACAGTTCAAAATTCTCATGAGCAATTGGTTCTCTGACAGCCAGGAGAGTCACTTCAACATAATTTTGAGGGGTGTCAGAGGATTGCTCCGCGAAGACTTTCCATATGGCTTCTCTTTTTAATGGCAGTAGTTTATCAAATTGTCCTGGGTCCAGTAAGTTGTCCTACAAACTGCAAATCACTGTCGTTTTTGCCCTGCGAGAGAGCATATTCCTAGGTTGGGAGGATGACTCAGCGCCATAACCCCGTTCAGTTTCGTCCCAGCTGACAACGGTCTTGCCTGCGTGGCCTGCAGCTGGCAGCAGCATATTCCGAATGCAGTTTGTATGACTGTGTGTTAGCATGCATTAGTACTATTGCAACATTAAAAAGGTTAATATTCTTATTATTAAATTTTTAATGTTATGATAATGTCATTCCTTTTTAGCAAATTATCAATCATTTCGATCGCATCATTCTTGTTTATGTTTGTAGAAGAATGTCATACACATACATATTAAAATTGTCTTCTTAATGTTGCCCTAGATGGTATAATTCGTATGGCATTATCAAATGAAAAGGAGAACTTTGTAAAGATTACCAGAATCGCTTGGATGTTGCTCCATACTATCTTCGAAAGTTATTAATAACCAAGTGGGAAGAGGAATATCAAACTATATGGCAAAGTAACAATGCAAGTGGAGATGCTTTGGTGGCTAAAGTAGCAAAAGTTAATAACAATTATACAGACAAATTGAAAGCAGGAGATGAACAGCAATGGGACACCACTACATTGGTTTACGTTTTCTTATATTCAGGTCTCAATTTGATTGATCAGTGCCGCAATCCCAAAGAGACAAGAATCCCACCACTGCGCATCAGTGAAGAGATTGACATCATCAGGGAAACCAGAAATGACTTCTTCGGCCATGCAACGGAGATGTCATGCCCATCGTATGATTTACTCTTATTTTGCTATACTTTTTCCATTTCAACTTGACTGTATATTTCACATTCAACAATCTTTGTCTTATCTACAGTTTATCAATGTTATCTTTTTCTTTTAGGTTCTAAATGCTGAGGTGATACACTGTGTTATTTGAAACCTGCAATTTTTAAACTTTTTTGGAATTGTATGGACACCGTGAGCTTACTGGAAGACTATTTTTTAATGAGACTTTAATTTGAGCACAGACAACATCTTTCATTGTTGTGATAAACTATTAACAAAAATTCTTAAACCATAAGAAATATCAGTCTTTGGTAAAGAAAAAAGCATATTACCTATTCAAGTGCTATTTTAGGTCTTTCTGTGCCAAATTGTGGGGAAGGGGGAGAAGAATTAAAGCATCTATTCATTTCAAAAGAAGCTGATTGCTATTTAATTCTATCTAATGAGACATTTTTCAGCTCTCTTACAAATATACAAGCAAACAGTGAATGGTAATACAATTCTCCCAGTGGTTTATGTTATTGAATGCTTATAATTGGGAAGTAAAGTCATCTTTTCTTAGTTGGCTTGCAGTGAATTCACTTTTTAAAGTTACTTGCTTTCACTTTGAACTTACGTTTTTAGGGACTTAAAAGAAATGAGCAACATTCAATGTTGGAAATATTTAGAAGTAATATTCCTGTTGGTAGTGGAAGTGGCAACACAGAGGACTCAAGTACTGGAACATCTGAACAAGAATCTAGCAGAATCAAAAGACTTGAAAAACTGATAAAAAAACCAAATACTGTAAATATATTATTTTATTCAACATATGAAAGGCAAAATCATTATTTTCGACATCATGGTACCTCACTTTTATGTACAAGATGACTTCCTTGGAGCGAATGAATATAGGAAATTGTGATGAATACATAGAAGGACAATATTACTTATCATTTATCTGCTCCCTTCCTATTTCCCTCTCATTGTACACATATTCAAACTATCTATCCTCTTTCTGATTGAATTAATGCAATCATTAGTATTCCTTTTTGTCAAAGTATTTTGTTTCTCGTATCTCAGGATCTTGCATGATTGTAAACATATTTACTTTCAACATCTTTAAGGATTTTGCCTTGTTGGAAATTTAGCAGAATCAAAAGACAGAGTCAAATTTACTGTTGATATTCGTATCATGCAAAGTTTCAGGGATTTTTAAATATGAGTTAGGTATTCACATTCACGAAATAATATGCATGATTTCAATGGAAATAGAGAGATACTACTTCTTATACTCAGTAGATCTGATATTGAAAAATAGCATGAGAATGGACAATAGTTAATTGCTTATAAATGAGATAAACATTAAAACTATAGAGTATGAATCTAAATGAATTAGCTAACACCAATACAAGTTTGAGCGTCTATTGTTTCATTTTTCAAACTGAGAGGACGATGATAACATTGAAATATTGTTTGCAAATTTTTTCTATCTTATTTCAATCTCGGTATCCTAAAGTTTTTCATGTCTATGACGTCATTTTCTCTCCTGTGGCGTTTTTCTTTACTCATATGACTTCTCTTATTCTTTCGATATTTCTCTTATAGGGTAGTCCGGGAAAATATGGGTCACCAGGGTAATATGGGTCAACGGGGTACTATAAGTCACTTCTGTTTTTATTAGTTTGTCACAACTGTACGCCCCATTTGTGTTCATAGATAGATGTCATTTTAGTTCACTTCAGCAATTCTTTTAGCAGGTAGTCATAGTTGATTCTTTTCTGTTGTCAAAACTAACGAAATTGGAGGAAGAACTCGTCGAGGAGCAGATCATAATTAATTAATTCCACAATGTGAACTTCATGTGGAACTATGATGAAATATGATTTGAAACACGATAAGTGGTGGACCCTGAAGAAGAATACAGCTATTAGCAGGGGATCACAAACATTTCTACTTATAAGGAAAGAAGCCATATTTTTCTAAGCTACTGGAGTAATATGGGTCTCCCAGTTCTGTTCTAGCATTGCGGGAAAATAAATTGTGTCTAGAACGATGTCTTTTTTTAATGTTTTAGTTGGTTTCCAGCTCTATGTAATTGTAATGCCTTGAAAACTATAAGTCATGAAGTATTGGGATTAGTTTTATAATGTCTCACATTTTCACAAAACAGAATTTTATTGCATATAATGACACTGTTATCAAGTATCCTCTTCACGTGTTAGAGAATGAAGACAGTGATATACTAAATATTTACCTATCTTGTTATATGATAAGTTTATGAGCTGTTTTTGTACAGGTAGAAAAACTTTTACACTTTGGTGAAAGAGGTAACCCTTATTACCCCGTTACCTGCTTCGGAAAAAGGCATCTTGACATAGGTCTTGAAGAGTCTTCCTAAGAAAGACAGTCCGGCCCACCGAGTCAAAATGTCAAATGCTCTGATATGATGATTGGTTCAGAGAATGATTGCCCCTGCGCTAAGATATTAAAGGTTCAATTTTAAAAACATAAAAAGTAATCTATATTATCCCGGACTACCCTATTTTAGATGTTTCTTTTTTTCTTTTGATGTTTCTTTTCTTCTTTAGATACTTCTCTTATTCTTTAGCTATTTCATTTGTTCTTTATATATTTCTCTTATACTTTGGATATTTGTCATATTCTTTATACATTACTCTTATCTTTAGACATTTCTCTTATTATTTATATGTTTATCTTATTGTTTGGACATTTCTCTTTAGATACGTATATAATTTTAGTGTTACTTCTCTAAAAATAATCCAATCCTTTTGCTCTGTTTTGCTAGATTTGCAATGTTTCAGGTATATTTTTGTGTTTCCAGATTAGTCGACGCCTTTTTATGTTAAATGTTTTAAGAGTTGTTGCATTCCTTCTCCAATATTCACATCAGTATAGGTAGGAGTAAAATTGGATGCAATGTGATGTCTATATGAAGAACCCTCTACCCATGCTAACAGTAACTTCCACAAAAAGAGAGTCCCTGCATTGGGTTGGGTTAGCCTCAGCCATCTTTTTCATGTGCATCTATATCAATATCACACTATTTAAAATTGTACTATTTATATTGCAAATAAAATGATTAGATTTCTTTTATATATCAGTTGTCATGGGTTATAAGGCAGTCAGCCAACACAATGATGTGCTATAAGTTGTCAATGTAAGAGACATTGAACTCCATGGCATCTATGCATTTAGGCTTTCTACAAATACACTAGCGGTGTTTTGGTTGACATTCACCATTACCAAACAAATACACCCAACTTTGCATTCATTAATCATTTTAAACTAATATGACTATTAAAAACTATGCAAAACATAAAAGTTTGTGAAATGGATCATCAATACCCAGTTGCTACCTTCCATAGAAATAGCCTTCAACCCGAATTTACTCATCACAGTCTGACTTTGTTAATAGTGCTGTTAATATAGAATCTTTCGGCAAGTTCCTTCTATCTAATGAAGATGTATCCTTTGCCAGCCACTGGATTATGTGTAGAACGTGTCCATATTCCCGAAGAAGGAAGATGAGATCCTCCTATTCCAATACCAATTGCACTATCAGGAGAGTTGCAGTCATTTCGCTCGTTGCCTAAAATGCCAATTCTGACTTTCGCTTCTGTTCTTGCATTCACAACACTGTCGAATCCTTCTTTATTGCAGTTGCTTTGCAATCCACCACCTGGAACCAGATTCAGCCACCTTGTTCTTCTTTGTATGGACCCTTTGGAGTCATAAGTTAATATTGTAGAGACAAGTGGAATAGGAGACTCTTTTCTTAATATGAGAATCGAAATATGGACGTTGCTTTAAAGAATTTGATTACGAAATGCAGTTCATTATCCTTAATAGCTAGTCAAATTTTAGAAATGCAAAATAAATTACTAGGAAGAGACAAAGCGTTATGATTTCTGCCACTGTGAGCATTAGAAGTACATGCCTTTCCAGTACTACACTACCATAATTGCTACGAACTGTCTCTGCTCTGCTGCGATCCCAGTACATCTCTCCCGAAGCATCACTACCATAATGTCATTGAGGGAGATATCAGAGGTGATTGCCCATTAGAAATGGATTCTGCCCTGCAAAAAGTTAATCCATGATATGGTAAAAGATGCTAAAAGAACACCGTTGCAGTGGTAATAAATACAAGATACAACATAATGTGTACCAATGATGAAAATCCTCATTTGGTTGAAACCAGGATGTCCTTGTTCCATGTAGAATGTCATGTCAGAGGTGCAGTTACTGACTTGGTTGTACCCTATGGTAACACACATAGTATGCCTTTGATGCTTTGGAACAATAGCATGCAGGCCATATCAGTGGATGAGACAGAAAAGGCCGGTAGCTTCAAAGAGACACGGGAGAAAGATGGAGTTCTGGGAGTGTGTTCTCAGCAAAAGTGTTTAGGATCACACCCTTTAGAACGTCAGAAAACTTCTGTTTGGGACATGATAGAACGTTGCTGTCATCATGGATCTCTTGTGTTCTGAAGGAAATCTGATCTTCTGGCCCATGCACGGCACCACTGGGGAAGAGGAAGCTTCAGCCCTCCACTTTTTGCCACCCAGCGGTTATGAAAAGACAAATGTTTTAAGGATACCAATTTTATTGACTTCTCAGCCTGTAACCTGGAAGCGAAATCTGAGTACGCTACGCTGACCATTATTGTTGTGTCGTATGTCTGTAATCCAATGCTAGGAACAAAATCTCACGCTTGTGCGCAAAGGGAAAGATAGTCTAAGTCGGAATGTGCACTGGAACTTATACGCGACGAGACTCTTTGATATCATCATTTGCCCTGCTAATGGATGCATTGCCCTGCCAATGGATGCATTGCCCTGCCAATGGATGCATTGCCCTGCCAATGGATGCATTGCCCTGCTAATGGATGCATTGCCCTGCCAATGGATGCATTGCCCTGCTAATGGATGCATTGCCCTGCCAATGGATGCATTGCCCTGCCAATGGATGCATTGCCCTGCCAAATGCTCTCTTTTATCTGTTGGAGGAACGTCACACCCCACACCCTACACCCTCCTGGAATGTACGTCCCAGCATCTATCTTCTTCACCCGTTACTAAGCCATTTTAGAACTACAAGGAAAGAGCTAGGAAACTTTAGACAAATAGCACGTTGCAATCTTTACTTGGTTCAACGTAAAGCTGTACTGAATAGGACTTTGCTTTAGAATTTAACTCTCACTGATGCATTTTGTTTGTTGTAGGACAAATAGCTTGTTACATTCATCGTTTGCGTACTCTTTCACAGTAATCTAGTTCGCCACATTAGGAAGCTTTTCAGAAACTTTTAGAACTAAAATGTGGCCAAAATATAGGAAAGTTTTAGCATTAGGTCGTAAGCTAGGTTTCTTATAAAAAGTGCGGAGTCAACCCCACACAGTTTGGAAGAATTGGAACCGACTAATTTCGTCCGAATTACAGAAAATCCGGATTGCGTTAGCATTTTTCCAATGATACTTTGGCGTGTCAGTAAGGATTGCTTTTATACTCTCTTAGCTAGGATTAGTGTAATAAAACGTAGCTTGAAGGGTAGGTTCAGCAGTGAACAACATACCTGTGTGTATTGAAACGTTGTAGGACCGTTGATCTGGATTACATCAAATAAATAGTATGTACTTGTACTACAAGTCAAAAGTCAAAGAGAACATTTACAGAAGACCTAAAGTTTATGGGGAAGGCTTATGCCACAGTTGAGAAAGTTGCACAAGATCGAGAAGGATGGAAACTGTTGACTGCCAAATGCGCTCGAGAGCGCGGGAAGGACTAAGTAATAAGTGCTAAGTAAGTACTTGTACTACTTGGACCGAAGCATCTGGTCCAGTTTATCCATTTATCCGGATGTAGAGATCTGGTAATAAGAAATATTTTAGTAGATTTTTATTGGAAATTAATTGGACTTAGTTTTTCTGTCTGGAATACATCGAAGTCCAAATAAAACTGATCCGAATTATGCGAGGTTAACTGTAATAAGTGTCAAGATAGTTTTACCGTGATATGATCCTGTCTTGAAGTAGTCAAGAAGCGAAGTTGATTTGTGGGTAAGTTGAACATATTTTATTGTTGTATGTGAAAACAATGCAAAAACATCATTGTATGTGGTGTTTGTTATCCAGTGTGATGAATCATAGCCAAATGTACTCTGAACAGAAATTGCTTCATAACTTTAGTTGAATTCGTAACCAAAGAATATTTACAAAATGGCCTAGCACACGGTGCTTTATGTCCAGTGTGATGAATAATAGCCAAATGTACTCTGAAAAGAGAATGCTTCGTTTCTTTTGTCGTTGTGGTGGTTGTGAAATATGAGGAATGAAAAGATATCTACAATATGACCTATTGGATGTTGTCTGCAGCCAGTGGTAAAGCTTAGAGGGGGGAGCAATTGGGTAGTATCCCCAATAAATGAGAAAGGTTGCTCTAGTAGTTCTTCAAAGTCTGCTTTGGTTCTTTCAGAATTTGTATGTAGCTAAATATGTATCAGATGAATGTAGGAGATAGCTATGACATACGTTCATTGCTCCATCCAGTTTCCACACTCTACCTACGTAACACTCCACAACATGCATAAATATCCCAAAAGATCACTCTACGTATTTTTGGGCGTGAACATCGATTGTTAGCACGTACAGAATAAAGATCTCACGTGTAATATAATTGTTCATATCATTTATGACTTCTATCATACATGCGTGCTATAGGATTAAGTCTACGACATATTCTACACCTGAGTCCAAGCGCATTTTCGTTCCACTTGCGTTAGATTTGATAGAGAGGGAAACTAGCTCAGCATAAGTTGGACGTACAGTATAATATATCATATGTAATATAAATACTTTATTTAAAGTTGGCTGTGTTTTCTAGCAGTGTGCTAATTAAAGCCAACTATACAAAATAATTAAAACTACTTAAAACTACAAATTAATTATTGTTGGACGAAACCTAGGCCTGGAACAACCTTTTTACACAATCTATAGCTGCAATTAAAATTTCTAATTAATTTAATTTTCTGTTTGAAAATCTCTAATGATTGGCATTCTTTGATTTCTATCGGCAGCGCCTGCCATAATATTTTTCCAATATACCTGATGCTGTCTATTCCATACAAAGTTGTCTTAGCTTTAGGCAAGGCAAGGCTGTTGTGTTCACGAAAGTAATATGACACATCTTTCTCCTCAAATACATCTCTCATGAAAGTTGGGTCTAAGTTTTATAGATTTCGGTCAAGAGCAGCTGTAGATTTTTCTAGTGAACAGATAATGAGTTACTTATGCTAAGTAATTCTTGGAAATTAGAAGTTTCGTGAGGTGGAACGTGACTCGAAAAGGACTTCGCAGATAAACTCAATGCATCATATGTAACTCAATTATATTAAAAAAACCAGATAAATAGGTCAACGGAATATTATGTCCCTTTACTGTCCTTCATCGTAGCATTCCAACACAAAAATCCAAAACCCCCACTTCGAAAACAACCACCATGCGCTTATTGATTTTTAACGCATTATCATCTTCTCATAAAGCAATGTTACGCATCCTTCCAATAATAAACAAAAACCAACCACAATATCTTTTATGATTGTTAGCGCTCTTTATTGAATTTTGTTGATGTTATTATTTGAAGCCCTATCGTGAAACATCTATACAAGTGGGCAGTAACTGAAAAGTGGCATTATGAAAATGATCATTGTTGATTCTAAGTGTACCTTTTCCATATATGTCGTTATACGTGCTAATGTACGTAACTGCTGACTTGTGTTTTTACAAAGACTATTGACATGACTTTTGAAATTTAGTTTTTTGTCCATTGTCACTCCAAGAAGCCTTTCTTCATCACTTTCTTTTATCAAAGATCCAGCAGTATTTAAAGTTGCTTCAACGTTTCTATTTCCAAGCACAATTAGATAGCTTTTATCACTATTCATTTTCATACAGTTATTTGCAAACCAACTGGATAGCAGAATGGCATCTGTTTCTAGTGATTTTAAGATAGGATCGTGTTCTGTACCACACACAAAGATAGTAGTATCGTCTACATAATTGCAGTCCTAAGTATCTTTCAACAGGTAAAAGAAGTCATTATGCAGTAGCCCTATCTATGGGATAGGATTGAATCTGACTGTAATACTTGGAAATCATTTTACATTACTTTCTCCTCTTTCATTCGAGAAAATTAATATAAAGTACTGTTATATCAATTGCCTATCTAACAGTTGATAGTATAAGGTGATAGACAGAGGTGGCGCCAGCCATCAAAGACTGGAGGTCTTGGGTACCATTCCCTAAAATTATTTTAGGGCGTGGCACCCTACAGCTTGCAGCTTGCAAGCCAAAGGAGGTAAATGTAAATTCCTTCAAAATGTAAATTAAAAGAAAAGTAGGAATTACAATTGCTGTTGTCACTGATCTTTGTGCAGAGAAGGTAATACTGATCTAAAAAACTGAATACAATTAATAGTATCACAACTTTTCCTTCCGAAAGACATGGCAGGGACTTAAGCTTTCAGGACTTTGGCCATTGGTTTAGTATACGTTTATCGAAATATGGAGAAAATCTGAAATGGGACCTCAAGTTTCAATATTTTTTCTGTGCAAATAGTGTCCCCTTCAGGCTCATCTCTGCTTAAGATACGACTCTCAGCCAACAGCCACAACCTGCATAGACACCAATTGTGTCCAATCAGCTGTAACCAACAAATTGATTCATTCCTTTCCCTGGTAAAGGAATAAGTCACATGGTTGGATATAAATAGAGAGTTACATTATACAAGGAAGTTATTTTAGATAGGAATATTCCCAGTTGCAAGACCTGGTAGCTGCTCTGCAAAATACAATGTACTGCTGTTTTTGCCCAACGAAATGGCAATTATTCACTTTTGGGAGAGTGAACTACCCCATTCCCACCCCTTAAGTTGATCCCTGGACAGGGAGGCTAGCTTTTTACAGATGAATAAATTTATGCCATTTTTGAGCTTACCAGGATGCAAGCTTTTGGCCTTTCCAGCATCCATTGTACGCATTGTAATATTCTCGATGGCTTGTTGGGGAATACCCCTAGCTTTGCGCCACATGCATACCATCTATCATACCATGTATCCCACCATGTATCGTACCACTTATCATACCATGTATCCCACCATGTATCGTACCACTTATCACACTATGTATCGTACCACATATCGTACCATTTATCATGTGATTTAGCAATTTTATAAAAGAGTATGTCACATGTAGTTAGTAGGCAGTTGATTTGGGAGATTGATAGAGCATAGAGTATAAAATTCAGATATTACCGATGAAAGCCTCTTTCTTACTGGAGTTGCCTGTATTTTAAACAATATAAAGAACTAGCAGGGAACGGATATGTCCCTACATGGCTTTCTAAAGCTTCTTCCTCACCAAATTGGAAAATGCCTTCTGCTTACCGTGACGCTACACCTGTTGCTAGTTGAGGACTGTTCTCTTTACATGAAGCAATAGATTCTGATGTTTCTTCCTTTGATGACGTCAAGCATTTTTAATGAATCTGGTTTGAATCGGTACTGGCTGACAGATAGTTAGAGTGTAAATTAAGTGACATAATGACTCAACTATTATCGTATCGACCAAATTGCGTTTCAAACGACAACTGCATCTACATCCATTTTGCAGTTGTTTACATTATTCGAGAAACTGAGGGGGGTGAGGGGAATGTAAAATTAAAACGAAGCATGGTAAGTTGTGGTCCGAGAAATGCGAAACGAATCTACACGACAGTTCCAAACAATAAATATTGTAAAAAAGTGAGCAAGGCTTGATGTTCAATTTTATAGCCAACATCTCCGTCGATTTTTGGTAGGTAAATTCAATTTCTGTATGCACTTGTTGACTGGTTCAGCCATGGTAGGCCTAATAGAGCTCAAACTCGTTGCTAGCTGTGACAATTAGCTCTCAAATTTTTCGTTGCTGAGGGGAAAATAGGCCTAAATAGTCCACACATAAAGAATTTACCTATCATGAGCAAGCAAGAAACTAGCAAAATTGGACACCAAATTGGTGAAGAATGACATGCCCACGTCATCACTTTGAAATTTCATTGAGAGACAAGGTAAGACTTTCTTTTGACAACGACCAAATGAGCGTCTACTTTGGATTCAGGATAAAGCAATATACACTTTGATAAAATTTAAGAATACTTCACTACCCTGAATACTTGAATACTAGCGTCTGCGGTACCACAGTGATAAGAAAAGGGATGATCCTGCTACCTACAAGCCAATTGCTTACGGAAATTTAAACACAAGCCAAATTATCGTGTGATAAACAAAAACTATTTCCTAATTGAAAAAATTATGCTTTATCACCTACAAGAAGTAAGTTTTTTTTAAATCAGTATCGGGCAAAACACGCTTTATATTTTATAAGAAACCTACCTCTAGGCCTAGTTCCAAAAGTTCCTTATTTTTGGACTCCTTTTTATCACATTCTACTACTTAAAGTTCCTAATTTCTCACTGAAAATATAGTGCCATAAAAGTGATAGACACAAAGAAACATCAAAATTCCGAATTTTACTTTTGATTTTGGATGGAATGCAAGACTAAGAGCACAAATAATGTAGGTCAGAAGTTTTATAAATGTATCTATGTGAGTTGCCACTGTAAATGAATGGAATCGGCTTTCTAATTCTTGATTATTTGCAGTAATAAAAATTTTGAAATTGAGTAGTTTCTTAGGTCTTTTTCCATAAGTATGATAAGTTCTTTAAATATTTTGGCCTTCTACATGTAGGTTCCTTGTAAAGTGGTTTCTTATAAAATAAAAAGAGTGCAAATCCCAGATAGCACACCTGTACCATTATCTTCACAATACCTTGAAATGTGATTTAAGAAAGTTTCATTGAGAGGCCAGGAGCAATCTTTTGTAATATTTATTTTAAAATTTCATATTTTCAACTGATTATTGCAATATTTTGCAACAACAACTGACGCGTTTTCTGAGCTTGCCGTTGTGAGCCTTTGCAAATTGAGCACTGTTAGACCATGACCATTCTGCATTGTAACTATTGCACACTGTTGCAAAACCTACAAATCTATCGCAAAACTCTGAGGGGCCGGCTTGAGTGACTCACTATTTCCGCAATAACTTTCCGTGAGTGGAAGCCATGAACGAGCCTCGTTTTGCATATCCAACCAATCCCCACGGTTCCCTTTTTATAGTTAGTTGCAGTTACATTTAGTTTTGGACTTCTTTTATATAGAACTCGGCGCTCTACAAGTACGTTAAAATTATCAGTAGTATCATTAACTATTATTTTAGGAACGCTTGGTACCCTAGGATCATGGATGCCGGAGAGAGGAGCACGGGAGCAAACGATCCTCCTACCTTTCATTTTGGGAAGCAAAAGTGAAAGATTCTTGCAAAGTTGAAATTTTCACTGCTACATAATCATTGAAATATTCCTAATTGCTAGCTATAGTATTCATAATTAAACGTAATTATCATATCTGCATCTTTGTTGATATGGTAGACCATGCCTATTTCTCTTGCGTTCCACCTACGGCCCTCCATTTTAGAATATTTATAAATCATCACTGGCTTCTCCTCTGGAGGTTTACAGAGATCAGAATTTAGGCGTTTTTTGCAAGAAAGATCTTTACATGAAAAATCAGGCTGAGATTCAGAAAAAATTAAGAAACAATTAAGAATCGTAGGTGGGCTGAGATGCAAACATTAACTGGAAAAAACTGTTTTGCTAGAAATTTTCTCATTAAATCACAAAAAATATTTGTTTCTTGTAAAATAGTGTGTAGCAGCACTGTTTGATGAAAAATCAGAACCATTGGTGTTCCGAAAGAGCTTGTTAATCAATCATAAGCCCATAAATAGGTACCTTTATGTCTGAACACTCAATTTCTATTCGACTAGATTAGTCTGTCTTAGGAAAATGAAACTTGAAAGCATTTTGTCCTATCGGGCAAGAGAGGCAGAACACTTAGCTTCGTCACTGAATATGTAGAAGAATCACAGGTAACAAAGCAAAAAGAAAGATAATATGTGGTTTTAGTGAATATAATTATCATACAAAATAAGTTTCTATTGCTAATAACGGTAAGTGATAAATGCTACAAATGATGATACTATGAGTTTATGGCCTTCTTCTGCTCATGCAAATGTACCTGTTATTATTCTTAATTGTACCCTCAAATGGCCTAGCTAGTTGATTCTTGGCTTCTCTAGCCATTTGTCTAAGCCAGCACTTGTCAATTAACTGTTTCAAGGTCTCTCCCCCATAAAGCGAAAATATTTTGCTCCCCGCACTGGCTCTAAATAAGATGATTACTTTTAAAAATTGTATATTTACACCTGCTCCCTGGGTTACTTACCTGCTCCAACATACAGGCATAGCTTTTCACTGTAGTGCTTCTTGCTTCCTAATATTGCCAACATGGCACTTAGCAAATTTTAGTTGATAAGGTCTGAAATTGAGCACTTTTTTCATGAAAAATCAATGAAAATTAGGAGCAGTTCCTACTGGTGCCATTGATGTAAAAGTTTGGAGTTCGGAAAATCACTCACAGTTAGTATTTCGCAAATATTTGTAATACGATTCGTTTTCTGATTTCTCTTTCAAGTTTGAGTGTTCTTGCTGTACGCTACTTCCCATAACGAAATGTGCCACAAATGGCGCATGCGCCTCTAGTTACATTAGCCTGTTCTATTCTTTACGTTTACTCATTGAAAATAGATCCATGCCGCCATAGATTCAACATTTTTTAGATCAATGGGGGTAATTTCACAACTTAGTTTTTGCCTCCATTAAAATGGTATCATCAAGTGCAACATAGATTCTTGTGACAAAGGGGCTGAACTCAAAGGAAAAATGCCACTTTCTACTGTTTTAAGTATCCTACGGAATATATGCTGCGGCTGTAATGAATACCGTGTGAAAATAGGGTATCTACATTTACACCACCACTTTCATAACCTGACAGTATAAAGGAGTTCATTCAAATATTACGTCACTCAAGACGGATAGGGAGAGATTTAATTTTTGTGACGAAGTGTGACAACGAGTGGGTGGGTCGTTTTTGGAGTGTATTGTCACATCTCTTAAATTGATATGTAGCATATTTTCCCCTAAAATAGCTAGTCTAGCTCTTTTTTAGAACAAGTTTGGCTTCACGTCAAAAAATAATCTGGCAATCCTATTTTGATGCCAAAGAAGACATAATAAACCCATATTTACGAAAGCAGATAAATATCCTATCATTATGTGACGCTACACTTTAGGGGGCGGGTGGGTGGATTTGACTTTGTGACAAAGTGGGGCAAGGGATGGGTGGGTGTCTAGAAAATGCCAAAAATTAATGTGACGTGATATGTGAATGCTCCATGTTTACATTGGCAATATTATATTGAATAGGCCACTAAGCAACCTCGAAATGATGTAAATTTAAGCGATATTTATGTAAAGTAATGCACAACAGCTACTACCTTAACTACTACTACCTTACCTACTTCTACAGTTCAATATGGTAATCCCAGTCTAGAAAGCGTGAAACAATAATACAAATGATTTATTCCATACACAGGAGATGTGTTCAATAACTGGCCGTATACAGTGTACCCGAACTAGAGTAAGCTCTGTACCGAAACCCCATACAGTTGTCTTACATGCTGGAATAATTCAATTCAGCTGACATAGACTAAGCTCTTTACTAACAATACAAGAAAATCTAATATCTGGCAAAATAATACCAGGGCATCACGAAAGTAAGACCTGTGAAGTCTAACTAAAAACTTGGCAAAATGGGCGTGGCAGCTAAGATATTCCCTGATTGTCTTCAACTGTTTTCAAAAAATACGCAATTTGCGGATAAGAAGCAAGACTTATGGATAAAATGTTTCCCTGGGGTGTGAAAGCACCCTCCCCTGCGAAGGATCTGTAAAATACATAAACTAGTCAGAAGTCATAGCATACTCTCCAGCGTCAAAGAAACAGGGAGTCCAAGTAGACAGGGTGTCAGAAAAAAGTCTGAAATTTGATGAACGGGGGTCAAAATAAATGGGGGGAGGGTTGAAATTTGTGAAAAGGCGTTAAATGATTATACAAGGACGGAAAGAACAAGAAACAGGATGTCATAGTTCATAAAACTAAAATATTTACAGAAGTACGCTATTTTGCCATGAAAATTGGGTGTAAATAGTACTAACAAAATAAGGAAATGAAATGAGGGGTGTTTTAAAAAAATTCAGTTTCCTTAAATTAATAAATGGGGGTCCTATAACAAGGTCCGGGGGAGTTGGAAAAAATCGAAAAATTGATAAGCTGGGAGGCGTTTATTTGTCACCTGAGAGTAACAATAAGTTCAAAATTTATAGAAATTTATGAAAATTGAGCAAATATTTCACAACAGTGAGACCTCAGGAGACAGCGTTCTTGCTCAGCTACCATGTCACCTGAGCTCAGGTGAGGTATGGATACAGGAAGTGCTACACATTTAAAATACTTGAAAGATAAATGCTTAAAGCTTAATATAGAAGGAATTATCTCTTAATAATTAATACTTAATGTTCATAAATGATAAAATATGACATACACCAGAGGAAGTCTCTATAACTGCATACGCAACGACACTTTCTTGGCTGTGGAGGAGGTGTCTGAAATACAAATATAAAAGAATATGAATTAGCATAAAAATTGTCCTTCGTGAGTTCAATTTGAACAGACAGACGTAAAAAATAAACATGGCAAGGAGGATAAACATGGCAATAATTAAATCAGAAAAGTAGGGTAGTGAAATACAGGGGTACAAGTATTGAAACAGAACTACAGATTAATCAAAGGCAAAAAGCACATAATCATTTGTATCTATTGCTTACATCGTTACACAAAGGAGATCACGTGAGGCACTTGAATTCTTGGACAACATTAAAATGTAAGAAAAAACATCACAAATAGCTTCTAAATGCTAAATGAATCGTATACAAAATGCTGATGCTTACCAAACCAATAGCGATCTATCAGGCCCATAGACACTGGGGTGAAGGTAGGGGGCACTGCCCCAATAATTTACCAAGGTTGTATATAGAAGTACTCCACAATGTACTTTTAATCATTTTTCAACTGATTAATACCGACATCCTGTTTCTATTGTACCACAAATTGGGAACCTTTGGCAGTCTTGTTAAAGTGTTGTAGGAATTTCTGCCTGTGTAGATGGTGACCCTTTTGGGTAATAGGGCATTGTGCATTCCATATAGCATTGTGCATTCCATAATACACCCCTTCGTAAGAAAAGTCGTTTCCTCGATTAACTGATAATAGACTATATTGCTTATCTCGTTAGTGCACGTGCATTTAATGGCAAAAAGAAAAAGTTGGCTCAGTCTTTTACGTTTTCGTTTTAAATCTTTAAATTTCGATAAAACTAGGGAAAGGCACCAGTTTCTCTATTTTAGCAGGAAAATCAACGATAAAAGCTCCTGAAACAGCGTTTTCCAACGTTCCAGAGGGTGTTACCTTGAAACATTGTTCTGGAAGCAATCCCCTAGATCCCCATTTTCTCACAGAATACCTACAAAAAATAATGTTTTAAGACATACTGTGTCCTCTATTGGCACTGATGCATGACATGCAAACTCTACCCGGGTCTTAACTTAATTTCTATATCTGTACCCTCTTCCATCTCAATCAAGCTTAGCTGTCTAAGGGCATGGTATCCATTACGGAAAATAAAGAAAGATTCACTTACGCGTAGGAGGCTAAGTGACATCATTACATGAGCGTACAGCGTCGATTCCTTGGCTGAAGTAGAGAAAGAGAATAGAATGAAATGATGTACTACTTTGCAGTTGTGTATTCAATATCAAATGTGACATACAAAGAAACACAGAAAGGGGAAAATATAATGAACAAACATGCAAAATTAAAGAGTTACAAAATAAATTGCAAAATTTCGTCTAGTTAAAGGGCAGGATTCCTTTATCATAGAATTTCTGTGATCAGAATTCCATTGGAAAATAAGACCTGTGAAAGTTGCAAGTTCAAATAAAAAATGGTGAGAAAGTTCTTCATCTTCAGTACAATCCATGACTGAAAATCACAGAAATTCTGACAATAAGCAAATATTAACTTTGAATGAATGGAAAAAATGGAAGCAACTTAAATTCTTTTCTACTGATGCTGAGCGATGGGAGAACACACAAAGAGTTACTAATTAATGTAAGACAATAGCACAAATATATCAAAGTAAACAATATTCATAAAAGCAGATATGATAATGGATATGGAATACGGGTGGTGTGAATGTATACAAGAGGTTATCCAGAATGGTCAGCGATTACTACAAATACAATCTACGCAACTCACTGGTTGTGGAGGATGCATTACTTTAGGACGCATTACTTTATGATCAACGTTCAATGTTATGCCGCACTGCACTATCTATAAGAATGAAGGAAAGTGTAGTCATTAGCAAAAAAGCACTACAACGCCTTAATTCTGGTATTGTATGAATTGATAAGTGAGGCTAGATTAACAATAACATTCCAATGTCACTGACAGAGTCAATGACACAGTTATAAAATTCGTTGCATAAGCGCAGGTAACCTTTGTATTAGAGAGATTAAGCATTCTTACGATACCGCTACCAGTAACGGTAAAAGGTCATCACCTATTGTTCTTCGTTCAACTCCGTGGAGATTACCAGCCATATCACGCGCGCTTAAACCTGTCACTCATATCATCGTGTGTTCAGTCTATTTCAAAGGGGAGAACCTATACGTTACCGTTAGTGCCCTTTGCTTCTAAAACTCTAACACAGCTAGCATACCGTTTAGTCAGACGCTAAGTTTCAAGTTGAGTTTATTGTATCTTTCCAGGTTTTTTTGTCAAAAGAAGTTCTGCTGTTGGAAATGGATATTCAAAATTTATCAAGGTATGAAGCATTGCTTGTTGTATGATAATTTGTTGTTTGTAATTTCGAAGAGGTTTGGGCCTAATTTCATAACACGCATTATCGTCGACTTGGAATTTTGATTTAACCTAATTTGCCCATAGTAGCCGAACTAAAAGGAAGCTTCAAGTTTATCTAGTCAAGGGTACTATTATGAGATATTGTTTGCTTTAAGGAAGCAATTCAGATGGACCCTTGAGCATGACTGCATGATGTTGCGAGAAGTAATGGTGTCAGAAGTTTGGCGCATAAAACCTGGACTGCTGAGAAGAGGGTTGCATGGAACAGTATTACAGAGACTCTGTTGAAAATAAAGAGCCCCAAATTCGATGTTTCCCCAAGGGCTGTAAGAGAGCGATTAACACATTTGCTTTCTAAGCGTAAGGCTAAAAATCGGGAAGAGGAGGCTGCTAGTGGCATTTCCCCAGAGCCAACAGAGGCAGATGCATTACTTGATGAGCTCCTTGAAATATTTGGCACTGCTGACCTAGAACACAAGGCAGCCAGTTAAGAGCTCAAACAAAAACAAGCTGCCGACATTGCTAAGGCACAAGAGATGAGGCAGCAGTCTGTGGAAACATTAGGGGAAAGTAGGAAGAGAAAGCTTGGGGAGGAAGGAGGAAAGGGGTCCAAGAGAAAAACGAGGAGAAGAAATATTCACTTCTAAAAGAGAAAATGGAGGCAGACACAAAAATAAAAGTAGAAGAACTTCAGTTGAGAAAGAAGGAATTAGAGGAAAAAGTGAAATACAGGGAGCAACTATTGGAGGAGAGAAGAAGGAGCTATGATGAAAAATATGTGTGCTTGATGTTTGGGGAAATAAGGCAGCAGTTAAGGCAAGAGCATGACTTATTAATGGAAGTGATTGCCAAACAAGAACAGCATGCCCAAGTTCTAGCCCATAATTGGGAGGAGATGAAGAAAAATAGATAAATGACTTCATTTTTTAAAATGCTATATTAATAAAAGCAATACCTCCTAAGCAGTTAGAAACACCTTTTTGAAAATGGAAGTATTCAGTTATTGGTTATTTCTTTGATCATACCAAATAACCAGCTATGGGTGCTTCAAATTGTTATGGTTAGAATGAACAAAATTTTTTAACATTATTGCTGATTTCAAAATCTTGACATTTTTCTAAGGTGTTTCTAATTATTAGAAATGTTGCTATTGTTGATTTAATTACTGATTTGCAAAATATTGTGCAATTTGTGGAGGCTCCAATTCAAAATATTGTGACGTTGTATTGCCATATAGGCAGTTTCTTGCATTTGACAACAGCGTGCAAACCATGTACATTTTGCCAACAGCACTTAGTTCAACTTTTAGATTTTTTTTAAAGTCAATAAACTTGAAAAAATTTATGATGTCTCCAAACAGCCACTCCACACTTAATCTAACAGAGTTCATTCTTGAATTCAGGAGTTACTGTTCTTCTGTTATATTTGCCCCCTTAAAAGGAGCCTGCAGTTGAGGTCGTAATGGATAAGCTGGATCTCCATAAATACACATAATTTCCCCAGCTGGAGAAAGAGAATGCCGCTCTAGAAGTGGCAGAAGCCCTGATTCCCTTACCATTCCACTGTCATGGCGTTTTCTTTCGTATGGGCCAGCTAGAAGAGATACCAGTCCATCAGGGGTAGCAACGGACTGAAACTTTATGGCATGAACACGTTTATGCCCATTGTAAACAGCCCTTTGGCTATTGCCAGGCCTTGATATTGGACGAATGGTTCCATCCATGAAGCCCCAACAATTCGTCAATGCAGCTCCTTTGGCATGAATTGCAGCTGCATACTTCTCAAGGTTGTGTGGGGATAAGCTGTTTCTTCCTTCAAAGTCTGATAGCAGAAAGGACCATTGGTTGTAGATTAAATTCATTATATGA
>WIPJ01000692.1:57891-92304 GCA_018155075.1 Cassiopea andromeda
AAATTGATATTTGCCAGAAAAACTTCTGGATTATGCTAGATTAAAACTGTCATGGCCCATCTTTTCAGCCAGAAATAATTTGTTAGCCCAACATTCTTCTCTTAAAAGTTTTGGTGGCCCTGTGCAATCCCTTCCGCCCCGGTCTGCTCTATACTTTATGACTGCTCCCTTAGAAGGTTAGGATTAAGTATCACAAATAGGGTCAAATTGCTAAATGAATCATATATGCCGTAAATCCTCAAAAAAGCCCCCGGGGGACTTAGTCGCAAAATTGAATTTTTGGATGGGGGCTCATTTGAGGGGAGAGGGCTTATTTCAAACTTTGGTATTTTCCTCAAAGGTTGACATAGTAAACGACATGACGTTTTCTATCAACCAAACAAAAACTTACAAAAAAGCTGCAATTCACACAAATTATCATTCACTTACGATTCTTTCATTATCATCAAAATATTAGCATGTCCTTTTGCTTTTTAGTTTGCAGAGGCATAGCTATTGTCCTGTGCCACTTTCTTCAAATAAAGTATTATTCTGCAATTGTGCCTCCCTCAAGCAAGTCCCCATAGGGGCTTGTTTGTCAACATTCCTTTCTCGTGCCAATGGCGTATAGGGCGGTGCCTATCTCCGTTTCCATAGCCCTAGGTCATGTGTCTGCGAATGTAGTGAAGGCTACAGCGGGGGGCTGGTTCACTGGTAGCTCCATATGTTTATCTGTCCCTCTCCGTTCTCATATGTCGAGCGCAAGACAAGAAGGCAGTGAGTACTATCTTTAAAGTCTTAGTATGACTCGGTCAGGGCTCGAACCTACAACCTACCAGTTGTGAGGCAGACACTCTACCACTCCACCATCACCATCGGTCGGGCTTACTTGAGGGAGGGCTTATTTGTAAAATTTACTTTTTAGGTGGGGCTTATTTGAGGAGGGTGTACTCGAGGACTTATGGCAAATGACAAGACCCCCATAGCCCCATTTTCTCACCGAATACCTACTCTCAGATGCCAAATAAATGTCTTCCGACTTATAAAATGTTAGAATTTGTTCCAATCCCCTGCCTATTAGGACCACCGTTTATTTGGCACTTGAGAGTATGAAAAATGTAGTTTTAGGACATACCCCGTTATCTACTGGCAAAAATGTGACATTCAAACGCTACCCGCAGAGTTCGTGCAGGACTTTGATATGCAAATTCAAGCAGTTTTGAAGGAATATTCAAGGACTAAGACAAATGTTCAAGAAACTCTAAATCAACATTCACAGCCGATCTGTGAATACACAGGAAACCCAAAATTCTGAAAAAGAGACAGACTAGTCAAAGGGCCTGGTTTTGATTAAAAATAAGAGAAAACTTCACTTACGCATATGAGTTTGAGTGACATCATTAAATCAGTGTACAGCATCATTTCCTTGGCTGAACTGGAGAATGATTTTTTGCCGAAGATGGAGGTGTCTAAAATCCAATTATACAATGAAATGAAATGACGTAATACTTCGCAGTTCTGTATCCAATATCAAATTAGAGATACACAGAAATATAGAAAGGAGGAAGACATAATGAACAAAAACATGCAAAATATTATAGAGTTAAAGATTGAATGTTAAATGTAAAATTTAGTCTAAGAGACAGAGTCCTTTTTTCATAGAATTCAAAATTCTATTGAAAAAAAGACCTGTGAGACTCGCAATGTTAAATCAACATGGTGAGAAAATTCTCTATCCTTAATACAATCTATGGCTGACAATAAGCAAATTTTAGCTTTGAATGAATGGGAAGAAATTGAAGCAAATCAACTCCGTCTCTACTGAAGCTGAGCGATGGGAAAACAAACAATGAGTTACTAATTAATGTAGGACAATAGTACAAATATATCTAAAGTACAATATATAAAAGCAGATACGATAATGGATATGGAAGACGGGTCATGTGAATGTATACAAGAGGTTATCGACAATGGTCAGCGATTACAATAAATACAATCTACGCAACTCACTGGTTGTGGAGGATACATTACTTCAAAATCAATTTCCAATGTTATGCCACATTGCAATATCTATAAGAACAATGGAAGTGTAGTCATCAGCAAAAATAGCAGTATGAAGCCTCAATTCTGATATTATATGAACTGAGAAGTGAAGCTAGAGCAACAATAACATTATGATGTCACTAATGACACAGTTATAAAATCAGTAGCATTAGCGCAGGGAAACTGATTGTTGACATAGTTTCTATCAAATCACTGTATTTTGAGTCTGGTTCTAAACGTTTAGAAGCAGGAGAGTTTGTATGGCAAGTTTTCTATCGTCATATGGTCGTATTCCATCCCATTTTGACAATATTTGCCTAAAATTGCCAACACGTCTGTTTTATTGTAGTTATTATTATCATATACACTATGCTGGTACATTCTGGAACCACAATGGATCAAGACTAATCGGCTTTCATAGCAGGATCAAAACTGCTCCAAATACAAACTAATAGTGTAGACGGGAGGTCTTTCAGAACTGTCTTACCTGACCAACTACTAAAAGAGAAATATAAAAATGACAAGGACTGCCATGATTAACCTTCTCTCCCAAATAATTCCAAATTAGAAATGTCAGTGTAAGGTCCTATTGGAAAATTTTAAAAGGACAAATACAAATATTGATCAAGTACGTCAATAGAAAAGTTGGCTAACTAAGAAGTCTTTAAAGAATGGCTCGGGAAACTTTTTAGTTGACAAAGCCATGAAAACCTAGCACCTTTCCACAAGAAATATACAATGTTTTTAGGGATTGGTTATTATTAGTAGCTAAGACTATGATATAATGAATTAATATGGGACATGGAAATATTTATGGTCACTATGTTGAGCTACTAAACAAAACTTATCAAAAGATTGTTGGAGTGTCAAATTTCATACCTGTTAAGAAGGATATAATAGATATGAGGAAAAACAACATATTCACCACAAACTCAAGAACAGCATTCCTAAAACCTCAGCTTGTTTCTTTGATTTCTACATTGCTTCTCAAACAACAATATAAATCAAACGGTAGGTGATAGTTGTCAACTTTCTTCAGAGGTTAAGGTAAAACTTCTTTATTGTCATAAAGAAAGCCTACGATGAGCATTGATATTGTTTTCTAGACCTATTGACGTACTGTGAAGTTTTCAGCAGAAGTATGGAATTGCGTATGAATTTCTATAGGAAATTTCAATATTCCTTCCACCCTGGTCCTGATATGAATAATGACCAGTCCCTTAATACTAAATACGACTAAATGCATAAATTTTTAAGTGGGGCCAACAGTTTTAGACCAGAATAAGGCTCTAAGTGTGTTTTGTGGGGCATATCAACAGCATAGTTTGCAATGCAATGGACTTTGAAGAACAGCAAACTATGAATTTTCTGTGAGTGAGGGCAGCAGCTGTAGTACAAAAAGAGCCAAACTGACTCGAAAGCATTATCTGTCTCAAGAACCATAGGTTCCCAATCCCTGTTCAATAGCCTTGTGATCAAAGACTAGAAAGTTGCTGTCGATCTCTTTGTTTAAAATATTTACTATTGCAATTATACGAAAGGCAACGAGTATCACGTGGGCGCCAAGATGCTCCCATTGTCTCTATATGGTGGACGGTACAGGGGGTAGCAGTCTTCACTGCAAGGGGTGCTTGAGGTCAAGACCACAGGTCCTTGTTAAAAACAGCAAAAAAATTCCCTATATCGTAGTGCTCCTTTCCACAGTAGAGAGAACATTTCCAAAGCTATGAGAGCTGCAATTTTTCAGAGAATACGTACATGCTGTTCACAAATGGATAGTGTTGCTATGGATGTTTGTTTCTACTCTTATCATAATCAAAAGTGTTCTTAGAGAATATAACTGCAGTATTTCAAAACTATGTTGTTCAACTTCGGAGAATCCTAGTGACGACCTGGACAGGAGCAAAACCCTCTCCCGTCGTAAAACATTGAGAATTCACTGCATTGCCCGTCCCTTAATGTATGACGTCACACATGCATGACTCTTATGATAGAAATTAGACCCGAGGCCAGGTTTTTCCCGCCAGTCACAATCACGCAATAAGTTCACAGCATTCAAATGTAAGCCGCCTTTTTCAGTTGAAAATCATTTGGGAAGATGTTGGAAAGTAGCATAGCTGAAAAATGAGTAAATGCTAGAATATTATGGCAGTGGTCTTGCCACAGATGCATACGAGATGAAATTAAACATGTGGAAGACCAATTTGTGGAATACCATTACATACACCAAAAGGGAGAATATTGGACGTTAACTGTAGTTCAAATACTGAGAGTAGCAACTGAGTGGCTCAACAGTAATTATATTGAAACAGGACTCGAAATTAAAGATGAATGGAATATATCAAACTATTTGATATTAAAAGCTGAACCAGACTGCATTCTTTGTGAAGCCTGTGGAATTCCTTGCTCACACTATTTCGTTGCCTCATTCTGTGAAAGCTCTATAGCTTGGTTCGCTAAGCACTTTTTGCTGTACATGAAAGAGCCCTTGCCAGGCTAGACATCTTGAGTATATCAATCCATGAATGTGCTAGAAGTTATCTAACAGTGAGTTTCCGCACACCATATCAAAGAATGCAGTCTGGAAGTAAAGAGCGAAGAAATACGGCAGTGGAAAAATGTCAAATACAATGAACTCTAATGGATTGTTATCGTATTGGAATTGTTCATTGTTAATAAAATAGTTGTATTGAGGATTGTTGTATTGTTGAACATTGCAATTACTTTACGGAAATGGTATGGACATTCAATATGGAAAACACATTGCTTTGCTTTACATGTTACTTGATATTACGAAATAGATTTGTATTTCACTCAACGCGGATAAATTTTTGAGGCTGTTTAAATATAATGGTAGAATAGAAAATACAATTCATAACTTGGAAATGTAAGTTAATTTTGTCATTTTTATCCTTTAGTTTCATAGGCAGTTGCATAGTAATGGCCGAGAGAGCAAGCAGCGTTTTGAGACAATCAAACATGCTAAATAGAAGGGCTTATATTTTGAATAAGCTCTACAATAAGTTTGTAGAATTATGATTGTGCTGCTTGCCATTTGAGGGCAAGTGACCAAACTGCTGCTCTTCTTAGCCACCCCATTGAATTTGGATGACTTTCATAAATCTGTTTTTTAGTAATGCACAAGAACTTAACCTTTCCAAAGGATGCATTCAAAAGTAGATAGCATTGCCTATTTGACAGTACCCCATTGGGGGCTCCAGTGATTCTTTATCAACCCCTTTTCCACTAGAGCATTTACCACAAAGATCTCAAAAGCATAGAAAGATACCCCCTGCCCCCTGAACATAGCATGATAATTTGCCATAAAACATGTGCATAGACCCACCCTCTCAATGTTGCCTACCATTTGAATGTGTCCTTACTATTTTTAATTCATTTCCATAATTGATTTATTGAAAAAAAGCCAAAATATCCTCCTTCATGTTTTAGACAAAAGAACAATGAAAATCAAACCCTTGAAATCAAATATTTATTGTTTCTCATAATCTACCTTCATGTGTAACCAAAGATGGTGTCAAACTGCATTTCATAAATGTTTGAATTTCATTGTAAATAAAGTTAGCACATGATGTTCCATATTAAAACTTTTGCATATAAAAATTATTAAACTGTAGTAGTTATGAATCAATATAAATATTATCACCTTCTTCTTTATTTCATCATTCATTGAAGGGCACCACTGTATCCACAACTTCTTCAATGCGAAATCTCCATCGTTCTTCTCCTTTGCATTCACAATTACTTCCACCAACACATTCCACCATTTAGCTTTCATTTCTTTAATGTTATTTAATTCAAACTGTTCAACTGTAATCATCCATTTACATAAATTAAAGAAACCCTTTTCAGTTACATAACAATCTTCTATCTCCAACTGTTCCAATTTTGAACTTTTTGTTATTTCATCATCAATATCCTTATCTTCTAAATTGCAATGCCAAATGCTTACCCTTTTAACTTTCACCCATTCAATAATTCCATCAATTTCCTTGCGAATGTCTCTTACAGTTATCTTTGCATTGTCACCATACAATTCAATCACATCAACAGAACCAAAGTACTTTGCAAATTTCAATTCATTCAATTCATTTACTTCAAACAACCCAAAATGAACATTTTCAAATGCTTTTTTGAGTTCATCATTCGAACATTCGAAATCAACAGTTAAGGGTTTCATCATTTCAATCAACTTACGGCGGCTGCTGCTGATGTCGCCGCCAACCATCTTAAAACTTAATTGATTAGCAATAGATAAAATGAATTGTTTGCTAATAGCATCTGCATTCATTAAGCACATAATAACATCAAGTGACAGTTTGAATGATGCATCATCACGAAAAACACATTCGCGCACTAATTTCAAAATGTTGCAAAAAAAGCTCTTTGCATCACTTTCCTCTAATTTTAAAGCATTTGTGAACAAATTTTTAATAATTCCGTCATACATTAACCCTGACATCAGCTGGCAGTAGAAAAATAATACTTGATCTGATCTTTTCTTTAAAATATCCTTAATTATTTCATCGTGTTCTTTGGCGGTACATGCATAAATTGCTGACAAAAACTCCATAAGAGTTAGATGTTTGAATTGCTTTCTCTCTTTAAAGTCATTGGAAACATCAACAAAAAGACTGCTAAGAAATTCGTTCCCTTGTCCAATGTTACCGAATAGTAATTCAATATCTCCTTCAAAAATAATGGAAGTTTTATTTAGTAATTCATGACAAATTTTACTCAGCACCAGCAAGACTTTTGAATATTTATTGAAAATTTCAGGAATTTTTTTGTTACGTGACCTTTCTTCTTCAGCATGCTGTCGAAACATGAGGTAGGTTGACCAACAATACAACTCTGCAGCATTGTTAATTTCTGTTTCGTCTGATAAAAGTGCAACACAGCAGATTGAGTTCAAAAATTGTGGGACATGACAGAGCTTTAGACTGCTTTTTGAAGAATCTTTTACTTTCTTTATTTTTGCTTCTTTATTTTCATCAGAAGATACAAATTTGTGGATATATTCATCAATTTGTTCATTGCTCAGTCCAAGTATTTCAACTTTTCGTAAACCCCCCATATTTCCACCACCATGCTTTTTTAACATATTTTCTATATGGGGCCTTCCAGTGATTATAATCTTTGACTCTTGATATTTTGACTTTTTGAGGTCAAGCAGTTTAGAAAGAATGGAATCACTGTCATTGCTGTCAAACAACTCATCAAAACCATCTATTATAAACAAGGTATTTTTGGAGTCCTTCACATAGAAGCCAAACTTATCTTTAAGAAATTCAACGATCATTTTATGTGTTTTTAACCCACTGCCTTCATTTAATGCAAAGTAATTCAATTCTCTGCACTCAAAAGAGATGCAAACTTTGAATTCATTAAACAACTCACCATTTGCCCATTTGTAAGTCATTTGCTTTACAACTACGCTCTTACCCGACCCAGCAATTCCAAGGATAAATGTTACTCGTTTGTTCTTGTCAATTAATTCATCCATTTCAATATAACACCCTCTCTTACCTTCTAGTTGTTCAAAGTATCGATCGGCTTCACCTCTAAGTGTTTCCATAGCGGGCATTGGATCACTCATCCTTAACTTCACAGCGAACTCTTCAACATCCACTTCTTCCAAAACAATTCTGCCATTGGAGTTAACTTTATGAATTCCATGCTTTTGATGTTCAATCTTGTACTTTGCTTTCATGTCATCTTAAAATGAAAGACAACATTATTAGACTTCATAATGGCCGTTGGAGGAACTCAGATTTAGAGTGGCTGTAGACTGTCTCTCTGGAAGACCAAAGAGATCTGGAGAGCAGTCAGAAAAGTTGCCTGAATTTCCTCTTCTTCTTTCAGAGAAGTTTCCTGAAAAAACGGATTTCCGCCGAACTGAGGGGTCTGCACCCCCTTGCCACCCCTCTCCTACAATCATGGAATTAATGTCACAGCAATGAAAAGATGCATTAGAATTCACTCTTTTTGTTCAAATAAAGGCTTAAAATAGCTTCATCGGAGCCTTCAAATGCTGCAAATGAAGAAACTGAAATTATGAAATATGGAATAGGGTGAAATGTTAATATAATTTTCCTACTTGGTTCAAGAGTTACAAGCGCATCTTAACACTTTGCTTCAAATACATTCCGTGGCTCGGTATGAGATGAAAAACTATTGCACCTTTCTAAGAGGGGAAAATCACTGATGTTGTCGTACACTTAGCTCAAAATTACAAAAAAAATTAAAAAAACTCACAGAAAAATACAACTTCGCAGAAATAAAAAAAAATAGCAAAATCAAAGAAAAACAAATGAAAGCTCATAAAATCATTGGAAAACTACATGATCTTTTTGCAATCAAACGTTCTCGTACACCTTTTCAAAATCCAAACTTATATTTTTCTATTTACATAACATTTGAAGCTTATTACAATATTTGTTTACAATACAATATTATGTGACAGTCTGGCAAACACTTAGTCTTCAGTGGAAATTTGAGGCATGAACTGAATTTACTTGAAACTATTTTAAAAGGGAGTCGTCTTCAAAAATTTTTACAGCATCCCCGTATAGGAAGCGCTCAAAACGAGAAGACTGTCACATATTTAAGCTATAATTGTGCACTTCATGTGAGGCATGAAAAAACAAAAATACAACATGGTCAAATGCACTCTTGTTTTAATTAAGAAAACAATATAAGAATATTTCAGAACATTGAAAGACTCAAAGTTCAGTAAGGCTTATATTTTGTAGGCAATCCAGTACTAATGCTACTCTCAGATTCACTTTCGGATTGTGAATACACAATTTATTGTTCTATTACGGTCTTGTTTTCTTTTATCGTGAAGTAAAGCATCAATATATATTTCAATATTACACTCCTTATATTCTCCAACTCAAACCTTCAGTACTTAAACATATCTTTAACAACCCTAGGGTCAAAATCAGAAAAATTTAAGAATATTGTGGTTCAGCAAAGAACTTGGTATTCATATATGTATCAAATTGTTTATTTAATAGTTCATGGTCTGCCATTATTTCTTTGAAAACAGATGGAATAACTACGACAGAGCTGCCTGCAATTGAATGGCATTTGGAGTGAGTTTCTACCTTGAGAAATAGAAGACGATTGAATTTTTCTATACATTTTACCCCATAAGAAAGAGAATTGCATTGGTATCTATCTGCATTTAATCCAGCCGCCAGATGCGGCCAGGGGCACTGGGGCTGCGGTTAAATGCCGTACATTCACTATTCCATTGACGTCAAACAATTTACAAAGGCTGTTTATTCAGGAACTTTGAGAAAAATTGGTTGCAATCCCTTCGTTCCTAGTTAATAGCTAAATTTCTACATGAAGTTTTTTAAAGAAATTGGTTATGTCTTAAAGATCTTCAGCTGGAACAAAGATTTCAGGTAAGAGTAACAGTTGCATTTTCTATTTTTCATGAAGACCTAATATTCATGCCTGATGATATTTCTACACTGCCGATCAAAGAGTGTTCGTACGGTTTATTAAAAAGAACGATGGCATCAACTTCAACTTTGAATTTATGTGTTAACGAACTGTTGTGATACGGATACGGACTTCAACTAGTGCATATCTAAGGAGGTTAAGAAATACTTCAATTTTTACCTTATGCTCTCTAGAACATAAAATGTTGCAATTTAACTGCCGATAAAAGCATAATTATGGAATCAAATCAGAGGCTCTAAAATCGGCAAAGTCTGATGACCTTAAAATTTTCATTACCTTGGCTGGTCTACCAACCCTTAGCAATTTTTTTGCAGTTCTTGATTTCAAGAACTTTTTGGACACAGCGAAAGCTGCACCCATCTAGCGGTCAACACTTTCTGCCATTTTTTGATAGCTTTTGCCATTATCTCATTAAAAAGCAACCTCCTATAACGCTTCTCCAACGATAGTTCCTGACGCTTCAAGAACTCCTATGTTCATGTTTCTGGCCTAGAACAATTTTATAGTTAATATTGTTCAAATATTGTGATGTAAATGAACAACTATGAAATGTAAGCAATGTTTTATGAAAGTTTCATGGAAATAGCCGATTGTCCAACACTAGGTGAGCAAAAATGTTGTACTTCCTAGTGATTTTCAAACTGACGGCCATTCTGTTGTATGAAAATTGCTTAGGGTTTCTTATTATATTCTTCTTTGATACTTTTGCAACTTTCGTCTTTCATATGATGCAATAGAAGCTATTAACAACTTATAGTTATTTCGCATTTCCTTCGGAACAATTTCCGCTATTCTAATTATCATTTTTTGCTCATTTTTATGAGATTCTATCACCTACAACGATTGTATTTCCATCACTGCCTTCCTGTTCAGGGGTAGCTTCTAGCAAAATGATTTGAGAACATTGGTATTCTCCTTTTCAATATTCCATCTCATTTTCATGAGCTACCTGACGTCATTGTGAAAGGCGGTCTATTGTTCCTAGTGCTTCGATCGCTAGCCTCAAATTAACTGCATGGGTAACGCTTGCAACGGACCTGAATTTGAAATTCATTAAGTGACGAAGAGCTGTCCCTTCTACAATTATAGAATAGAAAAATCTTTGCTGACATGACTATGTCAATACTGCAACCAAATAAATGTGGAACAATTAATGATGATAATGGCTCATAGTTATAGATGAAAGAAATAAGAGGTAAACTCACCAATAAGTTCTTCTGCGTTTGGCTCTAGAGACGAAGAAACTCAATGTCAACTCGTAACATCATCACTGATTTTCAACACTACTGCCTAGCACATCTAGATAATCAGCTACACAAACAGACAAATGATAACCAATAATGACATTACTTGATATCAGTTTCTGACAAAAATCTTTTATACCTAATGTGTGATGAGAATTCTCATTACCTAATTTCTTCATAGTAATATTCATTCATTATTTCAACATATTCATTACATCAAGTTGGGAATCGACTGTTCACTTTTTTCTATTATCAGATACTTTCGTCTCAGAGGAGACAAGAAGAACCTGACTGCAATGCGAATAATATCATTCCTATCAATAACTTTTTCAGCCTCAGAAATTTTAATTATAAATAACTCCTATTTGCCCTTCTCTTACTGTTCTCACGGCCTCACTCATTTTCTCTCCTCATTGATTGTACCTCCTACATATCCATAATTGTGGAGAAATTATTTGAACCTACTCTATAATGCGAATATGTGTGGAATTTGATCATGGGCGTAAGGAAGCCTCTCTAGTTAGAGGGGTCTTAAACTGTCGGCCCAAAACTGAATAGAGCAAATTTCCGGAGCCGAACAGATCCTTGTTAAGCAGCGGGGAGACACGGCGCCTTTGATATTCAAAAACCCCCTCTCTTGCATGAAAGAATTTGAAGAAGCAAATGTAATGTAACTTAACAAGCAAAAGGAGTGTTGAAGAGGTGATAGATAACAATGCATTTTGCATCAACTTACGTGGCTTTCTTTTATCCTTCAATTGTCGTTCAATTTCTTCAACCGATTCACCTATTTTTTCGACTTTCTTTTTAGTTTCTTTAACTTCTTCTTTCACTTCTGAAAGCAAAAAAGTTGTAATTCTAGATTTTTCAAAAAAAATTCCTCTGGTGCTCTGGGATACCCTTGAATTCCTTACTTTCTCGATTAGCACCATCTACTTCTCATCTATACAAGAGGAGCCAAGATTCTATCTTTATTTTGTCATTGTTTGAAAGTAATTGAATACCTTAACTTTCTTCAGATAGCATAAACGTTTAAAAATAGGGCAATCTAACAAAACGTATTATGTCAGATCCATAGTCATAAGTTAATTGTAGCAGTTACAGGAGAACATGAGTAAAGGAAGATACACCAATTTCATCCCGCTTTACCCTTACAATTCTTGACAAACTGTAGGCCTTTGTATTTAGAAAATCATATCATAGTACTGTCTAGTATGCTCAAATATATGCAGACCTTTCCTCAATTAAACATGCATGTAATTAGGGAATCACGCACAGAATAGTCCCACTGAATACACAACTGAGCAAAGTCATTTGGGGTATTATTATATTGTTAAGGTACATTATTATCAATTGTTTCGTTGAAAGTCTAACAAGATTGACATCATTAAGAGTTTACCTTTAAGTGACTGATTGAATTGGTCATTGCGATTCTTCTCATCTTCCAGTCTCTGCCTCAGATTAGCCGTCGATTGTGTGCTAATCGGCACCTTTCCAATGTCATCAATTTCCTTTTCTACATCTGCACCAAATATATTCTTTGCTACACTTTTCAATTTATCTACTATTGCTGAAAAATCATGTGATGGGCATGACATCTGCGTTGCATGACCGAAGAACTCATTTCTGGTTTCCCTGATGATGTCAATCTCTTCACTGATGCGTAGTGGTGGGATTCTTGTCTCTTTGGGATTGCGGCATTGATCAATCAAATTGAGACCGGAATATAAGAAAACATAAACCAATATAGTGGTGTCCCATTGCTGTTCATCTCCTGCTCTCAATTTGTCTGCATAATTGTTATTAACTTTTGCTACTTTAGCCACCAAAGCATCTCCACTTGTATTGTTACTTTGCCATTTCTCATTCGGATATTTCTCTTCCCATTTCGTTATGAACAACTTTCGAAGGTGGCGTGGGACAACATCCAAAATGATTCTGGTAATCTTTACAAAGTTCTCCTTTTCATTTGATAATGCCATACTAATTATACCATCTAGGGTAACAGTAAGAAAACAATTTTAATATGTATGTGTATGACATTCTTCTACAAACATATACAAAGAATGACCACTTTATTCTTCTTGATAAAATGCAACATTACGGGATTTACGGTCTCAAACATCAATGGTTTAACTTGATAATCGCAGGAGTGCTGCATGGTGAACGGTGTCACTTCAGATACAACAACAATTTGTATAGGGGTACTGGAAGGATCCTGCCCAGGACCTCTCTTATTTTTGCTTTATATAAATGATCTTACATTCGCTCTAAGTAAAGCGCGTCCAACTATGTATGCCGATGATACGGCTATATCATTCTCTTCTGATAACAATGAAGAGATTAACACCGTTGTCAATGCAGAACTAGCCTGCCTTGAGAAATGGTTGGAAAGCAAAAAGCTTTCCTTGAATATCATCAAAACACAAGCCATGGTAATTGGTTCTGTCCAAAAACTAGGGCAAATCAACAAAACGTCAGAAATTACCCCTTGCTTTCAAGTTAACGGAAATGAAATTAATATTGTTCATGAATCTAAATATCTTGGTGCCGTGCTTGATGAAAAGTTAAAGTAGAGCAACCAAGCAAAGTTCCTTCAAAAGAAAATTTCACAAGCCCTTGGGCTTCTAAAATATGCTGCATAATTTTTTCATGAAAGTATTTTAGTGAACTTGCATTCTAGCATCGTTGAGCCCAAATTGAGCTATTGCTGCTCAGTTTGGGGGTGCTTTAGTGATACCATGCAGAACACTCTGCAAAAGTTGCAGAACAGAGCTGCAAGAATTGTCAAGAACAGTCCATTTGATTCATCAGCTGGTACCTTGTTGCAAAGATTAGGAATGGCTTCCTGTTGATAAGCTAGTCCATAGAGAGAACTCTAGCATGGTATACAAATCTCTTAATGGAATTACTCCCGACAATCTATGTCAGATCGTCTCACGATTATGTTCACAATTGAGTTTTAAATGGTGTAGTGGTACACTGAATTATTTGAAACCAGCAATTTTTAACTTTTTTTGTAACTTTATGGACACCGTGAAGATACTGGAAGACCATTTTGTAATGAGAGTAATTTTAGCACAGACAACATCTTTCAAAACTGTGATCAACCATTGACAGAAATTCTTAAAACATAGAAATATCAGTCTTTGTTACAGAAGGAAACATATTAATTTTCCAAGTTTTATTTCAGGACTTTCTTTGTCTAATTGTAGGGGGAAGAGTTAAAGCATCTATTCATTTCAAAGGAAGAAACTTTTTGTTATTAACTTCTTTATAATGAGATACTTTTCAGTTCTTTTACCAATTTACAAACGAACCGTGAATGCTACTGAAATTCCACTTGTGTTATGTTTTTGACATTAGAAGAAAATCTATTATACTACATCACTAAATCTCTATAATTCATGCGTAAAGTAATACGAAAGGAAATTTCATAAGAAGACCAGGGCAATTCTTAAAAAATATATTTAAGGCGTAAATGGTGCTCATTCGATCATTTTCGTTCATGGTAATTGAATAGTCAGCCACTACAGTTATGAGATAGATCTTTATAGTTGATGTAAGAAATGCAATGCTATTGCCATTATTACCCAAAGAACAATTAATACGATGCTCAATAGCAAAAATCCTTTTTAGGCACTTTAGAAGGGGAAATTTCTGCTGAGACCAAGTTCAAGTGAATCAATTATTTATTTGCAAACAGTGAGCAGAAATGAAATATGGTTGTTTAACGCTTAATAATGAACTTGCTCCACAGTAATTCTTTCATTTTAGCCTTGACACAACTGAGACCTTATCCATTTTTAGAAGTAGCAATGCTATTATATAGGGAATTCTATTGAAGCAGCAAATACATACTTTTAAAAGTATTTACTGATGCACATGCAAGCTTGTAGTACATTTTGAATTGGTGTGTGCCTCTTTTGGCATAAATTATTGCCATTTCCTTTCAGAGATCGTCATGCGTTTTACGCTTATACATGACATAAATGCACATGTAAAGCCGAATCAATTTTGTATGTTCTTTCTAAACATTTCGTCTATCGAGCACCATGAATTAGCTAACTTAACAGTAGAGCAATTTTAGTTATGCTTCGGCTGTAAAACGTAGGGTAGCGTTATTTAGTAAAGCATAGCCACAAACCACGTGCTCATATGCAATAACCCATATATAATAACCCAGAGGCATATCCCCTATTAGCATACTTTACAGAGTTTGTTTGCATCTACGTAACTCTAAATCTCCTGTAAATAATACACTGGGTTGAACATAAGGTGGCAGGGGGCCATGGACATTCCCTATTGCCAGAGATAGTCTCTTTTGCCTAGTAAGATATATAATTTTGAGCGTTTTGCATCAGCGGGTGGACATTGTATATAGAGTCAATTCACTATTAGACATATAGAGCATGGGGTAGTTCCAGTAGCAGTGAATGGCAATGAGAGCCAACTGAATGGGAGATGTACTATAGAAGTTGTGGAAGAGAAATAAGACGACTATTTGTGTCAATGAATATGAGCTATCAGTCTGGAATCGGCATTTTGGAAGCTTAATGAAAGTGTCATGAATGGCTTCAGGCCCCCTCAGCATTCCCAATGCTATCCCATTATACCACAAGAGGGGTAGCAATGTATATGAGGACAAACAAATATCCTATAGTGAGAGCTGGTTATATTGATATTGCATAATTAATAGTGATACTTACAACCGTTAGGTGTCCATCTAGAACAACAAAATCCTATAAACAGTGATAGAGCCACTGAAATTGATGGAAATAATTGCTTCCACTATTTTGAAAATGTAGTAAATGTAAGCATAGGCTATAAATTTATTAAATATATTATGGTATAAGTACAATATAGATATAAAGCTACCTAAATACAATTTGCGCTAATTTTGGCTCATCCAAGTAGCATGAAAATGTTAGAATAGGACTAGGCCTATGTTCATTTCCTGGCCATCTAGTGCTAAATATGATCTCATTTTTTATGAAATCTCATAACTTTGCCATGTCAACCATTTTTTCAATTTTCATTAGCTTCTTTTGTGGGATTAAAGCTAATCAAGCGCATATCAGATCAACCAAGTGTTTCTTGGTTTATAGTGAAGTGAAATTACAACAAAATGAAATTATTTCTTTCAACAAAGTTATGAAAGCTGCTTTTGCAACAATGTTTTTTAAATAGCAAATAAAACTAATGCTACTCTGACTCTCCAGTGCTCACAAACTTTCTGTCATTATTTCTATGCGTCTCCTTTTGCAACAAATTGGATCTTTTTCACATTCAGATGGATTTTAGGAAGTTCAGCTCTTTTATGAATTAAACTGACTATGATATTTGCTAACTAACGGACGATTACCCATTTGATAATGATGAACATCATTTAATCTAAAGAGCAACAGATCATTATTGCAGCGAACCATGGATGAAAAAGAGATAAACAGCTTACCAAGTCCTTCATTAATTCAATATTAAAGTTCTTGTAGCCAGCCAAACTACGGCCTTACAGAGATTTTGCAAAACATTACAGCCACAGTGTGCAGCGAAGACATAACGCATATCCTGTTCTCATGGCAACGCCAAATTCAAACAATTCAAAAGTACAAAGTGAATGGTGATTGGAGAAAAGGCTTTCTTCTACAAATGGTGTAGATACTAGATCACATATTTCCTAAAACCTGTTTCTATAACCTTCATCTGCAATTTTTCCTAAATTCGAAGATTTAAGTTGTTTTTAAAGGGATCTGAAAAGTTTTACATGAAACTTTTATTCAACCATTGTATGTTTAGCTTATGCATTAATAAAAGCCCACGCGTTGCTAAGAACGCTTAATTGAGGCTGGTGGGAAAGATATCTGTTCCATAAGTAAAACATATGAATTGATGTGCAGGTTGCTCATTGTAGATATCTAACTCAGTCAAACCAATGGTCTATACTATGCATAAGAAAGTAGATTACCATTGCTCAGGGGAGACCTGATTGGTAGCAGTATTAATTAACTATTCTCTTCAAAGAGAAAACAGTCGATGCATCGTTTTACACTGCGAGGCTGCAGAGATAAAATGGTTAATCGTCATAAATGACATCACCAGAAATTTGCAGTTATATCTGCAATACTTTTTGATGTTGACGAAATAGCAATATGTTGATAATTAAGACCTCTCGCTAAAAAAAATTAATGTATTCACTTATGATCTTTGAAGAAAAATGTGTTCAGTGGAATATCGAGAAATTATCTGAAAATATTTTCTCTCAATTCTAAAGTGGCATGCTCTCCAAAGCTACGTTTTGAGCCCTCCTGTTAAAATTTACCGCAGGTGATATGCTAAGATCGGTATCTAGTAGGAGTAAGTTTGCGTAAAGCTGCGTAAACAAGCAATGTCTGATTGAATTAAGAATAAAGAGTAAATTAGTACAGACACTCAATTACCTAACAGACCAAAGTTCGTGCTCTATATTGTAGATATCTACATCATCTGAAGAGCTAATTCTTGATCATGTTGATGAATTATACTTGGTATTAACGCTTTTAAGCTACATAACTTCTAATGTTGTGCTTTGAAAGTCTGATCAAGCAGTGCATAGATTCTACTTGCTCATTCAACCCAAAAGCATTCTGGGGGTTTATTGCATAACACGTATATGTATCAGTTTCTACATTCATTATGTTAGATATTTTGAATTTGAGAAGTTCTTGAAATAATATGGAAAGTTGCTTTATCTTCGAATCTGGAGTTTACTTGTATATCACTCCTGCCCATCTGCAATAAGTCACAAAATATTGCAACAGAGTTTCTCCTGTCGTGTGCTTTCCAGAGTAAGGATTGAAGCTTCCAATGGAGAGACTTCGGAGATATAACTTTGTTTACACGTAAAATTGATTGGAAATTCATGCAGAAAGTTTTGCAGCACACTCATCGCGCAAATGAGATCAATAAACTTGGAAAACTTTAATTAATCATAGCTGTGCCATTTTATCTAAAAATTGACATGACATTGAGAAAAAGTGTGTAGCTGCCATTGCATGCTCAATTTTTGATGATGACTGGGTACTCACTTTACTAAATTTCTACTTAACACAATATGCATGCTCGGAAAGCAACTGAACAGTAGCATGACCGTTATTCACACATCCTCAAATCGGCCTACCTTCAATGTAGCCCACTACTTGGAGCAAAAAACAATTTCAAAACGCCGCCTAAACTAAGCTCAACCCTTGACAAGTGGCTCTAGCCATTTGAGCTTATGTTTTTGATCTAGAAAATTAAGTTACCAAAGAAAAAGCATCCTGCATTCGATGGAAAATTATACATTCATTAGTAAAAGTCACATTCAAGGGCAAAAACAGAATGCTTCCACTGGGGTGTGGGTGGGGGTGAGGAATAGATGTTGACAACATGGCGTGTCCTGTCAATGATTAAAAAGGTGATTCATGCCTAAAAGGCATTATATTTATGGCATTGCTCCAGGAGAAAATGTATACGCTGAGGGCTCCAAGAAGTGTTACTCCTGGTCACATTACGTGTATTTGTAGTATCCAAGAAATATTCTTTTTGGCTGGAAGATTTGCAATCCAGCAAAAATTATTGTCAGTTAAAGTAATTGGTATTCAGCTATAGCAAGGTTCTCAGACTCATTTTACCTGGGGGCCGCTGGGGGCAGAGTCTGGGTGAGGCTGGGCCGCATCAGGATTTCTAAAAGAAAAGCGCTGATGAAACATTGCACTGTTATCAAATATCTTTATTGTTAACACAAAATAATGAATGAAAGAAATGAAAAATGAACAACATGATAAATTAGTCGGTAATAAATAAATAAAATAATACAGATGACTGAAGCAACCACATATTTACTGACTGACTGGCTGACGAGAAAAAATTAATAATTTTTTATTTAGTTTTGAATGTCTGTTCTATCAGCATTTTACACTTTAACTTTTTGAACGGGAATGAAACATTGTATATGACCTGTTTTGAACATGGATTCTCTTGCCTACAACTTGCTGGTAGAGATCTGTCAGCGCTTGTTCTCACATAGACGAGATACATTTGCTTTGAAGGAGGAAGCAGTGGAGACCCTCAGTACAGCTTGAAGATGCTCATCAGTAAGTCTGGACCTGTACTCGAACTTATTGAAGTTCAAGGTAGAGAATAACTTCTCACCCAAGTATGTACTCCCAAATAGGCACATGGTCCACTTGAACATTCAGAAAAGTTCAAGGAAGCTGGGGGGCAACTCTCTCAAAAATTTCCCAAGCTTGTCTGCTTCTCTACTCACCTCCCTGAAATTACCTTTGAATGCAGAGTGACACTGCAGGTCAATGAGCTCCATTTGAAGCACGGGGGGGGGCATCTTGCACATCAAAAGAGAAAGGTCCGCAAAAATTTGAAATGTGGCTCTGTGCGTCTTGAAGTCTGCAAATCTGTGATCAACTTCCTCCTGTAGCTTCAAAATGTCCTCAACATACTTCTCACCACTGAATGGTGTGCCTGCATCCACGAGTGCCTTGCATGCTGGGAATGGCAAAGGTTTGTTTGAGAGAGTTGGGCTTTCCATAACATGAGTTTTGGGCAGAATGCTCTGACGTTGTCATAGGCAGCACTGAGAAGTTGCCCCTGGCCTTGTAGCTTCTTGTTTAGTACATTGAGCTCATGTGTTATGTCAACAAAGAAAGCTAAGTCCATGAGCCATTTGGGATCGCTTAGCACAGGAAGAGCCACCCCGTGCTTCTCCATGAAGTCTTTTACTTCTGCTCTCAAATCAAAAGATCTCTTCAAAACGTTTCCCCTGCTGAGCCAATGTACCTCAGTGAAGTATAGCACATCCTCATATTCTGACTCAATTTACTCTAAAAAAGCACTGAACATTCTGTGCTTTAAGCCTCTGGATCTGATTTGGTTGATGCATTTCACAACGACAGACATCACATTGTCAAACTTCAGGCATTTGCTGCAAAGGGCCTCCTGATGGGTAATGCATTGCAGAGCTATAACCTCCACGCCCTCCTCTTCCAGTTTTTTTTTTGAACAAGTGCTACCGGTCCATTCTTCCTCCCTGTCATTGATAGGGCTCCATCTGTTATAATTCCAGCAAAGGTCTCTCATTGCACACTGGCAATTTGAATGGCATCACACAGCTGGTGAAATATTTCCTATGCAGTCGTCTGGCCATGCATTGGAATTAATGTGAGCAACTCCTCCATCAATTCAAAGTTACCATCTACACCACGGACAGGTATTGCTAGCTGGGCAGTGTCTGTGATGCCTGTGGTCTCATGAAGAGTCACCGAATTTTCTATCTCACACAGTTGATCATAAATGTCACTTGAAAGGTCAGAAATGCGCTCTGCCACAGTGTTGACAGAAAGGCTGATGTTGTTGAACTGACTCTTCTTTTCTGGGCAGACAATATGTGCTGCCTGCAACATGCACTTTTTGATTAATTCGCCTTCTGTGAATGGCCTTCTGCTTTTGCAATCATCTCACTAATGATGTAGCTAGCTTCAACTGCTGCAGAACTCTTTTTGTTTGCTTTCTTAAAGAAATGATGTTGCCTCAGTAGATGTGTCTTAAGACTGGCAAACTCGTTAGCTCTCTCATCTCCGTGGTATTTTTCGTACTCCTCAGCATGTCTAGTTGCACCGCAACTTTTTCAGTGCAAATAATACATGTGAGGTTGCCCCTGTGATCAACAAAGAAATATTGCACTACCCATTTTTCCTGAAATTGTCTGTGCTCATCACCGACCTTTCTTTTCACTGCAGGCTTTGAAAGAGACATCTTTGGGGCTCTTTAATATGTGATTCCACTTAAAAACGGTCGAGCAGAAGCAGGGAAAAGCCGTCCTCACGTAAGAGACGGGGGTGTTTTATGAGTTCAAAACAGAAAACTACCCGTCGGGACTCCTTTGAAGAAGGTATGCTTCTCGCATCAAATCGCGCCAGGATTAACATTAAATTCGAAATAATCACAGAAACTTACCTCACGGATGTAGACGTGGTTTAGCTGCTGTATTCTTCACTCGACAGACGCATGCGCATAGCTCAAACTGACGTACACAACGGCTTCTCCTCTACCCAGTTGACTGGTGGAATGAATGAGTGAACGAGGTACTGGACAGCCCGGCTGATGTCCCGCCTTCCAGGCATATACCTCGCCGTGATTGGCTCATTCAGCGCTGCACACAACAAGTATAATTCATATCAATCTTGTGGGCCGCACTTATATTAATCTTTCATATTAAGACAGGGGCCACAAATTATCAAACCGGGGGCCACAGTTGGCCCGCGGGCCGCGTGTCTGAGACCCCTGAGCTATAGGATTTCATTGTGCGGTGAATGATGATGCGTTCAAATGGGTGGTTAGTCAAAAACACTCGTTTGAGTAAAGTTAGTATACCCCTTGTTTCTAAACAAAAGCACAGCTTTAATGCATATCTTTAGAAAGAGAGAGTAAAGGGTAACATCTAACTTTGTTTTGGTTGTCACGAAACAATCCTTTATCTCCATGGTGTTATAGGCTTGATGTTTAAATAAATCTTACATTGGTTGACCTTGTAGGAATCTTTATACTATTTGGTAACCGACACCATAATAAAGAACTGAAATCATAACAAATCACGTCTTTAAGTATTGTTTTGCAAGCCCAGATTAAAGACTTCCTTGTGTTAAAGGATGGCTGGTCTTCTGCGTTCAAAGCATCTTGAAACAGGACGTTTGACGAAGTTTAGCGGAAAACTGTAAATGCAAGACAAGGCCACACTATTATGTTCTTAAAAGGTAATTTTAAAATGCTCGTTTAAAGTCATTAAAATGATTCTGTTGTACAAGGCTTTTTGACATTTTATTTCAGATTTTGATGTCAACAATTCGAAACTCTTGTTAGCATACGATAAACGGAGAGGCTCATTTGTGAAACTAAGATGCTTCCATTGGGAGGGCGTGAGGCAAATTTTCTGCTCGCTTTGCTCGTAGGGGCCTTCGTCTTTCCTTTGCCCCAGAGCCTTAGAATTCTCTCGGCGGCCCTGCCTGCATAGTTGCCCAAAAAAACGAAGGGCTTGAAACAGTTTGCTATCAATTTGTGTATTATTTTGACCCGTTTTGTAAAGAATACGCTCCAATACATGGCCTTTTATAAGAAACTTTTTGGCTGAGTCTTAAATTCTCCTGGAAATGAAGCTGAGCACTGGAGGCCTCCCTCATTACGTTGGGAAAGCAGGAGTACATTTGCTACCTAAAGCTATAAAATCATGAAAGTTGGGACTGGCCCATAGAAACTGGAGGTAAGGGGCATTGCCTTAATAATTTAAAGAGGTTGTATATAGAAGTTGTGTATAGAAGATATGGTGCTACGGTACACAATTGTCAAAAGCTCAAAACAGCAGGCTCAGAAAATTTTTCAGTTGCTGTTACCAAATATTGTAATAATCACTTGAAAATAACAAATCTTAAAGCAAGTTATTTAAAATAAATTCAACGTTTTTGTGGATATCCATGCACTGATCTTACAGCCAAAATTACTCGTTGAAGGGAGCCATACATTTTGTTTATAAAATCCCTAAGAATCCGGATGAACTTACAAAATATTCCACTTTCGTTTTCCACTTAGGCAATTTTACGACCGTTCGGGATATAGCAGAACAGAAAAGAGCTTATGTTTGAGAATTATGGTTATTTTTTAAATAGTACTGAAGCTTGGGCTTCCTGCTAGCCATGGCAGAGCAGTAACATCTCGAAGTTTGAGATTTTTGCAAGTTTGCAATTGAATCTGGGGGCCAAATATCCAGCTAGAGTATGAAGGGTTTCCCAGCAATTTCAGAAAAAGTAGGGCTTGTAAATGAAAATACAATTTTCCAAATCCATACCCTTGTCGCAGATAACCACTTAACCATTTCCATTAGGCCCATTGCACTTCCAAAGTAACAATGAGATTAATTTGTTGAATCTTGAGTGGCAAATGACGAGACCTCTGGTTTGTTTCCTTGTGTTCTGAGCTCACCGAGTCATACTGTCGTTTCAGCCACAAACCCGTGCTCGTCAGAGGATACGACATCTTTGCAGTAAGGTGCTTGCTAGGGCAGAACAATCTTGGTATGCCTAACCCTAGCTCTGCTATTTCGATAGCAAGCAAGTAATCTTTGTCTCTAACGTAGCTTCTGATATAAAAATTTTACAGAGTGTATGGAAAAGTCCATTTGGAGTGATTTTCTTGGCCGTGGGTAAAGCATCCTTAATGTGTAAGAGTTTTCATATTTGAGAATCTATGCTGTATTGCTAAGGGGCCATCCGCAATCTACGTTTGCAAAATTTTCAGCAGTTGTTCAGCAAATCACTCGGGCAGCTCTATTCTGCAGCTTAAATAGTGGCTCAATTATGAGTCAAATGTTGGACAGCAAGCAACAATGCCATATTGTAAAAAGGACATGAAAAAAGCATTATGTAGTGTGATCAAAATGGATGTTGGAAGCAAATACCTGACCTTAAAAAAATTCTACAGGACTTTGCAAGTCTTTTTGCCAGTTCAGCAATGTGATATTTTCCAGCAAGATGTTCATCTAAAAGAACTCCTAAAAATTTGATGTACTTCACCCTAGAAATATGCTTTTTATCTATTTTGATAACAATATCAGTGGGGATTCGGCTTGCAGAAGAATGGAAGATAATATGCTTAGTTATACTTATATTAAATGTAAGTGTATTTGCATTATACCATCTTTTTATGTGCTTTAGTCCTTTGCTAACGTTTTTAATAACATCATCATGAGTTTCAGAATCATAATAAAGATTGGTATCATCAGCAAAAAGGTAAGATTTTAGATGCTTAGAAGCATTTGGTAGATCGTTTGTAAATAGCAAAAAGAGAAGAGGTCCTAGTACTGATCCCTGTGGTACACCACATGCTATATCAAATGAGTATAACTCGTTGCCAATAATCAAAACATACTGCGTTCTGTTTGTCAAATACGATTCAAACCATCGAAGGGCACATCCTCTAATTCCATAATGCTCTAGCTTAGAGAGTAAAACTTTATGATTTACAATATCAAATGTTTTTTGTAAGTCAATAAATACACCACACCCATATTTTTTATTGTCCAGACCTCTTCTGATAGTTTCAGTCATGCTAATCAAAGCATGATCAATTGAATGATTTTCTTGAAAGCCAAATTTCAATGGGTATATTATTTTACTGCAAGTAACAAATGAGTAAAGTCTTTTATCTACCAGTTTTTCATATATTTTGTTAAAATTGGCAATAAGGAAATTGGCCTATAGTTGGACCTAATCTCTGGGTCTCCCTTTTTGAAAACAGGAACTACTTTTGCCACTTTTAGCTTACTTGGGAACGTTCCTTTCAGAAAAAATTGATTGACGATCTCGGCTAGTGGATGAGAAATGTGGCGCTTGGCAATTTTTAATATATTTATTGGAACACCATGAGGACCAATTGACATTGAGGAGTTAAGATTTGCTATCACATCTTCAATTTGTACATGAGTGACTGGAGAAAGAAACAAAGAGTTTTCAATAGCACTGTCAAGATATCTAAGGGGAGAATTCGGCGTTCTTGGGATAGTCTTATTTGTGTTATCAGAAACATTAACAAAATAATCATTAAAGATATTTGCCATTTGAGTAGTATCAGTAATTGACTTTCCAGATACATCCTGAATTACATCAATGCTTGAATGTGCAATGATTTTCCGTGAGATTATTGAATTAATTCCAGTCCAAACTTTTTCAATTGTTTGATATTCGTCGCAAAGTAATTTTGAAAATATTCCCTTTTACTTTTCTTCAGTTCAATAACTACACGATTTCGAAATGTTTTATAAAATCGGTCATTAGCTTCGTTTCTATTCTTTTTCATTTTCCTTGGAAGTTGATCTCTGACCTCCATCATTTTTTGTATTCTATGATTGATCCAAGGTTTCACATTAAGTTTTAATTCTTTTTTAGTACTTTATGAGAGGGACATGTACACCTTATGAGAGGCACATACAATTTTAGATGACCCCCTGTGTAAGTACATTCTTTCAAGGTGACCCCTTCCCAACTAACATGCATTACTATCTCAAGGTAAAAGCATTTTTAAAATGTTCTTATTCATTCTTTTTGAATAAGTTTGAAGCAGTTAGTCTTGTCTTGTGTTGCTAAACCCATTCTTTACAACCTCCCTGCAGCACAGTTCTTATCTCAAGCTCCCATGCCTCAGCAACAGTTATGTTTATTTTTCTTTCTACCCTTTCTTCCCATTCTTGGAACATCAGAATATTTTTTATCAAAATATGCCCTGTTTGGTACACATGGAACATCATAAAATGAAGGCAAACACCTGAATTTTCTACCATTTGCACTGGTGGACACTGAAACCTTGTCTTTTTCCTCCCAAAGTCGAAAAGTTGATAGGAAAGGCATGAGCCTATAGCAAAATCACCTAACGCTGTGTTAACTTGGATTGAGGGCTCTTTATCAGACAAAAGATATGAAAGGGGTGGTGGGTTTTCCAAACATTTGAGATATGAAACCTGCTTCATGATGCTCTCCGAGCTAGGAAGAGTTTTCCTTCCATATGTAGCTTCATACAATTTACACCTCGTTCGATTTCTCATTCGCTCCTCAGTATTTTTGTCGGTGCCAGCATTGGCAAAATGAGTTCCCATCACAGGAAATGAAGAAATCTTATTTGCTATTGAAACTACATGAGTTGATACTGAAACTACATAAGATTATTACCATCTATCATTGTGTTATTAGCAGTGTGGTCTTTTGTATTTTGCTATTCCAGTCAGGTGGAATTGATTACTGCGGAAGTGGAAAGTGTCATGTTCAAAAATTACAATATACTCTCAATGACTGGGCCCCTGAAAACTGGAATTCCTGTTAATGAGGGTCACTTTTCCATTCCCCTTAGAGATTCCTGCACATCTTCACATGTTTTCCCCTACTTGAATGGGACCCCAGATAACTGGGACTCCCGCTAAGTAGGACCAATTTTTGGGGTCCAAGCAGCAACTCTGGCGTTTTGGAAGAGTATCTTATTCAAAATTTCCAGTTCAATGTGGGGGCTACATCGAGGGGGCAAATTCGAGGACTTACAATACTGTTGCTATAGAAAGGTCATGTGACTGCGACCAACGCTCTTACAGCATAGCAAACTTTTGACCAACTGTTTGCAGTTTCAACCATGTTGAGAGAAGTGATGACCACCCCCATGCTCCCCAATAGAAATGCACTACCACATCAGGAGTGATTTCTAAAAATTCTAACAAGGACTGCTGTAGGTGCAATACGATACTATGAGACCCAATTAGAATCCCAATCCGAGGATTTCATGCATGGTATCGAGTTTCATCTGAAGTTTATTTGGTCAAATCAATACAGTTCCTTATTCTCTTCTTCGGAATTTTTCTTAGCACTTTTGTGATAGAACCTCAATAAAGAATACATGGTTGCTAGGTTTCCAAACCATCCCGCCCCACCCCTAAACTATTCCAACACACCTTTTTTTATTAATTTTCAGAAAATTTTCAAACTACCTCCTGACAGCTATTTCTAGTCCCCGATTATTCAATACTTTAGAACAAATGGTACGAAAACACTCACCCTTATGCTTTCACGCAGATTTTGAATCATGCTGTAGTCTCCTGCCTTAAACCACGCGAGTTCATGCGTCAGATTTATCTTGCAATAAAATCCGACAGTGATCATCGCAGAAAGAAAGTAAGGCTTTTGCAATGACAATGCAATGATCAATTGTACAAACTTCTCAGGTAAAAAGGTTGGTATTGAGATGATCAACAAACATGATTTCGACATCTTCGAGAAACTGCAAGAGGCTTGACCTGGAGCACAATTGTCAGTGTGTATGAACGAATTACGCCATGAAACTGCATAAAACTGCACATTCCAGTAGAGAATACGTCTTGGACTTTGGAATTGGAAAGGTAAATGAACTGATTTCAAAGGATGAATAAATCCACTGGCGATTATTTTAAACATTTGCTTTTATACATATTGTTTATTAGATACTTAGATTCAATTATTCTTTCTTAACGCTTAGATGGGCCGTACTTTTTCCCCTTTGAGATCGCATGGCAGAGCCAATATAGATTAAATGGCAATGTATAAGGACCATTTAGACAAAAAATCAGGAACAAAATTGCATTCCTCGCCCGTTCAATTTTTTGTTAGGAGGGGTGGTAGAAACGCCCCAAATAGGCGAAAGTTTAGCTGTGAAGGGCATTTTTTGTCATAATATTTACATGCTGATTGGTCAAATAGGCTGGGAGAAAATAGACTTGATGAGAGCTCTCAACCAATCAAACGTTTGGCGGCTATACTTGTGTGTGCCTGATAAGTAACAAGAAGACAAATGTCCACCGCTGGTCGTAGTGGCTTATCACCGCGGGCCCATTCCCAGCACGCATGCGGCGTTTCTTTTGAGAAGAAACGGTGCGAAAAAACATTTAAGTCAATTTGTATTGTGTTCTTGGTTCTTGGCGACGATCAAAAGAATGGAATTAGCGTACAAATGAAAAAAAGTATGTTTACTAACTGCATCTCATTCATTTCAAATTTTTGCATGCTATGAAACTACCATGAATTCTTTTTAACTTGTTACACACCGAACATGAGTGGTTTAAACATCATATACGTTATGATATGGGCCAATCCTTTTCCTCATGAAAATACGAAATTCCGTGAATTGATACAAAATGGAAACTTGAATTTTCAAACCACAATGTTTACATTAACAATTCAGTGTTACTCTCATATTGTGAAATTTCTGCGAGGGTGGGCTATAAACCTTCAAAATATGCCACCACACTTACATACGATATTTCAAAGCCGCTTAACTTCATGAATTAGTACATAAACAAACGATAAAATATTAAAGTCGGTGTGATGTTGCAAAACAAACCCTTTATTTTCAAAACAATAGTTCACCTGATGATGTTTAGCCCACACTGGTACTTTAAAATATTCTCCGTTTCCAAAGAGGGGGACTCGAAACATCCTAAATATGCTGCTATACTGGATATTGTAGGAATAACTATTGAATCGTCGTTAAATTCACACAGAACAGATGTAGCTTTGGGACTCCTGTATAGTAAATCTATTGCAGAAAGTATTTTGATATGGCACTGTATACAACTTGCAGGGGTTGAGACGGTAGAAAATAGAAAGATTAAAATGTGGGTGGATATGCCCTCATGTCAGAACATAGAAAGTTATTATTCGAGAAAAATATTAAATTGCTTCGAACAAAGCCTTTAGTTGGCTTTACACGCAAGAAATGCAATTATTTTGTTCGACAGTAACGGCCAGCCTGTACAGCAGGGGTTACCAACCTCTGGCCCCGATCACTACCCAACCTCTTTCTAATACTTGCGGAAAAATTGCTTATATGTTAAAAATTATATGCTGTTTTGAAGAAATGCTAATGTTTGTTTAACCTAATATAGTTTTTGTAATTTGCCAATTTCTCTTTTCCCATAGCAGTCTCAAGCTGATTAGCACTATCTAAAATAGGGTTCCAAGGCTTCTAGCCTCGGCAAGGGTAGTGTATAGCAATTTTGGCTAAGAAAGCTCAAAATGGGTGGTGATCCCTGCTATGCAGTATAGAGACGGAACGTAGTTTGGCCTTTAAGTTGCGTGGAAGCTCTTCAAATATCTCAAAATTTTTGATAATCATAGTGTCCGTGTATCAAAGGACCTATTGAACTATATTGAGATCGGGATTCTCATAAGGCATGGAAAGTGCAAGGAATTTACTAATTTTGAAAAGTTTGATATTTCAAAAAGCGTGTGGTATGGAGCATTGTTTTGTTGGAATAGAAATAGCTGGTTATCATTGCTAGTACAATTTTCAATGTTTCGGTGAGAATTTCTATTAGAATTTTTGCATATCTTTGTCTCATCTTTTAGCCCATTGAGTGTATGTAGCTTAAAGCTTTTTCACCTTTTTTGAAATATAACCCTGATCAAGGACTTCAATATTTCTCTGTATAACGAATTTGCTTTCAATATCTTTGAACAATTCCATTCAGTGGCGGTCAATTTAAGGGGTCCAGGGGATCCGTGGCCCAAAAGGGGCCCCGCTCCTACGAGTAAATTGACAATAGCGCACAGCACAGAAAAATATTTGAATCTACCCTATGCTTTTTACTTATACGTTCATGGACGTAGCAATAACATCCCCCAACTTTTGAAACTTGGGAAAATTCAAGTAAAACTTGGTAAGTACATCGTCAAAATCAGAACTTTTTGAAAGTTGAAGCTGAAAGTGAAAAGTTGAAAAGTAGAAAATTGAAAATGAAAAGTACATGCAATACGTTTAGGGTTTGTCCTACTCCTTATGCTCCCTACAAACTCCAAAAATTTAAGTTACGTGTTTAAGGTTCCTTGAAACTCCTTACAGTTTTGCAGTTTTGGGGGAAAATCTACTTAAAAGCTCCATATTTCTAGTAAATTCATAGGGAGATGATTTTAAGGGGATGATGTATTTAGGATATGAAATGATTCTTGTCATGTAGACACTCAAAAATACTCCTTAAAGTTAATTTATGGTTCTTAAAAGTTCGTTAACAAGTCGCTACATTTTGTCGTCTACTTACAACAACAAGAACCCCGTTAGTTGCAGCTTGCTGGCAACTAGAATGACGTCAATGAACATTTTTATGTATGTCTTCTATTAATTATTCCTTTAAAGAGAATTTTCAAAATTATATCATGTTGTTCTTTACCCTCAGATTCCTAATAAACGTCTCCCCTCCCCAACGTATGACTTTTTAACAAATTTTTTCCAACATCCGGGACATTATTTGAACTCCCATTTATTTAATGTAAGGAAAATAAGTTTATTTACAAACACTCAATTTCATTTCCTTTCTTTGTTAGTACTATTTACTCCCAATGTTTATGACAAAAATAGCATGCATCGGTATATATTTTAGTTTATGCTTTCTGACAGCCCAATTTGTTCTTTCCATCACTTTATAATTACTTCAAGCAGTGTCCCTATTTCCTCATCTTTTATTAAATTTCGGAATGTTTTGCGACCCCTCCCCAATTCTTAGTACCCCCTGTTTATCAGGCACTTGAGAATAGAAAAGCTTTTCTAATCTGATAAGGTCGCCAAGAGAATTCAGAGGCGCTGGGGTAAAAGAGAAAGATGATGATCCCTGCAAAGGAGGCGAGTAGAAAATTTTGAATAGCCTAGAAATTAACTATGGAAAATTACTGCTCGTTTACTGTATGAGGCCCCCCACACCTTGAAGCATTGGGTGTTGTGAGGCCCTTTGGACCTTGAGGCCCTATGGCAATGTCTCCCCTGCTCCCCTCCCGGTGAAACTTTGAATTGATATTCTCGGGCATATGATTTTCTTGGGGCTTCATTGTACTGACTGAAAAGGACAATTTAAATTCGTCTTAGAATAGAAATGTACTAAAACGGAATTATTTTGAGAGTATTCTGAGCATACATAGAACAAATTAAGAATGCGTTTTTTATCACCTTAAGTAGTAGAACCAAGGGTTATTAACTTTGTTCAACAGCATTTTGATATCATGGAATGAGGCTAGGATTGCACTGAGTAAGTTCAATTTCTTTGATATTGACCCTAGAATAATGTAAGCATCTTATTGTGGGAATAACTCCAGTAATTGAAGGCATATTTAGTGACGGATTTCTCTGCGTATTTCTACAGATATTAGTGAGTTGATTCCTTAAGGCTCTAAGTTCTAGTCATCAGTATTATTTAATAATGAGGTGGCTATCATTTCTCTCTTATTTTGCATTCCCATTTATTTCAGGTGGCATGGATAGACAAAATTGACAGAAAGCTCGCTTGGAAGAAAAGGATGTTAATAAAATTTGAAGAAGATGTTGTGGGGACATGTCCAAGCGCATATTGCGTTGAAGAAATTATTTGCAAAGAATTTTGCAAAATTACAAGGTTTGTATCTGATGAGATTATCAATTAGTGCTAAATCTTGTGTCTTGTCTTGACTATCCTTAGAAAGTAAGTGATAGTTTGAACTTTCTCTAAGTCTTCCCTTTAGCCAACTTTAAATAATCACTTTTTAAATATTTGTAAATAATTAATAGCAATTTATCCTGAAATATATACAGTAAAGATTAAAGGTCTCAAGGGCTCTAGAGAATTAACATATTTCACAGGTGAATGTGCAAAGCAAAAGCCTCTCCCCTGTTACTGGTGTCCCTATCTCATCTTCACCTCACGCGTCATAAACAGCCTCTGGGTGAAGAAGACCATCAGTGCGTGGTGAAGAACCGCAGTCTACAATAGGTGAGACTGTTTTGCACTTAACACGGCAGATCTAGAGGAGTAAACCTCGAATTAAAATCCCACTATTGGCAGAAAGGGTAGTGGTGAATGCCCCTGGCAGAGGAACTTTTTGGTCAATGGCAGAGCATTCCCATCGGCTTCCGTAGGTATTTGTAAAAATCAACGGATAGCGGTGACATGCTAGTTAGCAGCCACTGCGGGAAAAGTAGTTCTAGAGGCCTGCTCTTCCTAAACAGCCCCTAAGATTTATCATGGAAATGTTACACAAAAGTAATAAAGAGCTTGGCAAAAGGGGTGGTGATGCCCATCAACTCATCAGTCCTGCCCGGTTGATGGATTGTGCCCCACCAGGCAGACACGCACTGCTATCCAGTAACTGCTGGAAAATATTTACATGGAATGTGAGAAGCCTATATCAGGCTGGAAAACTTGCAAATGTTACCAAAGAAATGATAAGAATGAATACTAATGTGTTGGGAATATCAGAGACATGCTGGAAAGATAGAGGAGACTCTAGATATCATTTACCCAATAATGAGGATCTTAGTGCCATCTTTGTAGAAGAGAATGAACATAGGAAAGGCGTTGCTTTTGTAATAAGAGGTACTTTGTAAACAAGACAAAGTGGTAGGACCACATGGATTAGGTAAAAGGAACGAGAGAGGAGAAAGACTAGTAGAGTTCTGCAAAACCAATGATTTAATAGCTTGCAATACGTAGCTTGAACAGAGAAAAATTTCAAAAAACACTTGGTCAGTTCCAGACGGAGAAACGAGAAATCAAATAGATTACATCATGATAAACAGAAGATATCGCAATACCATAAAAAGTGCTAAGGCCTGGCCAAGCGTGGATTGCGGGTCAGATCATAACACAGTTGTTATAAATAGGTAAACAGCACTCAAGCGATTGAAAAAGAGCAAATTTTCAAGACAAGCGTGGAATGTTTCCAAGCTTGACAAGGGAACAATGAAAGAGAAATACAAGGTTGAAATTGAGAGATTAATTGACGCAGAGGTGGCAGATACAGTTTGTGGCAAACGAAACCACTGAAATAAACAAAGCTGGATTACTGAAGAGATATGGGATAAACTGGAAGAAAGAAGAATTTGGAAAAGAAAGGAGGAAAAATATAAAAGTTTATCCAAACTATAAGTAAATGTGTAGAAAAGCCAACAGTGATTATTATAATTAAATCTGCAATGAGATTGAATCACTGGATAAAACACACAACCCAAAACTTTACCAAAAAGTACAAACAGCTTAGGCCTAGAAAGTTACGATAAGCAAAGGGTGTGAAGAATAAGGATGGAAAAGTGCTTTTTGATGAAAAGGATATCTTAGAGAGGTAGGTAGAATACATTGGAAAGTTATATTCAGATGAGAGACCTGACATATGTACAGATACGAATAGGACACATAATACTGTAAATATCTCAGAAATGGAGGTAAGAGAAGCCATCACTAAGCTACCAAAGGGGAGATCCACAGGAGTAGATGAAATCCTAGCAGAATGTTTTCAGGATACGGGTAACAAGGGAATAGAAGTGATGAAATGGATTATCAATAAATGCTATAATACCGGTTTCCAACCAGAAGACTTTTTAAAGTCAGTTTTTGTATAACTTCCCAAAGTAAAGTACACAAAAGAGTTTGCAGAACAAAACAATAATATAATAATAATAATAATAATAATAATAAACACTTTATTTAAAGTTGGCTGTTTTTTGTTTTTAGCCTTATGCTAATTAAAGCCAACTATAAAACGTAATATAACAACTAAAAACTAAAACTAATTAATCTTAAACGAAACCTAGGCTAGGAACAAAGTTTTTGCACAATCTGCAATAAGCTTAATATCACATGCAGCTAAGATATTATTACAGAATCCTTGTAAACCTCACACCAGATGTGAAGCGGAGAATTATGAATTATATATTTTTATGGGGATTTCAGTCCATGCCGGGAAAAAATTGCTGCACGAGCGTCGATTCGAACTTGCGCCCTTATCTGCACGAGCGAAAGATGCAATACACCAAACAAGGCAATTAGCAGAGAGAATGATCAGCAACGCCAGAAAGATCTTTTCATGCTTCATTGATTACCAAAATGACTTTGATAAAGTAAACCATACTATATTAATTGAGATTCTGACAAAAATATGATGTGCCTTCAGAGGAAATGAGATTAGTGTTTAATCTATATTTTTCTCAAACTGCTCAGATTAGGGGAAGGTCGGAAGACTCTTGAAGTTTTGAAATTGAGAAAGGTGTCAGACAAGGCTGTGTTTTGTCTCCAGTGTTTTTAACATGTATAGTGAAGAACTAGTAAATAAATCCCTACAGGATGAAGCTGGTTTAGTTTTAAAAAAAGTGATTATAAATAACATACGATTTGCTGATTACACTGAATAGCTAGCTAACACCGAAGGAGCTTTACAAGGACAAATTGATAAAGTAAATGGAAGCTGGACAGCTTTTGGCATGGAGTTGAATGCAAAGATGATACAGGTTATGGTTATTGAAAAACAACCGGGAACAAAAATAACAATAAAGTCAAATGGGATAGCATTAGAACAAGTAAATAAATACAAAATATCTTGGTACACTCTTATCAAAGCAGACACGTGATGCATCCAGGAAATCAAGATGAGAATATGAATAGGAAAGAAATTATGAAAAGCAATGCCAATATGACGACAAAGAAATGGCTGCTAAATTCGTATATATTTTTTACATTAACATACGGTTGTGAAGCATGGACAATAGGCAGAGGACCAGCAAGAGAAATAATTGAGTTTTAAAAATGGTGCTATCGCAGAATACTGAAAATTAGCTGGATAAACAAAATTACGAACAATTAAATATTTAAGTGAATAAGGGAGATAACTGCTCTACTAAAGAAGATTGCTAAACGAAAATCATCATTCTTTGGTCATATTGTAAAACTTCCAAATCGAGATCTGTTCCTAAACATCGTGAAAGTATATATAGATTGTAAAAATTCAGAAGGAAGACCTTGAAGAATGTGGATTGATGACAATCATTATCAATCTCCCCCTATCATTAACCACTCATTATTCCGTTTCAATGCTATCTGTTCCTCAATGGCATGCCTATAATTCATAATTTTTCCCCTGCCATAATGCCATAACAGTTGATATAGAGACATCAGACGGTAGTTCTAGACAAGTATTGCCGTTGTTCCATCCGTCCTCCACATTGACTTCCGCTTTCAATCCATAAGTCTGCCCAAATCCCTGAGAAAGCAATAGCCGTATTTTTACTGTGTATTATCAGTGTCCTCCTTTCCTCGCCCCCCCCCCCCCCA
>WIPJ01000694.1:6024-32828 GCA_018155075.1 Cassiopea andromeda
TCAACATTTCATAAGAGATCCTATATTACTAATCTTGTAAGTAGAATTCATAGGAAGTGTGCTAGACATTATCTCTTATTCAGAATCTACAATGGGCCAACCATGGTTGGGCCTAGAGAAAAATGTTCAAAATGGAGGTTCTCAGATGGCTGGAAAGCGCATTTTGATATTGGCTTTTGCAATGACGGTATTTCATAAAAGAGCAATGCTACTAATCTTTTACACAGAATATAAAGAAAGTGTTTTAGCCATTCCTTGGTCTCCAGATTCTACTATGGGCCCACCATAGTTGGGCCCGGAGAATAATTTTCAAATTCAAGGCTCTCAAAAGGCTGGAAAATGGTATTTTAACATTGGTTTTTGCATGTACAGTGAATGCTTCCTTAAACTATATATTCCTTCAACTATTGTACAAGCACTACGTAGCCTGCAACTCCTATATTTTACCTGATTTTGACGATGTATTGACCCAATTTTACCTGAATTTTTTTCAGGTTTAAAATATTGGGGGTTGCTACACTCCCACAGCCCCCAGTCGCTATATCCCTGTATATAAGCATATCAAACGTTGCATAAGCAAAATTTTGTTGCACAGTGTTGTTAATAATGTCCTATTTCAGCTTTAAAGCATCTGATGTCCGTAGAAATCAATATTTTTACTCCAGTGTTTCGAGTTTCATATCTCGCGACAACAGAATATCGCAAAGGGTTGTCACTGCGAGAAGCAAATATTCAGACGTCGTTCACTTTTTTAAAATGAATAACAAGTGGATATACACTATAATTATCAAATCAGTACATTTGGAACCTTCTGACTTTTTCTGACTATTTATTGAAACTATTCTCTTAGTAGAGTTTACGCAAAGTAAAATTCTTTTATAACATATTATTTATTGCATATTACATGTATTGACCCATCAGTGCTCTTTCATCATCATGTGGATCTGTACATTATAATTCACCTCTCATATGAATCAATGTTTTACATTTTGAATATTATTTTCATATAAATTTATGTTATGTTGTTCTACATATCATATCACCCATAATACTATTTTTCATAGAGTTCATTTGTGATGACGTCATAAAAATAAATTTTTGGAATTTATATATTTTGACCACATGGAGTGAAAGAGCACCTCAAAATAGGCATGTGTTGACAATTTTAGGCGAATATTGTCAAAAACAGGCTGAAATACGGCCATTTAAATGCAGAAGACTTGCCATACGAACCACTGTGTTTTTCTCCTGGTTCTAAACTTTTCGAACGAGACTCAAAAAAGTACAGTGATTTGATAGGAACTGTGTCAGCATTCAATCACCTTTCTCTCGGTCAATATCTTTTAGATAGAGCTGAAATTTGTCAATGGTAGCTATTTCAAAGTACTTTATCAGAATTTAAAGCTAAAATCAAATATTCTAAAAGGTAGAATTTTCGTGACGTCACACTAATCAACTCTATACAGCAGCAAATACAGTAAAAGTTTTAAAAGAAGGCTGTTTCGCATTATGTAGTCAGGTCAGGTGTCGTGCCGGGGATGACAAGCACGAACTTTGGCTCCGTCACTGCCTGTGAAAGGTACTACTAATCCGCCAGAGCCCTTGAGATCGTATGGATAGTGAACAAGTTAATTTACAAGCAGCACTATAAATCAGATATACAAAATTCTTAGTATTGATGAAACTTGAACCTCGCATTCTTCTTAAGCTATTCTTAACTTTCAGTGATTCTGGGCCTTGATATTTTTATAAACTTCATTCTTATAACAAAATATGTTTTGCAAATTGAAAGTTATGGCGTAATTTTGTTTGTCATCTTCTGTGAACGAGGCTTACTACCGCTGACCTATTGTCCTTCCTGACATTCGAAAACAGAAAAGGAGTTCCTTTGACTTGTTACAATCTGTTGGAAAAGCACAGTTTACCAGGCTACTGTGAAACACCCGTTCAAAAGTTCGTATTGACGAGAAAGGAACTAGATCAATCAAAATGTATGTATATAGTACTTTGTGGTACACAATTTACTCTCCATTGGATGATGTACGCGTTTGGATATAGGCGAAACGTTTAGATGTAATAGAGGCCGCTGTTTATTTTTCCTGCACAGTTAGTCGTTAATTCTTTTCAGTGTTTGCTATTTTCATCGCATTTGAAACTAGCAGAATCTTTGCGCTAGAACCTTTAGACCTTAATCTATAGTATTTGGCCAATTTTGTGACTTTTGAGGTGGTTTCATTTACTATGGAAGGAAGGATGTGCCTCTCATTAGCTTTTGCAAGTTTGGGGATGCGAGCTAGCGGGTCTGAACGATTGAGTTTTGGCGGCAATACCAACTTTCGAAGTTAGAACTGAGTTGGATCTTTCCCCGAAAATGAGTCATTCCCACACAGTATCATATAGGCGGCAATCTAAACTGAAACTCTATAATACCGTTTCAGCCTTTGACCAGTCTTTTCTTTTGTCGTATTATGAAATTGTTTATAAAATTATTTTAGCTTTTTATTACAATCGTTAAAGGAAGAAATTTTTGCTTTGCACTAAATGTAAATATTATATCCATACAGAGCAGCTTTTTGCCTTCTGAGATGAGACATTACTGGGTATAAAGGAATGCTCATTATTTGTAGAGGGGTTAGTACTGATAAGAAATGATTCCTTGTTAAAAAATCATGTTGCCCAACCTTCAGATTATGTTACAATGTATTTAAACAGCCTTATTCTATTGGAAAATTTGTCATCCAACCAATTTTTTGTCAGTACCAACCCCTCTGTAAATAGTGAACAGCCCCTAAGAATCTGCTTTGTACTTTATTGCAATTTATTGATGTTTGTGTGGATTTGTTTTATTCCCTTAGGTCTAATCAGAAGCTAGTAACAACTCAGAAGCAAGTTGATGAGGTATGCTGGAAATTTATGTGTTATATGGAAGCAACATTGAAAAATGCTGGTCAACTGATTATGACTTTAGAATAGTGGTGTTCAACTTTTTCATACCATAACCCTCTTTAGCAGACCATTTTGATTTGAAATCGCTTCATGTTTTTGGACTTTATCAGAGTTGCCACCAAATCAGGGAAAGAGGTCATTAGTGTGACATCACAAAAATGCTATTTTTAGATTATTTTGATTTTGGCTGTAAATTCTTCAATACCACTTTGAAATAGCCGCTACTGACAAAATTCAGCATGGTATGAAAAATTATTACTGAGATATAGGCTCTTGAATGCTGACATAGTTCCTATAAAGTCACAATTGTTTGAGTCTGGTTCTAAACAGTTAGAACCAGGAGGAAAATACAGTGGTGTTTGTATGGCCAGTCTTTTGTCTTCATATAGTTGTATTTCAGCTTATTTTGATAATATTCATCTAGCATTGTCAACACATACCTATTTTAAGGTGCTCTTTTACTCTATGTGCTCAAAATATATAAATGCTAAAAATAGATTTTCATGACATCATCACTAATGAACTGTATTATTTGTCCAATCAGAGAAAAAAGAATGTTTTTTTAAAGTCAGAGAAAGTCAGAGAAGTCATAAATTACTGAGAGCAGTGACTTTCTTTATACTCATTCACACATCAAGTTGAGTGTGATAGTTGCCATATTTTTCTTCCTTTATATAGCATCCAGTTTTGGTGTATTTTGAAGTGCAATTCTGCTTTTTATGAAACCAAAACTTTGAATGACCAGAATAGGGTAAGTCCCTCCAAAACCCCACATCTGCCAAAAGAAATAATGAAATCCTAATGGAGTACTGAAGTGTGACATAACAAAATGTTATTTTTAGAATATTTTATTTTGGCTTTACACTCTGAAAAGCACTTTGCAATAGCTATCATTGACAAATTTCAGCTTGATCTGAAAAGTAATGGTTGAGATATAAGACATTGAATGCGTAGTTCCTATCAAATTACTTTATTTAGAGCCTGGTTCTAAGACTTATGAGCAAGGCCACAATGGTTTGTATGGCAAGTGTTCTGCCCTCAAATTGTCATATTTCACCACATGTTTACCATATTTACCTAGAATTGTCCACATTTGCCTATTTTTGGTGCTCTTTCAATTAATGTGGTCAAAATATAGAGATGCTAAAAAGTATATCTCATGATATCATCACTTTGGTAGTCCATGGAGGTTTATAAGAATATCAGGAAAAGTTAAGGGAATTGAGTGGCCTTTCACTGAAAATATCAGTGAAAATCAGGGATTTTTTCCTGAAAATAGCATTACCAAATACAGGAAGCATTTGCTGTGGCAGTTTCAATACATGAATTATGGTTCTCAGTCATATGAATTATGAAATATTTATTTACCTGGAGAGAAAATTGACCATTTTAAAATGATATTTTTCCTACTAATGCATTTATTTCTTTTAAATGCCAAATTTTGTGTTAAGTTAAGTAAGCCATTACCTATTGATGTTACAGTCAGCTTGGAGCCATAGATATAAAAGTCTAGACAATATCATTAATTGTCATTGGTGATCCTGGAACTGCATGTATTCTTAGAATACGATTGTTCCTTGTAAAATCTGTATGAACTTCTTATAACATCACCATTCTTACTGAACTGAAAAAGGAACTGACATTTATGGGGAAGAAGGATTCTTAGAACCAGTGAACTAATGACATGAAATATTATGTGCATTCAGCATAAAATGAAAGTGTCAGGAGTGGCAAGAAGGAAATTAGTAGGACAAAAATAACAAGCATGATTAGAAAAGACAGAATGTAGTGATAAAAATTCACTGTTTTGGCAAGCATAGCAAATAAGTATATGAAGAAAGCTTTTTGGAAACTTGCCATGACCTACTTTTTATGATTTTGAGTAGTTTCTTGTTATTCACCATCAGCTATCAAAATGCAGAAAATGCAACTAACTTCAATTTACTTTTTGTTGGTCAAATATGAAGGCATATTGAATTTGTTTTCCAAGAGCAATTATTTATGTATCATATTATTTCAGGTTAGTTAGTAATATGTGTTTTGTTTAGAGTGAATACCTAATTACAAGGATTGATTTAAAAATTAGAATATTTTTCTTCTTTTCCCTGTCTAATTTTCCTGTTTCATTTTTCATCTAAGGTGGTGGGTATAATGCGTCAGAACATGGACAAAGTTATTGAAAGGGATACCAAACTGTCTGATCTTGATAACAGGGCTGGTATGGATTATTTCATCATACATTGTTGTATATGATTTTCAGTCATGGTGTGATAAAAATAATCTTTTTCCACAGCCCACTGAGTATGTTCTGCTTAAAACAGAGTTAACTCAACACACTACTCCTTCCATACTTGTTATATCTCTAGCCAGGTAGCAGGGCAGGAAAGATTGTGTAATGCTTTTGAAAATTAAATTGTTGATAAAAGGCGTCTGTAGTATCGTAGACCTTCTTCAAAATAATGTATTAGAGCACAATCCTAAAAGAGAAGTATAAAAGTCCTTCTATTATGCCAGATTTTAAGATGTACTTCTGACTGATAGTTATGCAGACATTAATAAAACCACAAGTGGCACTCGCAGGCACAAAAGCTTACTTTCTGAATATCTGCAGACACATTTGTTGTCTGGTTTTCAAAGTTTCTATTGTTCAGGCTTCTTTTCATGTTGAGCACAAATGAGAAGTTGAAATTCATGGCAATAATCCATTATTGAAAGATTGATAGAAACCATTCAGGCAAAAACCAGTAATCAGAATGCCAAGAGACAAGTATTGAAGATATATTTTACCTCTCAAGAAGACACGAGTTATTAAAAACTATCGACTTTTCTAACGAAGAATAGTCAACTTTGTTGGAAAGAATACCTAATTTTACAGGCATGCACAAGTTTCCCATTTGTCTCCCAAATACCCAGTATTCTATATGCTCTCTTTTATAAGAACCAGTAAAATTGAGGTTGAGGCAGGCTGTTCTTAATTTTTCCCAAAATTTTCTAGGCTGAATTGTTTTTAGTTTGTTCTCAAACTATTGGAGCATAGGCAATTTAGAAATTGCACATTATATTGGAGAATATTGGATATCTCAATTGGTTGCTAACCCATTAGACAAATGCTACATCCAATGTGGCTTAACTTGCATATCAATTTTATTTCTTTAAAAATGTTTATAAATATTATAAATAGACAGTGTTAGCACAGTATTTAGTTTTGTAAGGGGCAACTAATTCACAAAAGTCAAATAGGAGAATTGATAAGGCTGCCAATACTATATGGCCTAAGTGCCACATATTACTTTGGTGTGTTTTCTTAGGGACACCATAAGGAAAAGCTGTAAATCATTGAATTTTCTAGTTCAGAATGACCAATGTCAATGGAAAATTGTACACAAATGTTAAGGTGACACAAGTTTCCTTATTCTTTCTCGCATTTGCCCATATCCACTAGCCTGATCCAAGGAAGGCATGGGACCATGCTTCCCCAAACAGTAGTAATCCCAAACAATTGTCCTAAGTATTTTCCACATGAAAAAGGCAAGAAAATGAATCAGATGCCCTCCCCGAAGTCCAGCTTTGGACCCACCCCTACTGTTATTGCACTGAATACACTCTAAGCTGCTTGTTAGTGGGTCTTATGGAAAGTAGTGTGACTCAAGTTTTTCTCTGTCTACCTTCCTCTCTTTTCAATTTCTTCCTGTTGTTAGTAATGCAATTTCACTCTGGGCAACTGTATTTTTCAAACAGCTGCTTCTACTAGGCTCGTTGTCTTTGATTCTTTCAATGTTCATCTCTGATGTCAGAGGTGATGCCATCGCAATGAAAAGAAATAATTCCATGAGTCATAAATCAAGGAATTGAAACATCAATAGAAACATGACTCTACAATGTAAAAAATATATTTCTTCATGTTCCTATAATGAATATCAATATCTTTGGAATTAGCAAAACTTGTTTTGCCATTGCGGGTCCCCATTAAGTGTTAAGAACGGTGGAATGTATTGCAATGTGTTCTTCAGTAAAGCAACTTCTTTAATAAAACTAAATCCTAAGTAGAAGCACATCGGGATTTCCTTATGCCTTTCTATCAGTAAAATCATATTATACTTGCAGGCACATTTTGTGCTCAGCTGTGCACTTGCAGACAAAATATTTTCAATGAGCCCTGTAAGGATATGGAAAAGGTTGAACTTTTTTCAACTCCTTAATTTTTTTGCTTAAGGCCTTAAGCATTGCCATCATGCCCCCACTAAATTTGATTAGGCATGGCTAAAGAAAATTATAACCTTATGGAAAATTATTGGGGATTATAGAGCAGACATTCTGGCATTAGACTGGCAATTTTTTGCTTAAGCTTAAGCAAAAGCTTATCAGAAATATTATGATGTATATACTGGTCTTAACTGTTGGTTGGAAATAAATTAATCTATTTCTTCCTTTAGTTTGGAACTTGGTCTTGTAATATAGAATGCAAGAGTTCTTAGGATTTTGCTTGTAAATTTGATATACCATAAGATCCCAAATATAAGCCCTCCTGCATATAAACCCCCAAATATAAACCCCCTTTAAACTAACTCAAATATCCTTCTGAATGTAGGCCCTCCTGAATATAAGCCCAGGGCTTACACTTGGGATTCTGTGTGTATAGTTAGGATAATGAATGAACATGGACAGAACATATACAGAGCCTCTGTATTTCAAAAAAGGACAAAACTGTATAAATTTCATTATTAGTGTCTCTTAATGGATATCAAATGGTGAATTTTTTTGGTGTACGCAAGTCATTTGTTAACCCAAAGGAGCCTCTGATTATAATTCCCCAAAATATAGGCCCTCCTGAATATAAGCCCACCAAAAAATACTTACAAACCTCTTTAAGCCCAGGGCTTATATTTGGAATTTTACAGTATTGTGTAATCAGAAAGTGTCTGTAGACATCTTTTATGAGTGTGCCAATCATGTATATACTAAAGCATGTAGAGCTAAAACTGAAGAGGAATGCATCTTAACTACTAAGAGCACATACCATAGTACTAGGGGTGGCACCAGGAATTTTTCTGCAAGGGAGCTGACGTTTCTGAGAAAGGGGCTAACAAACAGTTTTCAGGGTACTATAAATGCCAAAAATCTCTGAAAATATGGTTTTTCACCTTACGCGCGCCCATAGTGCCAGCCCTGCACAGTACTTTTGATCTTTAGAAACTGTCCATAAATAGCATTGGCCTCTTTGTTTTGGTAGAGCATTGATCACATTTGCTTTTCTCATGCTTTAATATTGGCAATTGGTGTGAAGTGTTGATTTATGTGTTGACAGAATCGCTTCAAGCTGGTGCAGCACAGTTTGAATCAAATGCTGGAAAGTTGAAAAGAAAGATGTGGTGGCAAAACTGCAAGGTATGATTTAATCTTGCCTTGGCATGTAAATTTTTTGTAGAATTTTGTAATTTTATTGTGTAATGAGATACTAGCAGTGGTTTTATGACCATTATATAATCTCAAATATGATTGGTCAATTCCTACTGGTGGGCAAAACAAAATCTGCAGTAATAACAAATGTCTGAGAATCAAGGTTATATTACAAAAATTGTAAGACTGTTGCCATATACCAATAATGTAGCATACTTGACAATTTTCTCAATGTTGTAGATCATTAATTACTTCATATAGTTAAGTGTCAACAACATATTCTTTTATGTTGATTGGTTGGGGTATTTTCCCTGTAAATACTCAAAAATTCAAGCATGCATATGTAACTTGTGTTTCTACATGGACCAAGGCTGTCCCATTTGTTGAAGGTTCTATTTACATATCAATGCTTTACTTGAACATAGCTTTAATACCTAACACAACTGAACTATTTACAAATGCAAATGATGCCCACAAACAACAACTAACTACTGACAAGAAGTCGATAGATACATAAAGCAGATAAAAGAACTAGGATTGATGGTTGTCCATTAACAAAATCAGTCAATGTCTTAATTAAATGTTACTATATGGTGCCTCTCTGATCTGCTCTTGCTGTTTAGCATCAGGGGTTCCCATCATGAACCCTCCACAAAAAGTATCTCTTTGCCCTAGAAGCAGTAGGTAATGAAGTTTAATCCCTGTACCTTTATTTGCTCTATATCAGGGTTGCCAGATAGTTTGTTTTCCTGCCTAATTAGGCTGGCTTCTTTTGTTGCTGGGTGGGCTTTTACCATTGGGTAGGTGTGTGGTTTTTGGGCTGGTTTTAGAATTCTGAGAGTTCTGTAAACCTTTGAGTCAAAAAGTGATAAAAATGATGGAAAATGCACACATATATGTAATGTTATTCTGAAAGCTCTTTTCACATCAAAAACTAACTTTTTTAAGAATTGAAAATACAAAAAAGAACAAATTAGGTTAATGCATTCGAATTGAATACAACTTTTGCAACATAATATTGTTTGTATGCTGCTGGATATTCATCCCTATCTTTGAGTCTTGCAACTCAAAATCTACCTTTGCCACTGCAGAAAGTTTTAGTAAGTGGTTTTCTAAGTACAACTTCAGCAGTAGCTTCATTTTCTGAACAGCACTGCTCATGAATGCAACCCTAACCCCCAGAATGATGTTGATTCACAGAACTTGCAAATGTACTATTTGGGCAGGTTTTGGGCTGTTTTTGCATGGTTTTGGGCAGATTTTGGGCTGGTTTTAACTTGGATTTGTGCGGAAAGGTGGAAAATTATCTGGCAACACTGCTCTATATCCACAAACTGCACAAGTTGTAAGGATGTTTATATTTTGGAGAGATTTGTTTTGCCCACCAGATTGAATTGGCCAATCAAATTTGTAATTACATAATGTTCATGTGACCACTGCTAGTACCTCAATTTGTGTGAGTATTTGACAAATGCTAATGAAAGAGTGTGAATTTTTCTTGTGTCAATTGCTTTAACAGTCTCCAAAAACCTTGCTTGGCATGGTAATTATATTAACATGTAGTCTGTAATTGAATAGTGAAAGTATTAAACAATTTCAGTGAGATGGAATGGTTAGGTATTGGTGTAGATGGGCTTGGGAATGTCATGTTTTTGCTTGTGAAACTCCAGATAATTCTCCCTTTGGTTGTTGGGGTTTGATCTTGCTTATTTAAAAGGTAATTTACCAGTTTTCTGCTACATTTCATATTGCCACTCCATGAGTTGCCTGTCAGGACATCAGAAAGTTGGGGACACAGAAACAACATTCCCAGTGAATTTTGATAAGCAAGAATGAAAATGCTTTATACAACTTTATTAGCACATATAAACAATTCAGTTTTGAAAGATTATCTTGTTGTTTTTTGTTGTCTACATTTTATGATGGTGTTTTTGCATCTGATGGGGCACAAAAGTACTTTGAATGATAGGCAGAGATTTTTTACCACAACTCAGCCCTTCCCAAGATTTTAAAATTGTTTTATTCATATTGTCTGTATTGCTGTTTTTCTCCATTACAAAATATGTTCACTGCTTGCAAAAAGAGGTATGAAAAACCTATCTGAGCCAGTAGGATTTTTCATTGTCCAGTTCTTTCATTACAACTTAAAAGTTGCAAAGAACACTGCTACATACAAAATATTTTTGAAATTAAATAGGTAGCAATGAGTAAGTACATATGAATTAGTAAAGCAATGATACAAATTAATGAGTAAAGACATAGCACTAGAGGCTTTTTATAAAAGGGAATTCTTAAGAAGGAACTCTCTCAATAGCTAAAATTAGCCAGGAGAGAGCAGCACTTTAGTATGGATTTTGATTTAACTTTTTAAAAATTATTTCCCTTTGCCCAGTTGTCATTTTTGTCATTTCATTTTGTGCTCTACTGGATTTTTTTCTTGCAGATGTGGGTTATTTTGATTGTTGTCATCTTAATTATCATAGCTGTCATAGTCAGTGAGTACACTTCAGCCTTATTTGCTATTATGACACTTAAATTTTGTTTTGATTTGCTTCTTGCATTGCCACAAGAAAAACTACTATATATAAATACATCAACTTCAAGTACAATAGGGCAAAGTCATATAGTATACTTTTAAGAAATGCCGAATTTGAATGATTATAAATATGTTCATTCAAAATAATTTTTGTCCTGTATTTGAATAAGCTAGTGGATGATATGTTAAACATTGCAGTATCATGTAAGATATTGTTTGGAAGGAAATAGCTTTGTTTTGAATGACATTTTGTTGATGTTTCATGTTAGGTATTTCTTAATTCTAGATATATTACACACAGGGATCTAAAGTCCTTAAAGTTTATGAGTTGCTGACTGACCTCTATTCTCATCAGAGTTGTGTGCTCAATAATTATTTTTCTGATTTTGTAGCTAAGCTTATGCTGTATGCTTATTTTTACAGTTTGGGCAGTTGCAGACAGTAACAGCAAGAAAAAAAGTTCATAAGGAAAGACATTTCCCCAATGTTGAATTGATTCACTGTATTCTGCTCACAACATCACATATGCAGTAATTCAAGGAAGTACTAAAATATTTTGTATCTGCTCACATCTTTGTTAGTTGGTTAATATTATTTGTCAGTATTTAGGGTCAAGCTTGTAGTTAATCAGAAAGTATCTGGTAGCTCTCATCACAGTTTAGCACAATAGCTACATTCTATGTTCCCCTTTCTTCTTTTTTCATCTTATCCATTTGCTTTCTGTGTACACTCCTTTATTTTGTCAGCTACAAAAAGACTTACAGGAACTTGTTTGCTTTTGCTTTCCTTTTTCTAAGTGTCCTTTTTATTTCACTTCCCTTTGAGTGTCTTCTTGATTATTCAATGCTATACCCAATTTAGTTTTATTCTTTCATTCAGTAGAAGGTTCAATCTCTTGTCAGCTTTGAAAATATTAGAAAAATATGTCTTGAGTATAATCTTATCTTATTAACGTTTTTGACTTTTGACCTTAGCCTCATTGCTGATATCTATTGGTGATAATTTTTCATATTTTGGGGAACTTCTTTTCAGTAGTTTTGAGTTTGTATTTGTAATTGTTTATTTTGAGATTGCACCCCCTTTCCAAGCATACATTGTTACCCAGTAAATTCTTTGTCAAATTTTGGTATATTAGCTTGTTGCTAACTAAAACCATTGCTAACTAGCTATGGTAGCATTTTACGATAACGTTTGATGTGACCCACATTCCTATAACCTACCATATTTGTATTGCCTACCATCTTCGATATGACCCTTAGTAAAATTGCAAAATAGTTTTTGTTGCTTTGTTATGTATATTAAATTAGAATTGATTCATTTGTGTTATTTAATCAAATAAATTTGCAGAGTCTACTTCGTTTATTTTAATGTTTGATACTCACAGAAGTATAGAACTTGTAATGTTGTGTTTGCAAACTCCAAGAAAAATGTTAGGGTATCGCTGCTAGATGTTTTGGAGTTTCCACCATTCTTGACAGAAACTGTTGCCATTAATTTACGCCTAATTTTCAGGCAGAAATTGTTGCGGGAAGAAAAAGTTGCGAAAGTTGCGGGAGTTAAATGATGCAAGGAATCAGTTCCAAAAAAGTTGCAAGGATTCAATATCATATTGAACGGTTTTTCCAAATTCGCCAAAGTTTCATAAAAACACTCAAACTGACGAACTTCCTTCCACCACTTAATGGATAACAGTTTCTTCAGTAAGCATGATTTTTAGCATAAATTTAGAAACTACCAAAAATTAAAAAAGTTTCGGGAAGGAAATGCTGCGATTAGCTAAAAAATTTAAGACTTGCGGGAAGGACAAGATGAGAATTATAGATTTTGTTGTTACGGAAGAAAAAGTTGCGAGATTCTTCAATTCTGCTGCAACAATTCTGCCTATAAAGTAGGACATGTACGGTACCTTTTGTGTTGTTGATAATCGTGTGGCCCATAGTGGGACAGGTCATTATGCATCTAAATGTAAGCCAAATGCTATGAGATTACATATTGCTGTGACTAGCTTGAGCTCCAATGTAGATTTTTGAGCAGGTGCCTTGATGAGCCAGAATTGTCTTTTCAGGGTTGCCACCAAATCAGGCAATATCAGGGAATTTTGTGCTCACTCAAAATCAGGGAATTTTTAAGTTTCGAAATCTTTTATTTCGGAGCAATGGCTTCCTCATACTCGGTCGCACATCCAGTTGAATGTGAAAATCGCTAATTTTTTCCCTTTTGTATATCATTCTGTTCTATGCATTCTTTTTAAAGTTTGGTCTCCCCATGTTGGTCCAAAGAAATGATAAAGCCTTATTTGAAGGTTACAAGAATATCTGGGAAAATCAGAGAAAATTTCACTAAAAATATCAGACAAAATCAGGGAATTTTTTCCCTAAATGTTAGTGGAAACCCTGTCTATTGTAAGCAAAGACTGTTGGCTGTTCAGCATGTAGAATAATTATACGTTATTGTAGTAGGAAGGGATGTAGCAAACATTTCAATGTTGTGATTTCGGCAGCCTGTGATTGGTCAACAGCAAACATCTCTCACATTGATTGTATAGACTTTGTTCTATGTAAGCTTGTTCCTCATTATTTCCCATAGAAGTTATGGTTTTCAACCTGTAAAGTAAAAACAAATTGAGTTTGCAGTTTCAGTTTCATAAAGCTATCATTTATGTAATTTACTGCAACAAGAATAGACAGCAACCGATTGCGTAATAGTACTTAAAATTACCGTTTGTAAACAATGGGTTAAGGCCGAATAGAAAACATCTTGTTAGTTTGTGTTGGTTTTGCCAACGTTGTTGGATCACATTCGCCCGAAAGAGGAGGAAGGGAAAACAGCCCCGTAAAAGAAGAACTTGGGGTCACTCCAAAACTTGGTAAAAACCTAGACGAGGTGTTTGAAAGGGCCTGCACCATGTCAAAGACCTTGAGTGTTACATTTTTTACTACAGACTGAGCTTCCCGCGCCAAAATAAAAGAATACAGTCTTGGGAGAAATTTGCTTCTGTTATGCCTGTTTCGAACTTTTATTGGAGTTAGGGGCTGCGTGGGAAGTATGGAAGTTGTTCCTGGCGATCCCTAAAGATTTTAGAAATATGGGCCCTAGATATTGCAGGTATATGAGCTCCTTCAAAATAAACTATCCTGTTCTTCTTTTAATCAGATTAGATTAGGCCCCCATTTCGCAGAATTTCCAAATCATCTTATTTTTGCTACACAGCCCCTAATTTGTTTAATAAAACATCACCGCTTCTAATTTCAATGTTTTTGCGTCTGATTTTCGACTTTTTCTCCCTTAGGAAAAGTACACTCTTCATAAAAGAATGCAAAATTTTTCGTTGAGTCTCAATATTCTTAAACCTTTTTGGTTTTGGCCCTAAGATTATTCATAGATGCTAAAGGTGTAGTATTGTTTCAAAATCAAAGGAATATGTCAGCTCATTATTAGTGTCTTACTTCATTATAAAGCAAAATAGAAATGGAAGAAAACTATAAATATTATAGCGATAATGTAAAGTTAGGTTAAAAAAACTGCATTTTAAAATTGTTCTTAAGCGATTCTTAGCGTCGCTATTCTTATAAATATTATTCATTTTAAAAGAAGTGTATTATTTTTTGCGGTTGTACCAACGATTGAGCTCAAAAACTGCGGAACACCCAAACAATAATAGACTTCAGAACTAATAGTTCGTGGCAGTTTGTTTGTCAATAATATTAGTTATTTGTAAGATTTTGCCGAAGATTTTGCTTAAGATGATTTTAAGATACTTAAGATGATTTTTTAGAAGCTTGAAATGAGTGTTATTGTTTTGCTATTGTTATTGAAAATTTTGTCTTCAAGATCAAAATGCTGTTCCTGAAGTAAGAATTCTATAAAATCGTGTCTTTTTTCTAAAACAATATATAATATCATTGACGTGGGAACACTGGTCGCGTGCTCCACCACGTTTTGCATAGTGACCTTTTTTCATTGGTCTCGAACAGTTTCGGACAAAAATAGTTTCAGCATAAGGCCGTGTCCGAAAGCCTTTTTGTCCGGAACTTTTCGTTTGCCGAAGTTGCTTAATGTTTTAAGCCCATGTGTAATATCAGAACCACTCATTACGAGTACTGAAAGAGACTGTAAGTATTTTAGAGGGTCGCCTTTTGTTTCTAGGCTTTTGTTAGACAGGAGATATGTACATCCTCTATCTAACAACATAACAATAAGCACAAAACGTACTGACTCAGCCATACATGCGTATTGCGTATAGAAAATATAAATCTGAAAAATAAAACTAGTATGTGTTGCTGATGCACATCAATATCTATCTCAGCTTCTGTAGCCGTCGACATGCTTCCACAGGTGATGGTGAGACTGCAGTAGTAGTGATTGGGAGGCAGGAGTCGATAATGCTTAGTTGTTCTCTATTCTGTATATAATTCAATGTGGAAACAGCAATTATGTGCATAAATGGGAAGAACTATTCACAATACATTTTTCTTATCAAGTACTTTAGGATTGCTGGATATACCTCCACTACTATCTCGTTTTCTTGCATTTTACTCAATTTCAGTCAATTTTAGGTTGTTTCAAGCTAAGCGAATACACGTCCTACTTCATTTGTGAGCAATTTACCATATAAAATCTAAACCAGCGTTACAGTATTTTTGAAATTAGTACCTGCATGCCTACGTATTTCAGTACTTCAGAATTTTGAATATTCTGCCATTTGGCCAGACGTGGTCTTCCGGGTATGGTCTGCTTGGAAGGGTTTCCAGTGTTCCAACCCAGTTTTTTTATCATTTCCGTTCAATTAAAGCCCTGTTTACACAAACTAACCTAGGTTCGCCCCAGATAAAAACTAACCCAGGTTAGTTTTCGTTGTGTAAACGCGAACTAACCCGATTCTCCTCAGGTTGATTCAACCCACTTCTGGAGGTGAGTTCGCCCTAGGTCGAACCTAGGTTAGTTCTGTAGAAGTGAAATGTAAACGCAAACCTGGGGCGAACCTGGGTTAGTTTTTCCTCTACACATGCTCAATAAAGCGCTGTGTACATTTAAATAGTACAGAAGAAAACTCTCAATATTTAGGGAATTCCTGCTTTCAATCAATAATTTAGATATGCACGATGCGTGTAAACATTGTTAGAATCGCTACTTGGAAGATACCGAAATTTTAGTAGGTCATATTAGGATTCCGGTTGAAGAAGATATTTCAGGGGTCGCGGCGCGAGTTTTTGAGTGGGGGGGCCAGAAAGTCGATAACATTTTAAATCTGCCCCAATATGCTTGGATGACAGATAAAACTGTGTGCCCCAAAGAGCTTTTGATACCCCCCAAAAGCAGCACTTTATAGCACATTGTATATTCAGTGTTGTACCTTGGATAGATACAATGCAATTGAATAATTTAATCTATTTATTCACGTATTCACTTTTGAGATTCCAAAATAGAATAATAATGGTTCTAAAAATTTCATCTTAGCAAAAAGTGGGGGGGCCAAGGCCCCCCGTCGCCGCGACCGCTGTATTTAGCGGCAACTTAACTTTTCGACAAGAAAGAGGCGGATCTTCGGGGACTTCACGAAGAGATTGGAGGCTAAGAATAGCTTCAAAAAGAACATTTCAGTTAGTAAGAGAATTATCTCACTATGGTTTTCCCTTCTGTGCACGTGTTGACATGAAGCTAATATGGATTCGCCCCAGATTTCGTGTACACTACAAATTTGGAATGCACAAGTGTAAACGTGACTACACCTAATCAGGGTTAGTTTTAGCTTGGGGCGAACCACTAACCCAGGTTAGTTTGTGTATTGTAAATAGGGCTTAAGACCTATTGGTAACTTTCTTGCAGGTAACTAACTTACTTTGAAGATAGACCTCAAATACACGTTTTTTATAAGAAAAATGAGGCTGAGAAAAGTGAAAAATTAAGAAACATAAACAGTCTGACTTTCAAATAATTACGTGTAAGCCCTGTCTCTACTAGAAGATTTTTGATCAAACTATCCAGAAATAGAATGAGCATCCATTACATGTCTCACAAAGCCTGAGCATCTTTTTTCCTGCATCACAATTGCCTAGTCATGGTTCTTATTATCATTGGAATTCTTTAAATTTTAGAAACGTCAAGGCTGGTTTGACGAAGTATAACGCAACGTCCAGACTGAAGCCACTGAACTCAAGATGGAGGCAATAGCCTCGTTATAAAGTCTATCATCCAACTCAACCCACGTGCGATACTTCTTGCATCACTTTAGGATGAATCTTGGTAAGTAGCAAGTAGGATAGTTAAAGCTGATTCCAATTTACTGAAGACGCATGCGTATATCAAAATACTATAAAGATACTGTAGAATTTGACTTTTTGAAAATATTCTATTAACCTAGCAAAGTTCCAAGTGATTTTCAGTACAGTCCTGACGAGTCAAGTGAGTTCTTTTGCTTCGTAATGTCGTGGATCTTTGGGCTGAATAAAGGTGGTGAGCAGCCGCCGCTACCACCACAGTTTCCACAAGTTGGTGGTCCAGGGGGCTGGCCTGGAACAGGCGGGGATGGATCAAAAGGAGGTGATGGCGATGCTCCGAAAGAACCACCCAAAGCTTGGTCCAACTTCGATCCAACCGGTTTGGAAAGAGCAGCAAAGGCAGCGAGGGACCTTGATAGATCTGGTTTGTGCAAATAAGTATTCAATATGCATACTCATTTATTCCGGTATAACTTCTCAACCTTTCTTTTTCAATAGTTAGTCTTTGATACACAACCCCATTGACACCATTTTAGCAATGCCTCTGGTATTGCTGCGGTTTCTCTAGCTCTATATCTACAGCTTAGAACCTGAGGATGCAGGGGGGCATTATGAAGGTGAGGAGGGAATTTAAGTTTTTGCACCAGAGAGTAGGGGGCTAAATCTTTGTTTGCTTTCACATCAGAAGGGCAGCAATTATGCTATAGGTGGGGAAACCCACTAACAACATACAAGTATGTCCAAGTACCAAGAGCTATTGTAGTTTTGAAGAACAGTTTAATTTAACCTATAGAGAAGAGATTGAAGCTAGAATTGTATTCAGTAACATATTTACAGCATTTAATCAATTATAAGCTGCCCTCTTGTATTAGCTGCAGAAAATGTGACTCAGAAAAATGTTAGCCACCATTCATCACATGCTAGGGGTGCATTCTTTGTAAAATGCACATTGGAGGTACACCAGTAGCTCCTCAGGTGTACACCAATGTTGAACATACACTTAAGGTGTACAGTTTAAAAGAACCATGTGCTGAGAATTTGTATTTTATTACACCATTTTGCCAAAGAGTATAGTTTAGGCTATATCCATGCTGCCACACTGATGGGATTTCCTATCAGTGTGGCTGCGTGAATACAGCCTAAACTATACTCTTTAGCATACTCCATGCCTTCATGCCTTAGGCCAGGCATAGGCAGCTTTTTTCATGAAGGCCACATTTTGCTTTTTATCAAAGCCTACAGGCCATGAACAGAAAAAATGTGATGCAACATTGTGCACATGCACATACATTTTTACAGGATATAGGTCCGTTCAGATTGTAGGACAAAAATTTCTATTTCAGATCAGATCGGATTGGAACAGTTGTTTCAAAGTCAGACCGGTTCAGATTGGATGTCAATTATCAAATTGAAAATATAGTAAATTTGTTTTTCATGAAAGAACTAAACATCGGCAAAAGGCAATTTGTTACTCTTATGGCATTTTGCATGATAGGATTTGGATAAGTAACGTTAGAAAAGTCTTCAAGCATAAGCATGGATTAAGGAGATTTTGCTGCCCTAAAAAATACCAGGAATTTTCGTTATGGCAATAACTTTCTACCATTTAGAGGGAACATACTCGTAAACTGTAATAGAAAGCTGGAAGAACTCTTTATCCTTTTCAATTCAGATCCCTAAGCACATGACTATATAAACATATCTCTCCTATCATGCTAGATATTCAGGCACAGGAATTAGCATTTTAAAGGAGAATATTACACCCATCAATATACATGAATTACTATCAATATTGTTATAAAGCTTTTTTTACTAGCATGAAATAAACCATTGTTATTTTTGGATCAGATCAGATTCATACCAGACAATTTCAGATCGGATTCAGATCAGAAAAGTTTGGATCGAATCAGATCGGATTTTAACAAAAAGCCAATTCTTGGATTATAAATGCCCAATATGATCTGATGTACACCTCTACTGTGTAGTATTATTTGGACTTGGAATTACCTCTTATCACAAAAACCAAAACTTCAAAAACTATTCAAAAGTCATAAATTCACAGGAGAGGACATCTAAGATACTTCACAGTCTGGATTGAAACTCTCTGCAGGCTGGATTTGGCCCATGGGCTGTAGGTTGCCCATGCATGCCCATGCATTCATTGTGCATGAAATGCATCATGAATTATAGGCTAAATTCATAAAACTCTCATTAAGATGCCTGGCTTCTAATCACAGACACAACTTTATCATGCTCTTATTATTTACCTTGTTAATTGCTACCTACTGAGCAACACTTAAGTATAGAAATAGATGCTTTAAGTTCAATCTACAGCAATTTGTAAAGTGCAAGAAAGTTGAAAGAAGAAAAGTTACTGAAATGCTGTTGACTTTGTAGTAGAATTTAATAGAGGTAAATAAACCAATCCTGTGAAATTAAGCCAGGGGTGTCAAGCTCAAATATAGAGTGGGCCAAAATTTAAAACTGAACTGAAGCCGCGGGCCAAGGTTGAACAAAGCATCCTTTTAATAGGTACCCAAACCAATTTTGCAATGAATACTGAACAAGCAAGACTTATATAACTTGACAAAATCGAGGTAAAATTCTGAGGTATTTAATATAAACTCTTTCACAAGCTAATTATAAATTTGAGAATAAAATAACAATAACAAAATCAATCAAACGTTCAAGCTTTAAAGTAGCAAAAGAAAGTGCATGAATATGGAACAAGCAACGTTTACTAGAGCAAAATTAAGATCTGTTCTGTTTTAAACAAAAAAGTTCTGTTTTCTCCCTTCCTTTTCGCCATTTTTGGGGGTATCACAGTAGAACTGTTGTAATATGAGACTGCAGCACGTCTGGGAGAGAGGCACGGAGAGACGGGGTGAGCCGGCCGGCTTTCAGTCGAAACTTTGAGCAAGAACACGGATCGCTACTGACACAAAGGAGAGGGCGTTGCGGGTGTGCCAAAACAACAGCAGAGCATTATGGGATTTATAGTATTAGCGGTGAATGCGGCGTTAAAGCAGCTCCACCGCTTTATAATTCCGGCGGGCCAGCTCTAATGTTAATTTAATATTGCCTCAAGGGCCAAATGAAATTACACGGCGGACCAAATTTGGCCCGCGGGCCAGAGTTTGACACCCATGCCTTAAAGGTATTTACATCTTGCTTGAGAAGTGCAATCTTCAAGTTTCTCTCTCAAAACAACTACATTGAACAAGAGATTCAAAAAGGGTTCACCCAAAAGGTATCAGGTACCCTTGAGCATACAGTTCAAATGTCAACCATTATTGATAAGGCACATATCAAACAACGCTCTCTTATCATTACCTAACACTCTTACTGATTTCAATGGGCTAACTCTGATATATATTGAAACAAGACATATTCAAAGAGAGAGCACCGTTTCTCTCCGTGTAGAAACGATAACATCATCAATACACAGCAATAACGTGGACTCCACTAGAAACAGATCGGAGATGTACATCTTGCTTGAGAAGTGCAATCTTCAAGTTTCTCTCTCAAAACAACTACATTGAACAAGAGATTCAAAAAGGGTTCACCCCAAAGGTATCAGGTACCCTTGAGCATACAGTTCAAATGTCAACCATTATTGATAAGGCACGTATCAAACAACGCTCTCTTGTCATCACCTTGCTGGACCTCAAGAATGCATTTGGAGAAGTTCATCACAATTTGATCTATGAGGTTCTTAGATATCACCACATTCCAGACCATATCATATCTCTCATTAGAAACTTATACACTGGATTTCACACTTCAATTATCACTTCCAATTTCCAAACCCCCTACATCCCTATCGGAAGGGGGGTACTTCAGGGCGACTGTCTTAGTCCTCTCCTTTTCAACCTTTGTTTCAACACGTTTATACAACACATTAAAGCCCCAAAATATCGTCAGTTTGGGTTTCTTATTGATAGTTACAAGAGTCTTAGCCCAATTCATTGGGTTCAATTTGCAGACGATGCGGCTGTTATAAGTGGTCAAGAAAACGAAAATCAACATCTCCTAAACCGTTCTACCATTTGGTATAAGTGGGCACAAATGATAATTAGAGTTGACAAGTGCATAACCTTCGGAGTGGTTACCCTTTAGTCACCACTACCTCCAGGTCCATGCCCACCCAGCGCGGTAGCACCTGCTAGGGTCCCAGGAATGGGTTACATTTAGGTTCTGGTTAACCTTAGGCGGTCTGAAGATACATAGTATCTCATTCTGGCATACCACATGGAAGGACCTGAAGCACCTACCATGAATACAGCTTCATGATAACCAGCATGTTAACTCCAATAAGCAAGCAAGCGAACAGCGTTAATGAAACTCGTTCAAAGAGGGTCACGCTCGGCAGTGACAGTAGTGTGGCTGTCAAGGTCGTCAATATCCCTCCTGCTGTTTAATTTCTATACCGAACATATTATGAGAGAAAGTACATTAGAGAATGAAGGCATACAGATAGGTGGAAGACACGTTAACAACTAGAGATATGCAGACGATACAGTGCTATTAGCAGGCAATGTAGAAGAACTACAAAACATGATAACCAAAGTAAAGAAACAAGTGAAAAATACGGACTACAACTAAATGCAAAGAAGAAAAAAGTGATGGTCGTAAAAAAGACAGCTAAATTGGAACAGTTAACCGGTGTAAACATCCAGATTGAAGGACAACGTATAGAGGAAGCACATAGGTTTGTGTATTTGGGGAGCATGATAAGAAATGAAATGAGAAATGACATGAGAAATGAAATGAGAAACGTAAATGAGATCAAAATGCGCATTGCAAGAGCGAAGAACCAATTTTACAAGCTAGGAAGATTCTTGACTAACAAAAAAATTAATATCATGACGAAGAAAAGAATTGTAGACTGTGGACTATAACAAAGGATGCAAGTAAGAGGCTGGAGGCATTTGAAATGTGGTGCTATAGAAAGCTGTTGAAATTAAGTTGGAAGAGAAAGATTAGTAATGAAAGGATACTGGAAATGGCAGAAGCTGAAAAGAAAGTATTAAGAACAATAAGGACAGAAAGCTGAAGTACTATAGACATATGATAAGACACCAAGGAATTCAGGAGATGCACTGACAAGGAAGATTGAGGGAAGGAGAAGCAGAGGCAAGCAGTGGAAGACTTGGATAGACGATGTTAAAGAATGGAGCAAGCTAACGACGAGCGAGATAAGAACAAGAGCGCAAGACAGGAAAGGGTGGAGGACGCTGGTCCACGACCTTCGGAACCCGAAGATGTGACTGAATGATGATGATGAAGGATGCCATATGCGCTCGGTGACTTCCATAACATCAAACTTAATTTATTATTCATATGTGTCAAACAAACTTCCTAAATATGAAAAAAGGGGGAAATTAAAGAAACCAATATATCACAAGGACTTAATGGGTACAGATATTCGGGGGGGGGAGCTAAATTGTTTTTCAAGGAACTCGGTAAGATTGGTTTTTATGAGATTTCTCCAAAAACTGTGCACATCGAAATTTCACGTCTCAGCATTAATGTTTGTAGATTTTGGAATCACCTAATGTACCTCAGAAAGTATCTCAATTCTTATGTAATAAATATTTCAGGCTCACAAGTACGGAAGGGGTCCGGAGGGCTAGACCCCTTCCCTGACTGGACAAGGATAAATATGCCCTTTTTGGTATTTGCTTATTCTGGTTAGCTTATAATCATCATTTAACTTGGCATTTCCTTTTCTAAATCTATAAAATAATATTCAAAACTATTTCCTCGTCAAAAGCTATTGTGTGCTCTTTTTGTGGATTAGACTCATGCCCCCAAAAATTCATACTTGCGCGCCTAATATATTTATCTGTAAGAGAGAAGGAACATTTGAGCAACGTCAGAACTAAATCGATCAATTCGAAAGACAGTGCCTAGCCTGCCTGCAGATTCTCTCTCTGGACTTTCCTTCAGAAATTGTTATGATGCTCTGCTTTCTTTTGCAAAACATTGGATTGCCAAATATAATATAGGCTATTTAATAAATCTATGAGCTAGAGCCTTTTAACTTAGGTTTCTCAGTTTAAAATGCTATATATCGAATTAATGAAATTACTTATTTACCAAGACAAAATAGTTAAAGCCCTCTAGATACAATGTTTAATAATTTTGCAATGTTGCTCCTTATTAATTTCTATACTTGGACTGGCAAGTCTGTGGAAAGAGAGTCTTCTTCCAACGATTCTTGGATTGGCGAGACCATGGAAAGAGCGGGTCCTTGAAAGTTGTTACCTAAGGCTGCAAGGAGTGTGCTGTAAGTCCAGACAGATTCATTTACAGTTTTCCTATCTGATTCTTGCATTTGCAAGACTGTAGGAAGAGAGTTTTCTTGCAAAGTGTTACTTTGGATGGTAGGAGGCATGCTGCAAGTCCCCATTGATTCATTTTCAGTGTTGACATTTGATTCTTGAATTGGCAGGACTGTGGGAGAAGATTCTTCTTGCAAGGTGCTGCATTTGTCAGCAAGCATGGTGTTACCATCTGACTCTTGAATTGGCAAGGCTGTGGGAAGAGAATCTTCTCGCAAGGTGCTACAATTATCAGCAAGTATGATGTTTCCATCTGACTCTTGAATTGGCAAGAATGTGGGAGAATACTCTTGAATTGGCAAGACTGTGGGAGAAGATTCTTCTTGCAAGGTGCTGCATTTGTCAGCAAGTATGGTGTTACCATCTGATTCTTGAGTTGGCAAGACTGTGGGAAGAGAATCTTCTTGCAAAGTGCAGCATTTATCAACAAGTTTAATGTTACCTTCTGACTCTTGAATTAGCAAGACTGTGGAAGAAGAGTCTTCTTGCAAAGTGCTGCATTTAGCAGCAAGTATGGTGTTACCATCTGACTCTTGAATTGGCAAGAATGTGGGAGGAGAGTCTTCTTGCAAAGTGCAGTATTTATCAACAAGTTTGATGTTACCTTCTGACTCTTGAATTGGCAAGACTGTAGGAATAGAGCCTACTTGTACAGAGTTACCTCTTGCAGCAGTAAGTGTGTTGTTAGTCCACATAGATTCATTCACAGTACTGCCATCTGATTCTTGGATGGGCCAGGCCAGACTTCTTGGAGCAGCACACATACTGCCATCTGATTCTTCGATTACCTGGAAGGGAATTGTGTACTGCTCTAAGACAAATGAAACATGTATAGTATTATCATCACGTTTTCCAGCATTGCCTAAATTGCAGTATTACAAAGTATACTGTCTTCAGTAACATAGCCAGGGTAGTATAATTGGAGAGAGGGGAAATAGCCAGTGTTCGAAAAAGATGCGGGCTAGACCGCTGCAGACAGCTTCAGTTCTTTGAGTCTATCTGCACCAGCAATTGTTACTTTCTTAGGTCCCATTGGTATACTTGGGATGGTAGAAAAGCCGTGCTCATATGGAGGAAATACTGTTGTTGGACACTGAGAAAAGGGTGGAACAGGGGGGGCAGGAACGGTGAAGCTGTGGGGTATAACAATTTGGGGCCTAGGGGCAACCACAGGGGGTAGAGCATAACTTCCTGTTAAGGAGAGTGGAATTCGGGTGGCCATTGTGAATTTATCCCTTCCCCACTCACTTTCAATCTGTTAACCCATTTACTCCGGCGTTAGGGCTGTGAAGCCATAGAAATAGAAAGAGTCCTTCATAGCTAGTGTTTGAAATAGCAGTTGCTATGAAATGGTAGGAAAGGAATGGAAGTCATATGGCTGTGCAGCCATTGAAAATGTCTTGAACAACATACTCAACATATTAGAGAGACGCGAGTTTTTGGGTATAAGCTACACTGCAGTTAAAGCTATTGATATGAATGTGAGAACGATCAATAGATCTTTTAAACTTATTATTTTAAAGTTATCCTCCACGGTACCGATTTTAATGTAGATTTGAGCATCTGATGGATATTCATCATTTCATTTCATATATCTTATTTATACACAAAACCCCTTTCAGCTATTAAGTATAAATACAAAGAAAGGTAAATGAAAATTTTTAAACTAAAGTAGAAATAATAGTGGTAGATATTGCTGGTCTTCCTAGGGATAGTGCTTTGGAAAAGACGCAGTAATAGAAACTTGTTTGGACACCAACATCTTGTCATTAGAAAAACCCCTTGCCCCCCACCCCACTCCACTGCCATGATACTGACTGTAACAGACGCTATTTCCGTGTATAATAAGTATTGACATCAAGCAGTGAATGAGGATGCAAGAATAAGACCAAATGAATGTGTAGCTGAATGATGAATGAATACAGGAACAAAAAGCGAATACATTAAGTGACATTGAAAGGATAGAAGAGCAAATTGACTAGCCAATCAAATATCTTTAATTATTACAATAGGAATCTTACCTCCTCCTCAGAGGTATTTACTTCCTGTCCACGTTCATTACTTTCTGTAGCAGCCAGTCTACAAGCATAATCATAAAAATTAACTCTTGAACTTCATCTGATAAACTCTGCTACCAGATTTTTTGAAGACAAATTTAGAACATCACATGAGTTCCAGCGCTGCTGTGTTGAAAAATTAAATTCTTCTTGCAGATAATAAATCCATTTCAAGAATATGAGACTCCTCAATGAGTTTCAATCAGGAAGGAAGAAGTTATATTCACCTACGATCAATTAAGCGTCCAGAGATATCAATACGGTCCAACTGAGTTAGTTAGGGGTCATTCAAATATTGCGTCACTCCAGGAGGGTGGGAGGGTCTTTTGATTTTTGTGACAAAGTGTGACAAGGGGTGGGTGGGGTAGATTTTTTAGTTTGATGCCACATCTTTAAGCAACTCGATATTTAGCACATTTTGCTTCATAATAGAAAATCTGGCCATTTTTGAGAAGAAATTTGGCTTCACGTCAAAAATAATGTGACAATCCCATTTTGATGCCATCTTGAGGCCAAAAAAGACATAATAAACACACTATTACGAAAGCAGAAAAATATCCTATTGAAATTCATAATATGACGTCACACATTAGGGTTGGGTGGGTAGCTTTGAATTTGTGAATAAATGTGACAAGGGATGGGTGGGTATCCAAGAATGCCAAATTTAGTGTGACGTAACATGCGAATGGCCCCTTAGCTTCGATAAAAAGAAATTATAATTTTGAGTAATGTAATAACATACACCAACAATAAAAAAGAGTCACTTTAACCAGAGGTGTTTTCTAGGGGTACTCAGCGGGCGGAGCCCTACTTATTAAAACTTCTGCTTATTGTGGGGGGCTCAGCCTCCCTAAAACTCTTGCATTGGCTTTTCAGAGTTTATTGGCTTTGCTTTGAAAGTGTTATGATCAATTGTGCACTGCTGTATGGTTATTGAGGCATTTCTTATTGTTGATTATACTATATCAGTATTCAACTAAATTATCATATTTCCACCTTTGGAAATATGGGCGTGGTTGTAGCTGGACCACACCCAATATATGGGCATGGTTGTGCACGACCTTTTACATATTTTGCATGAGGAACAAAGCATGGTGCAACCCAGAGCTTCTCAGCTACTGAACACGCTAGTTGATAAGTTGATATTACTACTGCTTCTGTACTGAAATACTTTAGTGTGTATTTTTCTTTTATTATAATCTTTTTCATATGGAGATTTTTTAAAAGTTTAGTGTATCATTGTAAGCCTATTATCAACTACAGATTACCTATTTAGTGGGGTTCGCATTTGTAGATTTTAATA
>WIPJ01000698.1:1981-22784 GCA_018155075.1 Cassiopea andromeda
AATAGGCTCACAATCATTTTAAATCCCTATTATTTGTGTATAAACGGTTATCTATCCTATCTTCGCTTATCTCCGGCAGGCAGTTAATCTCATACTATTAATTGAGACTCGTTATTTCTCTAAGTTCACATGCAAATTTTCGCAGTGCCCTTCAGTGCCAATGCACCAAACATCGAACCGAAAAGTTTTTGTTAAGTAGGTCTCAAAGATGTTTTGATACTGAAAACGCGAAAACGTTAGATTGTTTTAGTACTGGGATAGAAAACACTTGAAGAGATACTTGAACTGGTCCAAATATTTCGATTGAGATAATGAGTTTCAGACATTTTGCCTCCTATTTTAATGCCGCCGTAGCATTTATGAAGTTTAAGAAGTATTTGGCGATTTCAGCACTTGATGGGTGCAGTGGGGGATGCAGAAAAGGACAGGGGTTTATGTCACCCAAGCAGAATGATTTCAAGATGCATAGATGATTTCAAGATGCATGATTTCAAGATGCACATTTAGCGCTATAAAGAATTTGATCTGCTTAGCGTATCTATTGTAGCTGCAACAGCTTAGTTAATGAGCAGATTAGTATGCAAACCTTATCAGTTAAGTTTAATTTATTGCTGTTGTGGTTTTGCCTTGACAAGCAAGAAGGCAGTCAGCTCTATTACCGATCCTCTTATATTTACCAATGTATCGTAGGAATTCATCTTGCATCTAATGCGAGATGGCCTTAAACTGCCCATGGGTGTTATGCTGATAGAGAGAAGAAACTCATTTTTGATAAGAATAGTTTTATATTGGTGGGAAATTAAGAACACAGTAAGAACAAGGCCGAGCCTGAAGCCTAGTCGTAAAATGTACTTTTGCAAATGGACATGAAATGTCCTTTCCTTGTTAACCTGAGAAGAATTGACAGCCGTGGCATTGTTTATCTTTGATTTTTGCAAATTAGTTGCTCCTAGCGAAACTAGATACTGTGCTAACATTGTATATTTATAATTGTTTATAAATTTTTTCAATAAACCTTATTAGTATGCAAGAGAAGGCATCTTGGCTGTAGCATGTGGCTCTCAATCAATCAAAACATCCAATGTTGTCTTGTACGTATAGTCTTTCTATGTATTTCTAAATGGCCTACACGCTACCAATTTAAGATCAAATTAAGAATAATTTAGCTTCAAAACCTGGGACAAATTAAGAACAGCCAACCTGAACCTCAATTTTACTGGTTCGTATCAAAAATTGGAGTGTGTTATATGGAATCCGTGATCCGTGTATTATACTACAACTCTGTAGCATAAGAACGGATCTATAGAATTGACCAATGGAACAGCAAGAATAATAGTTCAATAACAAAATGAAGAGCTTCCTGGAATTTCTCCAACGCTTTCAGACCTTTGCCTAAAAAAACATTTTCACTTCTTTATTTTCACCATTTTCAACAAAAAAACATAATGAACACATTATTATGAAAGCAGAGAAATATCTATTGAAATTCATAATATGATGTCACACATTAGGGGGGGGAGCTTGGGCTGGTAGTTCTGAATTTTGTGACAAAGTGCGACAGGGGGTGAGTGAGTGTCAAAAATGCGAAAATTAGTGTGATATATATGTGAATGGCCCAGAGTGGTGGTTTTCAATCGGGGTTCACCCGAAACCTAGGGTTCCGCCAGTACAGTTCAGGGCCCCCCAGAGGTTTTATCAATGGTATTATCGACTGTAGTTTTCTATTCTCCTGTGCATATATGTGAAGAGGGATCTTCGAGCCAATGGAAGCTCTCCTTTGGGCTCCGCTGCGGCATAAAGGTTGAACACCATTGGCCCAAAGGGTGGGATTTGATAGAGGAACTACAGTATCCAGAATAGTCAAGCTAATGTGTGGAACCACAGACAATAGTATTGTGAGAATATCTACCCGATACATCATCACATTCAAGATGGCTTTACAATGATTGAGCAACCCCAAGGGAACATCTATAAATCAATAGATATTATGCTTCAAGGTACAAAACTTCACCGTTTGAGCCATTCATAAATACATTTGGTTGTCTGGTTTATGATTGACACTATAAAACAAGATAATGTTTCGTGAAAAGGTCTATTGTTACCATTGCAATTTATTTTCATGCCCTTTGATGGTCACCAATTGGAATCCCTTTTATTCTGAGGTATATATCGTTAGGACTAATGGCAGGGTGTTACACCCAATCTCGACTCTGTCAGAGACACTGAGCTGTTTTCAAATTCTGCAATAAGGAGATATCGTTCCTACCCCCGACGTTTTGCCCTGGTCTTGGTCATTAACATTATGGATTAGTACTTTATCCTTTCATAATCACTGTCATGTTCACACCTCTATCTTATTTCCTTAAATGATAATTATCCCTTCCTATCCCACACTTGTCCTACTCATTGCCATGGGTGCATTGATGGATATCAGTCCCAGTTGGCTCTATAGTTGCCGTGACAATTATTTGCTGTCACTTTTTCACATGGATGACTAATTGTACTAAAACTGTATTCCCAGTGGCTCAGGTTATGTGACCGACCTTCTACTGTTTCGTCACCAATATGTTCCAGTCAGGGATCCCATAGACCTCTGTGGCTGACATGTGATTTATTTTAACTTCGAGGGATCAATTCAAACTAATTCATTTCCAGAGGTGTTAAGTATCTTTATCCTTTATCAAGTATTTCTATGTATTTAGCATTCCGTTGAAAGGGTGCACCAGTGTTTTTCAATGTACACCCACATTCAAAAAAGACATCAATTACAAATCGATTTGTTTCTATGGCTGCAGGACTTGTACACCCCGTGTGATCCTGTCATAAACAGTCACAAGTACATTAAATTCTAAGTATGATTTTATAAGATATGAGATCATTTGGGAAGTGAATGACTGCAGCGGCATGATTGATCAGACATGAAGTCATTATTATACGACTCAAGAATGGGCTTTAATTAGGCCGTGTTCTAAGAGAATTGACAGCTGGGGTATTTTTCTAGAAAGACAAGATGACTGCTCAAATTATTTAATAAAAGTGATTTAAATTAAAGCCTAGGGTCATTGTTTTGCATGTACATTAAGGATGTCAATAATGAACTTTAGTTCTCTTCCTCTTACAATGCATAGCGCGAAGAGTCTGTAAGAAGGGCCATTGGTCCAATAATTGATACATTTGTTGAATCAGACACATCGGGGCGATAGTGGGACAATGGGGCCCTGCAGGAGGAAAAGGGGACCGATTTACATGGATACCTCTTTGGGACACTACCTAGCATAGACACCTCTTTGAGACATTTTCGTTTTATTCTTTATCACGACCTATATTTCATACAGCTATAGAAACAGCTCTCTCTTCCAACCATATTTTGCTTTTTTATTTAGCTTGCACTCTTTTTTTTATAAGAACCAATAAAATTGAGGTTCGGGCTGGCTGTTCTTAATTTTTACAAAATTGCGAGTAGCATGTAGGCCATTTAGAAAGACGATATGCAAGAGAACATTGAACGTTTTGATTAATTGAGAGCCCAATGTTACAATTAAAGTTGATCTCTCTTGCATATTTATGTCTTTGTTAAAGAAAGCTTATAGGCAATTATGAATAACCACAGTATCTAGTTTCGCTAGGAGCAACTAATTTGCGAAAATCAAAGATATAAGTGTCCAGGCTGTCAATTCCACTCAGGATAACAAGGAAAGGACGGATCATGTCTATTTTTTAGTGGAAAGCTTCTGCATCGTTTTCAAAATGTACATTTTACAACAAGGCTTCAGACTCAGCCTTGTTCTTAACTAGTTTTTAATCTTCCATCAAATTTCAGGTTCGTTTTCTTATAAAATTGTTCTTAAAAAAAAGAGCGTATTTGATCTCTGTTGTATCTAATCAATGTCTACAAAAGGATTCAATTGCATTTCAAAAATGGCAGTTTTGCTCCATCTGCACCCCCAAATGAAAGACAAGAGGGGAGCTTGCTTCTTTCTGCACCCCTCTTCGGCATCCCTGTAGTGAATCGTTGCAACATCAGCAGTCTTGTAGCCGTTGGGAAGCAATGGGACACTATTTCCGGCAGGGGTGGATCCAACAAAAATTGTGGCCGCCGCACAAGGGCGTGGTCAAATACTATTTGTTAATTTCTGTAGCACTATTTTGTTTTAAGTAATTTTTCGTTATAACAGTTAGAACATTATCAATAATGACGTCACTTCAAAGCTGGTTTGACTGCCGCACGTTCGGTGTGTGCGTCGTGTGCGTCGTGTGCGTCGTGTGCATCGTGTGCATCGTGTGCGGCGTCCTGGATCCACCCCTGATTTCCGAATAACTTCCCGAAGCTGTACAAAGCGGTGTATTATAACACTTTCATTTATATCTCGTTGCATAATCCACTCTTGCATAGTACTCCCCTCCCCTTCCCAGTTAAGATCTTGAGCAGGCAAGATATGCAAAAGCTCAATTATATTTGTAATCAGCAAGGGGATGAACAACTCAGCAACAGAGAGGTAAGAAGCATCCAAAAAATGGGGGGTATATGCATTAAGGGGTACTATGTAAGTTGATAAGGGGCACTTTATATACAAATTTGTGAAAAGTAGGGGGCGCATGCCCCCTGTGCTCCCAGGTTCCTACGTCCTTGCTCAGCAACAAGAGCTTTTGACAACACAAAGACAGCTCTGCAAACAGGCTAACCTGTTTATGAATAAAGAGTGAGAAATGAAATTTCACTGTCATAGGTCCTCGACTCATTGTTGAACAATTGAAGATTGAACTCAATTTCTCGCTCTTTCTAGAGCACAATGTCTACAATACTTGTTTTTATTCATGCATGGCCTGGGCATGCTTTAAACTGCAGTTTCCTTATTTCTCTTCTACGTGGTTGGCTTGGAACCAGCAAAACAGCAGATAACTTTCCTTAGATTCTTGTCTGTACAATTCATTTCATTCTGTTTGATGCGTTTTATCTACTCGGAGGGTGTGGAAATATTTCTGGCTTCACTAGCGACTTTGCATTGTTAGCTGTTTAAGCTTTTGCTGAAGAGAAGTTCCTTGCATATAAGCTTGAGCAAATCTAAAGATATATTGAATGTGATGAGACCAACATTTTGATAAGTATGCAGAAATAGCTTAGGAATTTTGCTTGATTTTCTGAGTTGTCCTATTGTCTACCCACCTTTTCGCATACAATTGAGAGTGGGGAGGAGGATAAATATGAATTATACTTCTCGGGGTTCTAATTCTAGGGGACTCAGGACCTCGGCCCCCTTTGACTGCCAAGTATTTTGGAAATGTTCCTTTAATCTTTCCATTCTGCTCAAGATGTTCTATCTCATTTTAATGCTCTGCTCCAAATATGAAACTTTTTTATAGCTTGGTACAGCTTCAACTGGAGTGATTTTGCACGATTCTCAAGGGCGTGGTCGTGAAAATTCTAGTTTGAGCTTTAAAAAATGTAGTATTCCTCCCCTGCTCCTGCTGCACAGGGAAGAGCTTTGGAAATGCAATTCAATGCATATACAGTACAATAGTTCGATGGTCGATGTCTGCCGAGAGGAGACAAACAAAAGCCAGGAACACGACAATTTTTTCCTATCGAAGGAAAAGCTAAAGAACAACAGAATTCATGCTAAGCTCATTGCATGACTCTTTGGCAGACATATACATATTGATATTTTTACGTACTGGCAGTTACATCGCTCCGTGTTTGCGTGATGCTGGTGTTAGGCCAAGATAAAGCATGTCTAAAAGCGCTGCCTGGAATTTTGTCATGTAATGTGAACACGATTTTATTTCATTGACTTGCATACGTGTAAGAAAGATGAACTTTAGAGATTTTAAGAACATATCTCACTGGATAGAGCGCCGTGAACATCAAGCTGTAAGACATGTTTACTTTTTTATTGGCCTATCTTAGGAAATACGTGCAAATCTGCTTGGGGTTTATTTACAAATGTTCTGTCATTCCACAGGTATTGCTTAGTGTTTACATGTGTAGGTGGTAGTTATAGGCCTCAAGATATCAGATATGAAGCATGAACTTTTTGAATCTTATCATAGGAAGAGGCTAGCATTCTTGTAATTTTAGCACAGTGCAAAAGCAAAACCAGGAAAACTAACGCGAAATAAAGTGTGTAATTGAGTTGATAGTCCACACCTTGGATTTGAAGGTGGCTTAAATATGAGCTATTGTAGTGGTATTGGTTGTGTTTCAATTCCTTGTGATATGATGCTGGAGAAGTTGGCAAAAGAAAAAAATATTTTGTTACCCCTAGCATGTCCCCCCTCTTGATTGGCACACAACATGCCCTGGAAATAGCACTGAAAGACACCCATGTCATTTGGAAAAAGATTCATACTTTTTAGGACAATCAAGAATGTTTCAAATTTGATATGTCTTACAATTTCTATATTTTTGTTTGTTATAAATAACTGAAAGCCATTATTGCAGCTGAGATTGTTTGGGCCAGATGTAGAGGTATCAGGTTTTGCTTGATTAGAAAATGTCTGGTAAAGTATTTAGAAGTAAGCCATGTATAGAAACAACTAAAATGCTGTGAGTTTCAGTCTGCTTGTCAACTTTTAATCACTAATATTTACTTAGATAGTGGCATGAACTTTGACATCTATCTTAATGGGGTTGGTGTATGTGGCATTTTGCCAGCAAGCAGAAAGCATCACCACCACGTGATCTACCAGTCAATATACAATCAGCTAATGGCGACGTTGCATGACACTTTGAGTAGTAGCCTGCTTGGATGTGTTGTGATCACTTCCGGAAAATGTGAAATGGTCTCAGGCAAGAATCCCCCATAAGATAATTGCATTGTAAATGCACAGGAATGAATATCCTTGAAGTTTGTTGCAGTTGGCAAACCTAGAACCAACAATCATTTTCATGACCTTCATGTGGTATGTGTCATTTTAACACAGATATGGATGATTAAAACTGAAAGGACAGGATGTATATTTTTATCAATACTCCCCTCAGAGTTTCATGCATCTATGAATGTATACCACAAGAAATGGGTTCAAGTAGGACATCAGTTTCTTTTGTTTATGGAGGTAGTTGTATGGAATCACTCTTTGAAACAGACCCAAGAGCTTTGAAAACTGCAAGTGATGTGCTCATTGGGGGCATAGGGGAGCATTACGTCCACAGCATTTACAAAATTGTAAGAAAGTTAGTCATGTTGCAGGAGATTTAACATCCTATTGATAAAACTGATTTCCATGGCATTCTTTGGTCTTAGCTGGCTAAATGTTTTCAAATATTCCCCCCAAAGGAAAGTGTCTTGACACATCTCCGACTTCAAGAATGTACCTGGCTAACCATATCAACAGTTTGTTCTTTAGGGCAAGATCTTTGTGGCAGGTCTCTGTCAATCAGTATTTTTTATCCTAAGTGGTATTGGTTTTATCATTACAGAATTCAATCAATAGAAGGTTCCAAAGGGCTCTTCATGTAAATCCAGGCTTTGCTGACAGACTTGGTCTTATCAAAGAATTAGAGGTAAGTCAGCCCATTCATAGATGTATTAGAATGAAGGTATGTAGGTTGGTGGTAGGTAGGCTTTGAAGGTAGGATTTGAATAACTTGCATGCCCAGTTTCCAATGCCACTTACTTTTGATCTCAAAAATTTAGCTGCCAGTGTTTTCCCTGACACAACAGCTGTTTTAAGATATGCTATTGTATTATATGAAGCATCATCAGGTTATTGCTACTATTTGCATATAAAATATGTACTTTTGTATAGGTTATTGCATGATGGCTTATTTCATCAGCTTTTTATCCAGTGGTATTGTGGAAAAAGAAGCCAGGCAAATTCACAGTTGGCCCCTTCATAGGGGATTACTGCTTTGCTGACTAGGACAATAAATGGACCCCTTTCACAATTAATAGCCCCCATTGAATTCTCACATTTTATTCACACAATGATTGGGTCTCCTTTGACAGATTGCCCCTCCTGGCCCTATTTTTTGGAGCCACAGTACCCATGCCTATGTCCCAATTAGCCTAAAAATCTAGCATTTGCCAGAGTGTGTAGAAAAGAAATTCTCTCAGTGATGAAGACACTTTTTATCATCATGTGGCATTCATAAGCATAGAAGAGTGGGTGTCAAGGGGGTTGCACCACCCTCATTTGAATAGAAATCCATTTCATTTGGGAAATTTCCTGGAAGAACAATGGGAATTTTTCTTACTGCTCTCTGGAATTCCTTATTTTTTTCTGGCAGAAAATTTACAGTCACTCTAAATTTTAAGTCATCCTACACCCATGGTGGCATTTGTCATCAAAAACTAGAAGCTTGAATTGCACAGTTCTATATGGGATGCAATCCTTTGTATAACGGGGTATGCTTTACGTTTAAAGAGGAGGCAAAGCCCATGTTGACAAATTTGGCGACCTTTTTGACCCTAGGTGCCTGCAATTATCAGCAATGTGATATATCATACTAGACGCACGAATTTGCAACTTGCTTTGACAGTACTCTTCATACAACATGCAAGTGTTGTGGTGTAATGCCCACGTGCTTTAGAATGCTGCCACTGTATAACGTCATAACAGGTTTTACTTACAGAACGCTGCACCACAGAAAGAAATGTTTATAAATTCAACAGTTGTCACTTGTGAACAGTGTTGGTTTTTCAAGAAAAATCAAGGGACAGCACTTTGCTGAATTTCCCGAGAATTTTAATAGTAGCCGAGTGTTTGCTGAGTACACGCTTTTTATTAGGAAAACTTTTATAAGAAAATTGAAGCTCAGGTTAGAAAGTGGTTTTATTGTTAAATTAATGCATCTTTAGCCCTTGGTCAGCTAATGTTAAGGATATTTGCCGACTCGATGCCACCTGGGGGCACTCTTCCCCCTTACCCCCCCCGAATAATCACCACTCCTTGGGAGCGTGTAAAGCATTCAAAAGGTGGTGGGGAGCACGTGCAGGGGTGCCCTCACAAACAAAGAAAATCTAAGTTGTAAGTTGCACATTGTGGACTTTACCAGAATGATTGCAAAAAGTGGTGGGGCACCTGTCCCCTGTACCCTCCGTTTGTTGTGTTCCACAGTACATTTGCTCAATTCGTTTAGCTAGCTTTATTATTGCTCGATTTATTTTGAGCTTGTTATCTTATTCGAGCGACCACGAAATAACTGTAGCCACAAAAATGCCATTCATATTTGGATTTAGTGTTTTTAAAAGGATACAGTGCCCTATACAAGTTGCCGTTTGATTCAAGTGGCATGCAGCCTTCTTTGCGTTTCATGGCAAGAATTACTTTATAGCAGTTGCAAGCGCTTGAATGTAATTTAATCATAATTATGAATTATTTTTGACTTTAGATTCTTTATTATTTTCTTATTAAATGTAATTTATGCTCGCTTCTAGGACAGTAGACCAAATTGATACTAACTTTATTGACACTTCCCTAAGGATGTAACCCCGACAGCCCGACAGATAGTTCATCAACATGGACAATTGGTCCCTTTTTATTGAGATTTTTTACGGGGACATGCCCTTGTGGTGTGTCGAACACTACCCTTTATCAGGGCCACCAAGAGATTTCAGAGGCCCCGGGACAAAAGAGAAGCATTAGGTCCCTTGCAAGCACAGATAGCGGAAAAACGGTCTGGGTATCAACCTAGGAAACTTACTTCTGGTCCGACTTTGTGAGGCTTCCTAGACTTTGAAACCCAGAAATATATGACGCCCTCTATGCCTTGAGGCCCTGGGGAAACTTGCCACTCCTCTTCCCCTCTGGACAGCTTTTCCTTTCATTATGTTTAGCATTAGACTTTAGGATGTATCGTGTGGTTTGCTTGGATTTTTATTTGGAACCACTGCAGAAGCCGCAAGCTTTTAACATATCGTTGCATGTATAAATTTCATTTCATGTATGGACTTCGTTGTACGTGTACCTACCTTTCTCTAGGAAATTGACGCCCTAGAACACGAACTTGAATTTTACAAATTCATGTTAATTTATATACATTAACTTTATGCGACGTAAATTTTATGCACCATAATGTCACGAGACTTTTATTTAAAACGCCTATATTTCAAATTAGAGAAATTTTCCACCCACCCCACTTAATCCAAGCCCACTTAGTTTTCAGGAAATTTCCAATTACCCTTGCTATTGCAACATTTCACTCAATTGTAGACTAAAAACAAGAACTTCATTAATGGCGTAGTAGGTAGGGGGTTAGGACAAATCCTAATGGCCTCCGGGCTTTTGAGGTCTGGAAGGGGCCTCCAGAGATTCTTAAGAGACCAATTTTTTGCATTGTTTAGAGGGAAAATGTAGATGGGAACCCTATTCTTACTGAATTCCCCTTAAGGGCCCCGAGTATCTTTGGTACGCCACTAAACGTCATTTGTATTGTTGATATTATGTTTTTTCCGATCACTGGTGCTTTTTCCCAATGTATTGACCAGATCAGGTGTGTTATAGCTCAAGTTGTATTTCGGTAGTTTCATACCTTAGGAAAGTTTATTAGAACCATAACTTTTAACACATATAAACACCTAAAGTTTTAATCGCAAAATTTTCGTTGCTCCTCGGCAACGTCTTCAGTGAGGTATTGTGTTTATGAATAATCCTGAAAGAAGTCCCCTATTCCCTTTAATTTTCTTTGAAGATTTGAATGTTTTGGTCAATTTGCATTAATTTTCTTCGTGTTAATTGCATTCGCGTTGACACTCTAGGGCGTTTATTTCCCAGAATAAGTATTTGTACTCAGTTAGCTTGAATGCATACTTCGAACGCATACATTTTTATCCTTTTCCTGTTTAGGGGCATAATGGATGTGTTAACTGTTTAGAATGGAGCCAGGATGGATCGTGAGTATTGCGTTGTTCATTACCAACACTTGCCTTTGAAGCATATCTTACACATCCCAATCATTATCGTCAAGATAATCATTTAGAAAACAATTAGTGGCAAATTTGCCTATGTAAATGCATTCGCTAATCAAAACACAACTATTAATTCTCTGAGAAATGTGCTTTCCATAAGTCAAAAAAGGTATCAGACTTTTTTCGATTGACTTTATGTTCTCGTAGACTACTACGTTTCTGAATTACGCAATAGAAGAATTAAATTTTGACAACATCGACCCGAGTAAGCTTAGGCATGAGCTTTTTGGAATGTGGATTACTCAGGTTCCTGCAATTGTTTATATGGAAATAGTCAGATGGCTTCAAAGCAACGTGACAACTAAACATTTTATGTAATAATTTTAGGTGAAGACGTGTCCTGCGAGATTTCAAAGTTTCTAAGTTTAAATATCGATGAAATGAAACACCTTTAGCAAGTACTTTAATATCCAATCTAATTATAGTTTTCTAGTAATAGTATCAATTGAAATTTGCTCTTAGCTTTAAAGATATTATTATTAAGATTTTGAGACATAAATTGAAAAGTAGATCTCCTTAGCATGAAAAAACCTGAAAAGAAAGCATAGCTACAGGCATTTGTGTTCCGTGAACTTACGTTAACTTCGATGCTCTATTTTACATAGCTGCACACTTAGTTTTGCTTTAATAGCTCGGCCTATTCTTGTAGTCAGTTAAAAGCACAAGAGTCATAGGCCATTTTCATTGTACTCTGCGCTCTTGATATTTCCTACCAACTTTGTAGCTCTTGTTTAGAGAACTTTTATGGTAGGATTTACTTTCTTCGTTTCGGTTTTGTTTGATGGGCCTAACTTCAAAAGCATTTGAAACAGATTCTAAGCATACCAGTTTATAAGTAGCGTCAAATACAGGCAGAACGTTTAGAAACCTTTCTCAGTTTTGTTCAATAGATTATAGTTTACCAGAAATTATGTATTTTGTTGTAAAACTATCACAGATGGTCTCGTTTTGAAGTAAGAGCATAGCTGAGGCTGTTGATATTTCCTGGCTATAGTTATTTTATACGTTTATATGTAGTCAAGACAGGAATGAAAGTATGTTTTTCATCAACAACTAATTTCAACATCATTTGCTATTGAGGGCATAATTAGATCTATCTTTTCAAGCAGAGGTTAGCGCGGGTTCAACACGTTGAGATGATGAACAGTATCGTATCTTGAATAACGTCATCTTAGTATGGAAGTATTCCATGTTACATGCCATATAGACTCTAACAGTTTGACGTTTTGAATGTAAGGTGCTTTCACCTATAGCATTCCCATTTGTCAAAGTTATGCACTGTAGCTTGAATAACTTCATCTTAGTATGGAAGTTTAAGCAAAAGTGTTCCATGTTACATACCATATAGATTGGAACAGTTTGCTGTTTATACACTTGAATGTAAGCTGCTTTCACCTATAGCATTCCCATATCTCAAGGCTATGCAAACAGGGCCCCTGAGACATTTAAGGGTCCTGGGCAAAAGAGAAACAGGAGACCCCTGCGAGCAGAAAGATCGAGAGCCTTGGTGTCAGTCCTTGAAAATTACTGCTGTCTTTACTTTTTGAGGGTTTCCCAGACCTTGAGGCGCTAGAACATATAAGACCCCTAAAACTATGAAGCCTTGGGGTAATTTGCCTCCACTAATCTCCTCTCTCGGCGGATCTGCATGCAAATCTACTGTGGTGGCATTTTTAGCAGCTTATTACAGGTGATTTAATTTTACTGGTGGTGACTGCTAAACAGTGGCATATTTTGATTCATGTCCACTAATCACTAACTAAAAAGGACTCGGCCGGGGCTCGAACCTACGACCTACCGGTTGTGAGGCAGACGCTCTACCACTTGGCCATCACTAACTAATGATTGGGAAATTTACTGCTTTTATTGTCAGGAAATTTCTTCCCCGGAGACTTGGTGCTATTCCAGTATGTAGAGCTGGCCATAGTGATTTTTGGGAAAGATTTGCAACATAGAGAGAGAATTTCTCATTACACAGTTAGTGCCTATAGGTGTGTGATGAAAACTTTGCAGTACTTCCGTCGTCCTATTCCAACAGCAGTGTTTAGAGCTTAGTGTTTGAAAAAAGGTTGATTTACTCTTTTCACTTTCTACTTCGCTAAGCGTTTTAGCTTGCACGGAAATTATAGAATTTGAAATTGAGAAAGCGGTTGCAAGATAGAACAGAAGCACGTTGTCAAAATGCGGTCATTTAGATTGACATAGATTGAAATTCTAGGATAAAGTGAGCAGGGGCGACGCTAGCCATCACAGACTGGAGGATTTTTGGAGCAACGCCCTAATATGACGACACATTTTGGTAGCCACACCCATTTCAATATTTTGCTAGAGGTCCCTCGCCCCAACCCTAACATTTTCTCACCGAATTGGGGCAAATTAGAGACTTTATCTTTGCGAGAAATGGGGGGATATGGCCCCACCCACCTCCCCGTGGTGCCTTAGCTTCTCCTCACGCTGCTTAGGGCACTAGCGAATGAGAGAATTTCAATATTTGAATATTTTGATCTATTCTTCGAAAGAGTTCAAGCTGTCTCTTGTGAACTTCAACTGCCTTAAAATTGCAGTGACTGTGTAGCTTTATTTGTTGGATGATTTTGATAGCATCTTGCAGGTACTGGGCAATGAATTGGAATGTGTCAGAGTAGATGCTTTTTGTCTGATGTTGAAAATATTTGCATTGTTATCTAGAGTAGGTTCTTCTAGCTCTTTCATTTTCCCCAGATCCACACATTTTGCAGAAGCAATAGTATTCCCGAAGGTGAACTAATTAAACGCAAAGTATATTGAATTGACATAACTACGCTATGTTCAAAATACGGACGAAACTTGTCCTGGTGATACCGGAGAAGGTGACATGATTCGACAGACGTCAACGGATTGCTCCACATACATCATACTTGATAACTCCTGGTTTTCTAATAAGCTGCATTTTTCTGATATGGTTGAAGACATTTCTGTCATACTCTTCTTCATGCTCTCTATTTAACAAAATCTATACCGTGTTGCAGTTGTTCGTATCATTACATGCATATTTTTCATAGAAAGCAAACTTTCTGCTTTCACCCTGACTCTTTCGTGGTGTTTGTCAGATCCAGTCTAATGCGTTGCTTGCATTCTTCTTAAAATTTTGAAACTTCCACTAACAACAGTCAGTGCACCGAGGGGGAGCCAAGGGGCAAATTGCCCTAGGGCGTCAAGGTCGAAGGGGCCTCATAACACCCTATGCTTCAAGGTCAGGGGGCCTCATAAAGACCAGCAGTAATTTTTTAAAGTTAATTTCTACACCCTGAAGAGTTTCTGTTCGCTTCTCTCGCAGGGGGCCTCGTCTTTCCCTTTTGCTGCAGGACCTCTGAATTCTTTCAGCGGCTCTGAAAGCAACAACCCAGACTAGGCCACTGTTAGACGATAATTAGAATACCAAAGGTATGTTAAGTATGATTTGTAAAAAAAGCTTGGTATATGGATGTTGTTTATATTTTGTTTTTCACTTAATAGCCAATATTTTTGTAAAAGCAGTTTTTCAGTGAACTTTTGAAGCTCGACCTGCTGTGTTTCTAAAATTTTTCTTATTTTTCCCTGGCTTCGGCCTCGTATTTCTTAGATACTTCATGTTACACATCATTTGGCTTATACTGCACGTGTTGAAGATTATTACTAAGGCCATAGTATTCATTAGAGAACTTATGGCCTTCAGAGAAACATTTATCAGATTCCTTGCTTGCTTCATTTGTTTGAAAAATCTCCTTGAACTTCTGGGACCTTCCCACTTTTCCCTGACCAATAATTTACTGATAATGGGTAGCCATTTCAGCAGAAGGCTGCCAACCATGTGTTTTCTTTTGTTGTCAATGAGGACAGGTGTTGCTGAGCTTTTTAATTTTCATATTTATGTTGTGTTGTTGTGCACCGAATAGCAGGTTTGTCTTGCAGAAACCTCTACAGGTCTGCTGTATCCAATCGCAAGCCTATGAAACTAGCTTTCCTTCAGCAGAATTTGCTTGGCTTGTAGCCAGCCAGTTAGTTCTGTTTTTACCTCAAATGTTTTGTGTGGTTTTGGGCAATATTATCGCCATTTCGTGCGTTTTTTCCACTTTTCACAGCATTTACGTTTGTACAATGCTAGCCTGATTTTCTAGCTCACCCGATTTTCAAAAGGCCGAAATCAGGCCTCACCCCATAGTGCAGCCAAAGCGGTTGAAGTACTGATACTATTACCGTCATCAGTGTCATTCCAGAAAGAACTTGATCAGGTATCCTAACCAGTTCAACCGTAACAATTTCATAGTGACATCATAGTTTCTATTCCAGAAAGAAATTCTCAGGTATCCTAACTAGTTAAACCCTAATAGTTTCATAGTGGCGTCATCATTGCTCATTCCAGAAGGAAATTCTCAGGTATCCAGACTAGTTCAACCCAAGTATTTTTACGATTTAAACCCTAACAGTTTCATGGTGACATCGTCAGTATCAAGCATGCCCTTAATTGCTCTAACCACAGTTTCGCACTAACCAGAGCTACGGTCCCCAAACTGGGGTCCGCGGTCCCCTAGGGGACCACGAAGGGCTTTTCGAGGAATGTGTGAAGCTGCTGAAGCTTTTAAGTTGTGGAGCCATATTCATTAAATCCTTTTTAGAGCAAAGCAGCAACCTCGACTACTCAGCAAACTGATGCTTTCAAACTCTGCTGGTATCTTTCTTTGTAATTGTATTTATTGCTATTAAGTAATCGGGATTTGCATCTTGCATCTAATGGGAGATGATCTTAGATTGCCGATGGCATTCCTATCTGTGTATGAAAAAGAGCATAAAAGAAAATCAATTTGGAGTCAATCGAAGTAAAGCAAGTTTTCTGACCAAAGCATTTTCTTCTACGTGCTATGTCTTTTAGAATCTGCTACGTACTATCAAAATTCCTCGTCACCCATAGCAAACTTAATATTGTGAGGTGCATTCTAAGCCAAAGTAAGGGGCGTCGTTTCGAAAATGTTCCTGGGGACTCAGCCTTAAGACCCCTCTTTTCCTCTTCACACCAAGGTCTATAATAGATACGTATACTTTATTTCATTTACTAAAATTCACAAAGAGAGACCTACAGAATTGGGCGTTTAAAAAGTAGAAATTATAGCTCTGCAACAAATGGCCGTACTTTACTGAATTTCCTAAAAAGTTAGGGATGTGGCATATTTTCTACCAGCCACGCCCATTTTGAAGCCACCCTTCTTCCAGAGGACCGCGAGTAGAAAAGGCATAGATTATGGGGCATAATATATTTTAATGTAATATAATATATTTTGTATGTTTTGTAATATATTTTGAATAGTTTGGGAACCACTGAACTAGAGCTTCGTTTTGAGTTGCGACACCTTATGCCATTCAATACAACAAAAATGTTTGCAATAGTGCATTGCATATTCAATGTCCCTTGCTTGGTAGGTCAGTGTTCAGGGGGGCATCATCCATGTTCTTTATCGCACTTTTATAGTCAAGCTTTCCTGCTTAATCTAATTTATATAAACATCAGTGTGATATTTTTAGTAAGGTATACATGTATTGGTTTGTCAACATGGCCCACGAAAAGCTGAATGCTGTATATTAAAATGGTCCTCTGCCATTTCGTTTCACTCATTCTTGTATGTTATGATTGGCAAATATGTTTTGGATTTAGAAAACCGTGCTAGCAGTTGGAGCAAAAGCAGTCTTTAGCAACCAAGTTTGAACAATTACTTCATATGGAGATCCCAACAGTTCTCTTTCTAGATTATTCTTTAGCTTGGCCTCGTGACAAGTCATTTGATCATTCATTCGTCTTAACATAATTATCCTCAGATCAGTTACTGTGAAGCAATGAAGATTACCATGTTTAGTTCACATGATTTACCTTTAACCTAAAGGAGACGCGAAAATTGGAGTACCCAGCTAAGCAGCTCATGTGACCAATATGTAACTGAATAGCGGCTAAGAAGTATCAAATTGCTCCAATGTGTCTCAACGTGGTAAAGTTGGTGAATAATGTGGCTTCGTTGCACCACGAAAGTTATGAGTAGCATAGAGTGCGCATAATATTTCCTTTTCGATTTCTATTTTCAAGACTTTTTCACTTACCGTAAAAGCTCTATTAAAACCCCCGCTCTCATATAAGCCCCTCATCTCTCATGGAAGTAAATACTTGAACGGGCTCTTTAGGGCATGGAAATTACCCCCAGATGAGATCACATCTATAAAAGAAGTCCTGTGTACAGAATAACTCGTGCGTCTTAAAACTTACAGAATAATGATCCTTTCGAAGAAATCTAACAGGAAAAAGTTTGAATGGAAGATGTTCTAGGATTACCAGCTAACCCAAATGATTAGTATGAAGATGTGGGCATTGTAGTTCACTGTGAATAGACTTTCAAAGTTGCTAGCACCGATTTTACAATGGAAACAATGCAGAAAGAATGCAAAAGACCATTTGTGCCAAATTTTTACCTTGAGTGATTAATAAGACCCCCTCTCAAATAAGCCCTCTGTCTATTAAGTACCTCCTCTAAGACTCAGAAAATGAATAAGCTCCCCGGTTCTTAGTGGAGCTTTACGGTATCTATTGTTCGCGATTAGATGTACGCTGAGCCTTCGAAATCAGTGTTCCACATTCCATCACTGCACTAGAGTAACTAGGTTTAAATCCATACATTTTCTGTTCAAATGTGAATTTTTTCTTTCAATTTCTTTATAGATTGCTGGTTTCTGGTTCCGATGATTTCAATATTATTGTCTGGGAGGCTTTGAGATATAGAATAGGATGTAAGATGAACTCTGGCCATTCAGGGAACATATTTTCAGTAAAGGTGCCACTCTCTATCTTCATTTTTTCATTTTCATATAATTTAATATTTTTCCCAATATTTTTCAATCTTATTAGTAATTTAATAATATTCTAGAAGTTTTGCTAAACTATCATATAGCTGTTATTTGTAAAATTTTTATTTGTTAATTTAAAAAAGGCTATGAAATTTTATCTGCAGGTATTTTCATTGTTTGTGCTGTTAATAGGCTTGTATTGATTTGAATTGCTCCATTTGCTTTTTATGTCCATTAACGATGCAGTCAATGTGTTTGCACTTCTCTATTCAATGCCAGACCATCCCTTTTGCGTTGCTACCGGGAAAGAGGTCTCCTATAACTGCAGAAGCATGCTGTAATCAGTGATAAGTTTATACAGGAGATTTTTCCAATATGCTTTCCTTATGTACTTTATGTTCCACTAAAATACAGTAGAATTTGTCCCTCTGTCCTGCGTAATCAATGATAAGTTTATGCAGCAGATTTGCTTTTGGTGTTGTAAAGGACCCGTTTTCCTCTATCCCATAGTTCCTGCCACACAGCAACAACAACACCGTTGCATCAGCTGCTGCTGATGCTAAAGTTCGTTTACATAGTGTGAATTCAAGAGAGTGTGCCCAAGTATTTGGGTGTCATTTGCACCGAGTCAAGCGGCTCGCCGTCTCACCGCATTTGCCATACGTGCTATGGAGTGGATCTGAAGATGGAACAGTCAGGTATTCGGTATTTGCCAATTTTCCTTTTGTGTTATCGTGATTGTCTTAGTGTTAGCAAAGATGGTGATAGTGATTGCAAAGGCTACAATAGAAAGCCGCGCAAAAGGATCTAGGTTTTTCCTGAGCAGCCTGGATAGATTCTTAATATGTGAATTGGTATTCTTAATTCTAGCCTGCAAGGATGTTAAAAAGGTTCTTATATACACCACATGCTTTGCATGCTTTTACACTGTTTTCAGCACAAGAATTCTTTGATGATTCTTGAGAATTCTTGTCTAATAATCTTGTCATATGTTGTGCAACTTGAAAAGCGCAGACAGCCTATGAAATTTGTAGTCATGAATTTTGAAATTAACAGCATGGAAGTCCATTTTATAAGAACCATCCCCATTTCAGCCTCTTTGGGGTTCTTATTTAGGGGGTTCAAGCAATGAAATTTCAGCATCAAGATTCTTATAAAAACAGGCTCTTCTATCCGGGTTTCTACTGTATGGTGATGAAGACGATGATGGTGTTGAGTGTTGGTGCTAAGGTATGTAATAAAGTGAAGCCAACGGCTTGTAATGGATTAGAAGAGGATTGAAGATTGTGCAGCAGGTCTAATCTTTCTACCAGATAAGTTAATTAGAGAAAAGAAAACTTAGGGAGGGAGACATATGAACAGCATTTATCGTACCACTTTTATAGCATTTTTTTCAAATTTTTCCATGTTTTATTTTGTAGCATCAGTTTGCCACTTGTGATTTTCCTTATGTGGTGGAAGTAAAAAGCTTCCAAATGGTGCACAATTATGCTTTGATTCATTCCTTTATTGTTCTAGCCAAATTGTTAGCATTTTCGCTATAGAAGTATATTTCTTGCTTTCAGGCACATTATCACCATGTTGTGAAGCGATTTTCTTATCTAGACCCATTGAAAGACAGCTTGAAACTATCTGAAGTTTGCAGAGGATCGTAGTTGATACTGTTCTCTGTTTCTCTTTCCAGGCAATTCGACTTACGACAGCCGCATTCCTGCTCGCAAAGCAATCGTTGTGCGAACATTATAATCAATTTAAACACCCACGTTGCAACTTCCAGTGAAGTTAAATGTATTGCAATTAATCCCCTTAGGCCGGAACTGATCGCAGTAGGCTCAAGCGATCCATTTACGCGAATTTACGATACCCGAATGCTATCGTTACACAGTATACATGATACCAAAGGTAAAAGTAATGGCCGAAAGGTTGACGAAATCTCGCCACCTCCAGGCTGTGTTTCATACTTCTCTCCCGGACACATTCCGCAGCGGTATGGACGAGACCATTCACAGAAATACCGACATTATGTTGTTACATATTTATCATTTAGCCCGGATGGGCAGGAGATTCTGACAAATTTAGGAGGAGAACATGCTTATATTTTTGATATTATGAATCGGCGAGAAGCACTGAAGTATTCCGCAGGGCATATATGTCAGTCCACATGTGAAGATGTAGATAGGCCCCAGCTAGAGAAGGAGGATGCTTCGAATCTACGTTCAACAGCCCACGCTTCTTGTAGTATGACAAAAACTTCTCAGATGCTACCGGAACGTGTTCTGGAATTAAAATCTATGGGAAACGAAAACTTTTCAAAGCAGAACTATTTCCAAGCAATAGTTTGTTACAATCTTGCAATTGAATTATCGCCATGCACTGCTGTCCTTTACGCAAATCGTGCTGCAGCACTGTTGAAGAGAGGATGGTATGTATACCAATTTCAAATGTTTTCATTTCGGCATTTCACTTGTCGTTATTATTAGGTATCATTCAAGTTTCTTGATTTGTTCATCAAGTGAGCTGGTATTTTGGAATGCATACCAAGCTACTGCAGTTCTAAATAGGTATTAAGCCATCGAAGAAGAGTCTGCTATAATGCAGTGGTTCTCATCCGGGGCTCCGTCAGCCAGCGGTGGCGCCAGGAGAGGGCTGGGGTCAATAGCCCCCGTCGGAACATGCTAGCCCCCCTGTCGGAAGGCAAAAACAATTTTTCGGAGATTTGTGGCATTTATAGTTCCCTGAACGCCATAGTTTAGCCCCCTCTTCTGCAGGGTCAGCCTCCCGCCGGAAAATTCCTGGGGCCACCCCTGCCGCCAGCAAAATCCATGAGTTACGCCAGAAGTTACCCATATGCTGTTATCGAGAGAAATTTTTAATTCTCCTGTGCATATGTGTGAGCAGGGGGTCCTTGAGCGATTGAAGTGACTCCCTGTAGTTCCGCTCCAGCAGAAACTATGTGTACACCAGCTCAGACAATATTGAATCATCAGAGAAGGGTTTACCATACTGTGTACATTTGCTCAGAAGGTATTGGATCTTGGAAAAGGGTTTACCATTCT
>WIPJ01000700.1:17329-28011 GCA_018155075.1 Cassiopea andromeda
CTACTGGCCTCGAATTAGGTGCGCATGCTCCAAAATGCTGGTCACATGTATTCAGGTAAGCTCCTTTATTGGTTGAATAGTGTTGTTGTATCTTCGAACCATTTGTTTTCAACGAGTGGAAGTTATTCATAGGTTTTAACCAAAGTTTGCTGAACTTTTTAATCTGCCAACCGAGAAACCTGATGCCATTAGATTATTTGTTGAAGATCTTACTGAATTTGTTGGAGCAAAAGTCAGCCAAGTTTATTCCTTCATTAGCTCATCATAGTCACGTCCTAAGGCATCATTCAATAAGTACGTAAATGAAAAAAATTACCATTTTGACCCCTCACCCCCTATTTAACGGCTTGTCACAGGGGCCCCTTGCATACCATCAATTGCTGAAGGGTCACTATTTGTTGAAGTGTCTAGTATCCCATTTGGATACAATTTGTCATCCTCTTCAAATATTTTAATGACATTCGAGCTGATACCATCCTACTTGTTACGTAACGTTCTGGCATCAAACCACCCCCCCCCCACACGCACACCAATCTATATTTATGTGCAACATTTAAATTGATCCAATATTGCGATAGGTAATAACTCAATTTCGCTGCAATTGAAGATTGATGAGGGAAAGTGCAAGATTCAAGCTCGATAAAAGAATTAATTTACACGAAACGAAAGTACTTTGCGCACCCCACCTCATGTATTTTCCGCACGTTTGTCATAAATATAGTGCATACCCACCCACCCCTACCGTTACTACCTTTTGCATGACCCCTAAGTATAAAGAAAGCTGTTATAATTGTCATAGTGTTGAAGAAGCAACCTTTATAGTGGTAGCTCATCCAAGTCTTTCTTTCTATTCATGAATTATTCTTAGAGAAGCAAATTGTTTGTGTTTGAGTGTTCTGTTTGTATTGCTATTTTCTTAGATGCTGCCTTTACATTTCTCATTTGGAGCATGCTCATTTCAACTCAAGTGAGACATCATCTGTAGTCTCACTGTCAATCCCGCTTAATCATGGCAAAAGTGACCTCTCTCCAATGTCGGAATCATCAAATATCTCCGAGGACAATGTCTCAACAGATGGTTTTGACACACAAGATGTCTCCAAAGGATCCACACCATACAATGGCGTCCTTTCACCTGAAGATGCATCAAGAGCCGTTTACGCTTTGTCTTCTGCCGTTGACAATCTGTTTGAAACAGCTTCAAATACATTAAGCCTAAGTGCGCTGTTAGAGTTTCTAAAGTCTTTGATTGGCGCGTCACAGAAGCAGCTCTTTGAGAAGTCAAAAGATAGGTCAGCGAGGGTGGGACATGAGATTCAAAATGGCGGATTTGAGCCAATACAAAGCTATATACCGATGAATACACTACACTTGTATCATATTTGCGATGTCATGTTGAGATGTGCACGCAACCAGAATAGAACACTTCTTCATATTATGAAAGCATGGAATATCGTCTCTCCGCACATGGTCGAGGTATGCTTGTATATTTTTTGTAAAATAACATAATCATTTTAGCATCCACTTTCTTTTGTTAGTAGCTTTATACTTACAAAATTTTGCTTCAGTGGTTGTTGTTGCTGCACCCTCAGGCTTGTTTGGTATGCCTCTGGAGAGCTCTTGTTTATTTTGTGATGCGAGTATTTAAGAGTTAAGGGATTCAGTTGTAGGTACGAACTTGCAGTGAACAATACTAGAATACATAGCTCACTGTACTTAGTACACCGAATGCTGAAGATTGTAATTTTCAACCGTTTATCAAAGTGCAATGAAGAGCTCCTCACTTTTATCATATATAGGTATTTTACTACAGCACAACAAAGCGGCAACATTCTTTTGACATACTTAAAAGCTTTTTTCGTCCTGGAAAAGTTCACTCAGAATGTCATGAGTTGATGTTATCTATATACCGATGAACACACTACACTTGTATCATATTTGCGATCTCATGTTGAGATGTGCACGCAACCAGAATAGAACACCATTTCATACGTAAACGTAGACGGTACACTGTAGACGTTTCATACTCTAACGAGTGTCGGACGAAAAAAGCTTTTAATTATGTCAAAAGAATGTTGCCGCTTTATCGTACAGTAGTGAAGTTCTGTAGTACCAACAGACTTTTACTTGTAAATATTTACTTGGAAGGCAGACTGAGTCCACTATCTTCCAGTTTAGTGAGATACATCTATGTTACAACCACCCTCCTTTTCTAGTAGCGAGAGTGCTACGAATACCTTATCATATTTATCGTTGCAGGCTGCATTTCACAGAGGACGACACATATCAAAAGTTGCGCTAACATCAACTCATGATATTTTGAGTGAACTTTTGAAGAGAAGAAATGAGTCAACGCATTTCTGGTTCCATGATCAGCTTTTCAAACCCTTTGAGAGTCTGCTTTCATTTGAGGTCTATGATGAAGATACCCAAGACCAGGTAGTCTTATGGTATCTTTTGCTTATGTTTCGCTGGTCCCTGAAGTTTGTTTGACTCAGTGGCCGAATAATATAATCTGCTAATCGTGGTACTGAAACAATGATTGATTGATTGAATGATTGATTGATTGATTGATTGATTGATTGATTGATTGATTGATGGATTGGCTGACAGATTACTTCATTGACTGCTGAATTTACATACTTTTCTATAAATATAGAATCTGGACAAATATTACGGCTCAAAGTTACTGAAATTTTAAAATGGTTTAGGAATACTTCAAGGTTCAAGCTCAAATTTGTTTTTACTTGAGAATCTTGTAGAACACAAAACAAGTGTTAGTTTCAGTCAGGGGTGGCGCCTGGCATCTTCCAACCGGGGACAGTCTCTTCCGTCGAGGGGGGCTAAAATACAGTTAAAAAGGTATTATAAATGGCAAAAATCCTCGAAAAATATCTTTTCAACTTCCGATGGGAGATACCATTTTCCGACGGGAGGCTACAGCCCCCTCTAGCCCTCCCCTAGCGCCACCCCTGGTTTAAATGCTTTTAGATTAAGTTTCTTGCCATAGCTATCATGTTTATTTTGCTCTTCTATTCTTGATTTTGCTTTTGCGAAGAACACACCCACAAAGTCTTAATTGTCTCCCCTTTTCTGGAAAGATTTGACCTCCTCTCGCTTAAAAATAAATTAAAAATAATAATAACCCAAAAATCAAAACAGTTTTACAATATTAAAGCTTAATAGCAGCTCAGTATTCTTAAAGATAAATCTGTAGTTTTTCTCTTGACTATTGAATCATCTTTGCCGAATGTGAGCTGTAGCTACCTTTTTCCATATTGTGCACATTTCATGTTGCTATGTAATATCTTTTATTCTCTACCTTAGGTGCTTTACACAATATATGAGCTAGTTGAAGGCTTTAGCTCGGCTATCAAGTCAGGATGGTGCTCCTTGTTTGGGGCTCTTCGCAATACGCAGCTTCACAGCAGAAGGCTTATTGAAGGGTTTGATGACGTCAACCAAAGGCAGTCATTACTTTTTAACATCATCGACAACTTCATCAACACCAAAAGCACATCTGTTTTTGCTTCAGCCGCAATTGATTGTATTCTTTGCTTGCTTAAGTTCCTTCGAGGCCACGAAAATGGTCATCTTGATGTTAATGACGACAGCAGAAGTGATATCGAAAGTGTCCTAAGCGATGCTCCTCCACATGACCTCTGTTTGCCTGCTCTCAGCGCTTTATCGAACATATCAAAACGTCTCGCGAGTGTTTATTTACAACCATCTAGTGCTATATTTCGTGGCTCTTATTCCATTGTGCTTGTTGACTTGAGTCAAGCTCATGACAAAGTATGGGATGACAATTGGTCAAACATTTCTGGTAGTTCAGGTTAGACATTTTAACAATCATTCATTATTTTTATTTCAATTTTAGTCTTATCTTTCCAGGGTAATATGCTATTTTTCTGTTGATTATTAGCATTCTTTTGCACCTGGTTGTGATAATGCCAGCTTTTGCAAAGCAATTGGGTAGTTCATTACTGTATATAACGGAAATTTTTATTGTATTTATGAGCAATTCCTCCCAGGGTTTGCAGCTTCTAAAGGGGAAAGACCAAATGGAATTCAATTTATTTGCCTTATTTTGAAGATTTACACAATTGATAAATTAACCATAAGTAGAGTTTTTTGTGGCCTATTCATTTCTCCTTGCCAATGCCTCAATTTTTTCCATTTTCCGCAGAATGCTAGAATGAATCTTGCTTAAGCAGAAGTGAATCAGAAGTACTGTGCTTCAATTGAACGTTTCTTGATTCTTTCATTTTAGGGTCAGACTCTGAGCTCAAAGTTTTCTCCTCAACAGCAAAGTCAATCACAGCTATAGACGATACAGGAATACTACGTGTGTGGTTCTTACTTTTAGAAGGGCTCACCAGCGCCATTGCCACATGCCCAAGGAAATTCCAAGCTCAGACAATTGATCTTCTATTCGAGATCCTGAGATCCATATCAACTGTTCCTGGTCCGCATTTCTCTATGTTTGCAATAACCCATCTGTTATTGCCAATGCTGCAGTCGTGGGTTCAAAAGTGCGCAAAACACCGGAATCATTTTGAAAGTACTTTCACTAATTTTAAGCATGCGTGTGGACAAGCCACGCAGCTTGTTGTGGAAGAAATGCGCCACTTCCTCAGCGTAGAAGGTAGGCCAAAATTTCCTTTATTATTTCAAGCAATGATTCATTTGTTATTTCGAACGAGAAATTATAATTGTAGCAGTAGGTTAACATGGGGCAGGGAAGGCTTGTGATTCGCTGGAATTGTATGGAGCTGCTCTATTTGTTCATTACCTGATTCCTTTTTATGCACCCTGTCTCTTACCCAGTTCAGCTTTCTGCAGTCTCTCCTAGTCTTAATTGCTCTTTATATGGGATTTGCACGTGTATTGATCAAATTTTCATAGTTTTTTGTTGCACACCAATATTTACATGTCATTTTATAAACTAAAGATGTCACTCAGATGAGAATTTTGTGGTATTTTTCTAGGCGCTAGTGAATGTGTTCCTACTATGATAAAGCTCCTACTTGACCTCTTTATCGAGTGTGTCTCACAACCTTTCGAGGCTATAGCAAGATTGGGCTGTTCATGCCTGCGGTAAGCATTTAGGTGATGTTTCCTCGTAGCTTATATTTTCTGTACTCAGGGCCGCTGAGAGAATTCAGAAGCCGAAAATTTCCAGGGACTAAAAATTAGTGTTGGACAATTACTGCGATTTACTTTATGAGGCCCCCCAGACCTTGAAGCATTGGGTATTATGAGGCCCCTTGAACCTTAATGCCTGGGGCAATTTGCTCCTCCTGCCCCCCTCTCCGCGGCCCTGTCTGTACTTTGTTATTCCCAGCCTCTTTTGATGTTTGATGTTGCGTTCTAAGTTATGCTTTAGCAGTCAAGGACAAAAGAGGTGTCCAACCATGGTTCCAACAAAAATACCTCTTTGAAATCATTGCGGTGGAAGCTCCTTATTTGAAGCACTTCATCGTCTTCCATGGTCAATTCTTTATTTTCATTTTCTACACTTTGCGCTTACTAAGGACTAACTTATGTCCAAGGTTTGTCTGCATATTCCAATGTATTCTTATTAATTCTTCAACATATTTTAGCTCTTATACTTCTACGGCCCTCAATATATGGAGTAGGCCATTCTTTTGGCATTACTGTTTTATTACTGTTTTTATAACATGTTTCCTGTTCATTGTTTGCTGTGATAAACAACATTTGTAATAGCACCGTGGTATCATTGTCCCTAGACATTTGTTGCTGTCTGCTGGCCCTCAGTTTTCTGAGCAGCTTTGGCATAATGTCTGCAAGGGCATCGAGCAAATTTTTGAAGCTACGTTGTCTAATCTGAAGGAGTTAGTGGTGTGCTTTCAGCAAGGAAGTACAAGTGTAACTGGTGATAATGGTATCCACGTCAAAATAGTTGCACGAAAAGATTCAACTCCACAAGAGACTGCAAGGTTTCTTCAAATAGCAGAGCAGGCATGTTTACATCCTTGGATTTCGTGCATTGCATTCTATTTTCTCGTAGTTTTATGCAACCTTTCCTATCCTTATTATATAGGGTTCATACTGAACCTGGAAAACCTGGAAAATAGGCCATTTTTAGGAAAAGTCAGGGAAAACCTGGAATAGTCAGGGGGATTTTCTATAATTTTTATCCAAGTCAGGGAAAAGTCAGGAAAAGCAAATTATTTAGCCAGCATATCATTCTCATTAATTATTGGCATAGTTGTTTGCAGTGTCCTTGCTTTAATTGTAGTCAGTAGATCTCAAATTTATCATTTAGCATTGTCGAATAGCAAGCATATGTGTATTGGTTATTGATTAGGCTTTATTTTCTTTACTTCTTTTTTTGTAAATATGTAAAAGGGGGCAGGGAAAAAGTGGATATTTTTGACTATAATTCAGGGAAAAGTCAGGGAATAGTCAGAGAATTTTGATTCATGTATTGGGTATGAATCTTGTTATACTAATGCTGTGGTGCTGTTTTAAGCTCTGATTCTGTCAGCAAAGGGACCCTGTTATAACTAAATTTTAGAGCCATGAATTATGTTAAACTTTTACTGCGTTATTCTATTTGCAATTTTTGCCTTAGGTATTCCTTTTGGAGTCTCAAATCGGCATCAGTGGACCAAAAAAATTGATGGAGAGCTCAATTGAAGATGATGATTATAAGTCGTATATTTTTGTGTTGAGTTTGAGCGAATCAAAAGAGAAACCAGAAGCAGCAAAAACTAGGTAAGTTGAAGTATTGGAGAGAGAGATGCTTTTAAAACCTTTTTTTAATTTGTAGTGCTTTTGATAAGCTCAGTTTATCATTCACTGCTAGGCAAAAATGTCCAATGTTTTTCTTACAAGATGAATTACTTTCGTGAGGAAGCATAGCCCTTTTATATTGCGTGGTAGAGTGCAGTATAACCACTCATCCTCTAGAACAACATTACCTTGATTTACAAGTATCTTCTTAATAATTTAGCAAGTGTTATTTCAAGGATAACCTTCAAATCCATCATGGTTGGTCTATTGGCAAACCAGATACTTGTTCATACTCTTGGTTCCATATTGTTGGAGAACTCGGATGCAAATAGTTTGTTTACAAACACAGTCCTTGCATCAATTACTGATTCTGGATTAGTAAAAAGAAACCCGGATGATTCCAGTGACAGTCCGTTACCTGGTCTCTTATGTTACCTTTCCCCAGCTAACTTGTCAATACTTTTTGACTGTTTGCTGGAAACGAACCGGATAGCACATGATTTTAATACCAGACCCGGATTAAAAGCTCTCATTCAAAAACTAGGCAGACTTCCTGCCCCAGCGAATTTATTGCGTCAGTCCATAACATCATACGCCTACTACCTGAACACATTGTTCCAAATCTCAAGGCATGATGGAGACAATTTCTCCATTTCCCACATTAAAAGGATCCTCACGGGGGAAAAGACACTTGTTGAACCATCTAGCGAAGGACGCAGACCTGGAAAGGAGGACAATGTGAATCAAACTGTTGATAAGCATAAAGACTTACTGAAGGGAGGTCGCAACATTGACTGGATTGTACACCGCCTTTACGAGGCATGTAACCATCTAAGCGGAACGTATATCAAACTGCACTCATCGGAAATGATTGAGCAAGACTCCGGTTTTGATTCGCTTTCAACCTCATTTTCAACACCAGTCTCATCTCCATTCAAAGGCTCTACTCGACCACAAGTTACATCATCACAAGAAAGCCTTGAAATAACACGTATCAACAAGCACGTGGATTCCGTTGTGAAAGAGTTCTCACCGTTCAGGTTTCCTAGGCTGCGTAAAGAAGATGAGGGTAAATTTCACGAACAAGACAGTAAAGAGTCAGTGCAGTTAAGTCGACAACAACAGCAACATCTGATACGTAGACGCGAGGATGAATATGTCCATTTGAATGCGTGGGCGCAATTGGTTATAAACATTTTGGAATTGCTATTAGCATTACCAACACTGCAGTTCAAATCTGTGTTACCTGCTGTTTTTCCATCTGTGACGTCGTTGGTAACTACAGTTTATGACCCACGCGTTCGGCAGCTTGTGTGCAATGTTGTTAGGCGCTGTGGAGCCATATACGGCATAATTTGAACTGGCAGATTGTAAAATATGTTGATAAGTGTTAAATAATTTGGCTAAATTGACGGAACATGTCTTCCTGCGATTCGCATGCTTCCTAAAGAACTTTAGCTTTGAAATGTAGCTTCATCATGGCGTACCACGATGTTAATTTTGATTAATTTCGTCTTTTAAATAATGGTCAATAGCAAAAGTTCCTCTACTCATACATTTCTGCCTATCAAACATGAATAAAGTAAAAGAATCAAGCATTATGAATGTATGTAGAAGCAAGTAGAAGAGTGGTCTTGATTTACGATGTAGCACCCAAGGTAGCAGAGGCCAGCAGGAGGAGTAGGATGAATTCATTGAAGTTGTTTAGGCCAGAGTCTTTGTTAATGGTGAAAGCAATTTCTACAATTCTTGCTCATCACAAATATATAAATTGCTAGGCAATACTTTATGTGGTGCACATCCCCTATCTTTTTCAAATTCATAAAGCAACAAAGTTGATTTTAACTCTAATGATAATATCATAACACCCTATTTGCTCTAGCAAAAAATAAAATTGTTTTGATAATGTGGTATTATATAATGTAGTAATAAATGATTATAATTTGGATCTTAAAAGATGCAGTTCTAGGTTGGATATTTCTTTTCTTATATATAAATAGCTCCATACATAATCCAGTTATTTGTTAAGCGAAATGCTAGCAAGTTTGTGGTGTGGTCCCATACCATTGGCACGGAGCCGAGTTTCCTTTATTTCTTTTATCCCCATTCCTAATTTAGCAATATTTTATGACATGTTTTGATATGACACTCCCTTGATTAACTGTGAGTAAAATATATGTTAGAACTTGAAATCATCTTCTTTTGTAAAAAGTAATATGGTATTCTAAATTGCCTAAAGTAAAACTATTTTAAAGCATCTATGGGCCCGGTTACGCGCTAGATATTGAGCTGTAATCTGATAGGATAATGAGCAGATTTTGCCCTAAATCAACGTTTTCATATTAAGGGTACCTGCATCTTTTTATCCCTTAATATGCCAAATCTCCTCATTATCATATCAGATTACAGCTGAATATCTAGCGTGTAACCCCGCCTTAAAACCATAAATCCTGAATATTAAACAGTTTGTGTATTACGATCAACGGTGAAGTCGTGCTGCAATTTTTCAGGTGCCTTCAAGAAAAGATATAGTAGGTATTGTAGTTGAAGGTCATAAAGCAGTTAGAATTTTAAATCACGTCCCTGCGTATGGTTATTTTGTATAGTACATTAACATTGCTGTATAATCTGTAGTTCTAGCGTTGGATTAAGAAAGGTTTTGATCAACAAAGGAGCACTCCACTTAATATTTTTGAAATAGTGTTGCACTTGCCCTGTGCTCTTCGTTTTGTATTTGCGTTACAGGTGAAGTCCTAAGCTATATTAGTATCTTGTCTTTGCCTAACTAACGATGGCCTATTATCTCTTGAGTACCTTGAATTTGAAAAAAGATTAAAAAGAAGCACTTAAAAAGTTATAAAGAAGTTTAATGAGTTTCATTTTGAAGCCAGATTTTGTCCGGCTTATCTATAATTTTAAGTAGAGATTATCACGAAAGTACTTTGTGATCCTCAATATTATTTTGTGTCTGCTCTGCATGTTGCTTCATTTGGGCAATATACTTATATCTTCAATTACACGTTTTTTCGGAAGAAAGTGTTCTGTAACAAAGTAGTGTTCAGCTGCGGTGAGTAGCCAAGCGGCCCATGTATTTCCATTAATTCAAACGAAGTTAAGCATGGCTGTGTACGGTCAGAAACTGGATGGTGACCTTCCAGGTGAACAACCAAAATAGCTCACTCCGCTATCATTCGAAAGGGACGTTAAACTAGGGGTCCCATGCCTGGATGTGGCATGCATAGTAGGCCTAAATTAGCTGAAAAGCTAGGTATAACATCCTATTCAAAAGAAGGTAAACAACAGCAACAACGAAGTACTGGATTTTTGCAACGTAGGAAATTTTACAAGTGAATATGTATCTTAAATTCTATGTGTCTGTGTATATGTATATAATGTTCTTTATACTATATTGGCTGCCTTCTAGCAGTTAAACTTTATTGGATGCCCTTTAGCAGTTCAACTTCTGTTATTTACTAAAATTTATCATCATATCAAGTGCGCATGCAGCTTTTTCACTTTCACTTTCCATTAATGTGCATGCGCAAAACAATGGAGCTCAAAAAATTTTGCTAAGAAATTCTAAAGAGAGTTTGTATAATGGAATCGTTTAGAACTTAAACAAGTTTCATTACTGGGACCGAAAAAGATTTCTTACAAAACAACGTGGACAAAATTACGCGACTATTGCATTACATATGTGAAGTTACGTCACACATCGATGTATACTGTTACATTTGTGGAAGGCATTCTCTGCTTCTAGCTACTCTTTGGCACCGAACAGAAAGGGGGCTTGATAACGAGGAGGCGAGGGGGGAATTAACATTTTGCTAAAGAAGCATAAATTGAAGGGTGTTGATATTTGGAAGTGGGTATAGTTTTTCAATTGTCGCTGTAACAGAGGAGTTCTTATTAGTTTGGGG
>WIPJ01000700.1:28113-46455 GCA_018155075.1 Cassiopea andromeda
GGGATCAATGCTCAATCTTTGGTTCAATAGACAGTATGAGGACCACACATTTGAAAATTATTGCATTTAGTTAATACCAAAGGTTTGTAATACTAATTCAGTGCCGTAACCACGGGGGGGCAAGGGGGGCTGGACCATGATGAGGCCTCCTCCGATAGTGACTTCTAAGCCCCCCCAAATGAAAATCGTGGTTACGGCACTGTAATTAGTTATTTCTTACTTTTAGGACATCTCTACAAGTGTTTACTTGTACTTGTTGCTATCTTATATAATAGATTTTTACTTCTTTACTTTTTAAAATTTTGATTTATGTTGACAAAGCCAATGTATTCTATTTACTTATCCTTTCTAAAACGTTTAAATCTTTAGTATGGGTTGGGTATGAATAAAATTGAAGAGGATGGATATTCTTTGAAATTGCTTAGTTTTAGGGGGGCTTAATAAATGGACATGGTTGGTGAAATTTTTCAGAAATTTGCGATAGGGAGCTTCCGTGCTATCCTGTGCCAAAGAGTACAGTTTAATTTGTATTTCATTTAATGCGTTGGAAACTACTACTTTGGACGTGAAGCGTAGCAATGAAAGTATCAATCATTCAGTTCTCAAAGAAATTCTATTTCTATGGTAACTTTGAGAATTTTAAAAATATTCTACTTCCTGAACTCTGTCTCCAGAGCTCGTACTGCAGTCTTCATTAGCTCGTGTATAGTTGCTTCTTAGGTTAATTTTTGTCATAAATACGGAGCTACTACCTCAATGTGGTATACTATAGAGGCGTACTCTGATGTTTTCACCGAGTATAGCTAAAGCTAAAAAACAGGTTTAAATTGAAGTGTAATTTCTCCATTCTTTCGAAGTGTTGTGACAAGATTATATCTGGGAGTTTGTTCTTCTTTCCTTAACTTTAAAACAACGTACCTTATTAAGTTCTAGACTTCCTAATTACGCCTCTAGGAAATACTGTTTATGTACCTGTAAGTTTCTTGCTGTTCTTTCTAGATAACTGTTGACAACAGAAATTTGTTTATGAATTAATCAAAGTTGTGGAGCAAGAGCGTCTCTCAGCGCTCTTCTTTCTTCTTATCCTCTACAACAACCCTTTTGCGAGATTTCTTATATCTCTACTAAAAGCTGTCAAAATAATTGCGTTGCATGATGAATTGGCGAGGAGCGTTATCATTGAAAAGTGATCAAGCATGATGCTGTCAACATTTTGCACCCGGAGCAAACCATCAACAAGTGTAGGTGTATAGCCCAGTAACATAACCACGACTATAAGCAGCATCGCTTTTCCAATATCGTTATCTTTCCCTTTCCGATGAATCCTATCATTTAGATTCTTCACTTTCTTTTCTGCCTTGGTATGAATGTCTCTGCTTTCACGGACAACATCTTGATGGCCATGAACACGATCAGCCATGCTACCCCTTCCATCAGGAAAGCATTCAGTCGCAGCATTATTGGTAAACAGATTGGCTTCTGCGACTCTCCCTTGCAATTCATTGAACAGGTTACTGATTCCTAAAGGGGAGGCTTTGCCAAGAATGTTTGGGTGATTTCTGTAAAGGTCTCCCTCTTGAGATCCTGTAAGAAGATGCTCTATATGACACCTGTTTTTCGTATAAGAACTTCTATTCATAAACTCTCCTTCTTCCGTAACGCGTGCTTCGGGTTGTAAAGACGTTGCTGACGAGTTATGGTAAGTCTTTGCTTCATTGACAGATATGACGTGATTACCTCCCATTTTCGAACGCAGATCTGACACCTTTTGCTTTGTGTTACAATACGTGATTATGTATAGCATGCAACCAAAGAATATGCAAATTCCGTGGAATATCCTGTATGCCTTCTCAAAAGTGCTTTCATGTGGTCCAAGGCTACCAACAACCTTAACAATGCCTAGCACACCATTGAACATTAGCGCCAAGTTAGCCTTTGTTTTTGTCATTATACTGCTATACTTATAAACATTTTTCATTCGAATTGATCGATCAATTGCGATGATTGTCGTTAGGCGAGCGGAATATCCCATGCAGTAGGATCTCACCACGTACATATATCGAATCCAGTAGCAGTTGCTTCTAGTAAGACAGGATACAAAATTAATATCAAGCGTGAATCCACTTAAGCCAAGAAAAAGATCAGATATACTGAGCCAGTATAGGAACCAAAAAGAGATGTTGTTCAGCTTTTTTAGCTTTCGAAGTGCATAAATGATGAATATATTCATAAAGACGTTTGATATATCGATTGGAAATGCAAAAATGAAATAGCTTAGTGATGTGAGATACTTCATGCTTTTAGACAAAGATGAAGAGACAATGAAGTAGCTGATTGATACATATATTCTGCCTTCAATGTTATCTCGAAATGCAAAGTCATTCCAAAACCCAAGGACTATTGGAATTTATTTCTCAATTGTGCGAGTAAGCTCATCATTCTATCCTAGCTAGTAGTCCAGGCAACTCGACTCGAATTTCATACTCGAATACATGGACATAATTCTTGACATTGAACTCCTTCACTTCACATACCTGATTGTGTGGAATGTGTCTGATTTGCCTCGGGCTCCGATGCAAGGAAGGCCCTTGAAATCAAAGCTTTCATCATCTATTCTCTTTGTCCCTGCATAAGACTAAAGACGTTCAATATGCTTAGCATCTATAGCCACGAAGTACTGCCATGGAAGAACTGTCAGAGCTGGTCATATACCCAATCTGATTGGACGCCTTCAACACAGATGTTTTGTACGTAACAAAACAATCAATCCAGTTTGCACCTGATATAGAAATTGCTTGATCTCCATGGCATCGTTGTAGAAGTCAAGCAAAGCTTCCTCATTTTAAACTAGACTACCTTCTTGTGCTTCCATTAACTGCTACTTTAACACCTGTAAGCTCGTTCTAGGTAACTGTTGAGGAAAAATAATCAACGGTGATTATTACAGATCACCTTTGTCGAGGCCTTCGTAGTTCTCCATTTGCAAAGTTTTATTGCTAATGTACGTTTTCTTTTATAAGAAACATGTCTATAAGAAACATGAAGCTGAAATTAGGCAAAGATTGAGAAACATTTTAAGAAACATAGTCAGGCTGATTTTCAAATAATAACTTAAATGTTTTGACAATAATTTGATCAACTAGAAAGAAAATAGAAATAACATCCATTAAATGCCTCACTAGACCCGAGCATCCTATTTCCTGCATCGCAGCTCCCTACTCTGGACTACTATTGTAGGAAGTCTTGACTATTTAAGAAACATATCATCATCAGTAGCCTGTTACGGCGGATGGCCTCAACATCTTCCTCCACTCATTGCGATCTTGTGCTCTCTGAGTCCACGTACTGCCTGCCTTCTTCTCGATGTTATCTCTCCACCTTATTTTGGGTCTTCCTTTTGCTCTCTTTTTGTCCAATGGGGTCCATTCCGTCGTTTTCTTGGCCCATTCATGGTTGTTCGTTCGTGCTATGTGCCCTGTAAGAATTTAAGAAACACAGTTTGATTACTTGATCAATATCGTCAGTTTCTTAAGACATTTTGTAGTGCACTTTTATTGGAGTATGGTCAATTTTTTCAAAACGTTGTTTTCAATTCTAAAATATTTTGTAAAAACCGGTAATCAGCATTCAGGGTGCCATTTTTCTGTTTTGGGGTGTGTATGTGACTGTATTTGTTTCCTATTTATTTCGTTTTGACAAACGAAAACTTGTCCAGAAAATCGAAACGTGCAAGCTTCTTCTCTTTATTAGGCACAGAAAAGCAAAAGAAAACGAGAGGAATATCACATAAAATGCCAAAAAGTAGTAACAAGCATGTATGGGAGGAGCTACCAATTGCATGAAGCTTGTGCATATATTATAGAGGTGTCAATATGGAGGTTTCCTTCCGCAAAATAAGTGTTTGCCAAGAGTTGAAAAATTGCTCGAAACAGAGTATTTGAAGATTAGAAAATTTGAAAGTCGCGCACATTATATGTCATGAATGACCGTTTTGATAAAAGCCTCCCGCATTTAAGTCGCGAATGGCGAAATAAATAAATGTCACAGGCATCTAATTTTGCGATTTTCACGAAAAGTGCTCGCGAAATTTAATGCGCCCGACTATTTATGCATTTAAGGTACATTTTCTTAATAAATGCCTTGCTTGGGGTAGGTACTCTCCACGAGTACTTGCCCATCATGGGCGGACAATTTGCTATGTAAGCACCCCCTGATAGGCCTCATAATGTTCCCTGAGAGAAGGAAACACTTGGAGGATATACTCTAGTATTCTACAGCATGAAAAAGCGGCAAAATTCTTTTGACATACTTGAAAGCTTTTTTCGTCCGACACTCGTCAGAGCATGAAACGTCGGATAGTGACCTAAAGGTTAAACGAAATATATATCCAGATGCGGTTACAAGTGATAGGATGCGTCTAATTGGCCCCAAGTGTGACCAATTAGGACCTATTAACCATTGTTTACTTCAAGAGCCCCAGTGACGGACGAAAAAAGCTTTTAAGTCGGACGAAAAAAGTCTTTAAGTATTTCAAAAGAATGTTGCCGCTTTTTAGTTCTGTAGTAACGTTCTGTAGTACCAACAGACTATTTGCTCTAGTATTCACTAGTACTCTAGTAGTATTGGAGATATTGAATATTAACATCAAGATATCACATAATTTAGCACAAACGCTCCCAAATATCATAAAAAAGCGCAGAAAACCACGAAAATTGTTGTGACAACCAGCAAAGACACCTCATCAAAGTCTAAATTACCTTCATTCGCCCCCATTAATTTCAATTTTTACACCTGCAGGTTAGCAGCTGCTCGTTCTGAACAAGGGATGACCCATAACAAACTACTTATCATACCAATATCATATGTCCATGTATATTACCTAACTAGTTATTTAAGGCCATTCCACCGTTACGTAACGCTACACGATTTTTATAAGAAACCACTTTATAAGCAACTTAATACTAGACAACCTAGAACTTAAAAAACTTTTAAAACTACAAGGAAGAGCTAAGGAACTTTAGACAATAGTACATTGAAATCTTTCCCTGGTTCAATGTAAAGCTGTGCCAAAACAATGTGACTATGACATCGCTTTAGAATTTTACTCGTAGTGAAGCATTTTTTTGTTATAGGACAAATAGTTTGCTACATTCACCTTCTGAGTTCACTTTCACGTCAATTTAGTTCGCTAAATTAAGGAACTTCTAAGAAACTTTTAGAATGTGACCAAAAATAAGAAACTTTTAGTACTAGGCCAAACACGTGACTAGAGGTGATGCCCAGGGGGGCGATCAATACCTGCCTGTGCAAACACTTTGGAGGAGTAAAAGCCTTATTTTATTATGTAAATCACAAAGTTAGTGGTTCTGTTGGGGGGAGGGGCAAAACCATGCAAATATTTTTATTTATATTTTTGTTCTTATGTTTGGTGTACCGACCAAAGGGTTTCTATGTAGTACGTTTTGCACTGTATCTGTCTGTAAATATTTATACGAATGCATAAGAGAAAATATTGTACGTCCATAAAAATCCTCCCTTTGAATAGAGGCTCCCTTCGAATTAATGCCCTTCCGCGGTGAATGTTTTCTAAGCAGGGTACTCCCTTGAATAAGTACCCCCAACGTTTCCCCATAGGAGAAAAACTTGGAAGAGATGTTTGAGTATCGATTCAGCTGCAACTGCATTATACACAATAATGAAGCTAAAAAAATTGTTAATGGGGTGTGCAACCCCCTTTTAAGAACAAAAGGACTTCATCCTAGCCCAATTTGCCGACAAATGGGACTTTTCTTGAGTTTTTTCAACAATAGAACGTTGATGAGTGCTAATGACTTTTGGAAACTGATTGCTACTTCTTATAGTTTTTGATAAAAGTTTTTGACTGGTTGAGCCCCTTAAATATTGGGGGTGTGGCGCCCCCACATCCCCTGTGGCTATGTCCCTGATTACAGAGTGATGGCTTTGAAAATCTCTCATGATATGTGACAAGATTATAAAAACATCACTAAATTCAAAAAGTCAATATCAAAATATCACGAGAATCTTAGAAATCTCAGAAAGTGACAAAACTCACATAAAGAGTCACAACTTTACAAAAGTGTCACAAAATTTTTGTATACTTTTCCACAAGTGATACTTCCCTCGAGAATGATTTACGGAGTAGACTGCCGCTCATCTTTGCCCCCTGACCTTAACGACAACAAGTCTTTCTTTTATTTTGGTTATTCCTGTAAGATCTATGCCGTTCTCTGTCTTTTTGTGAAGGCTCTGATAGCATCAGGTACGTTCAGGCCATCTTCTTTTCCAAGAAGGACATGCTGGTGGAATATTGTCCTATTCTCTTCAATGAAAATAGGGAGGGAATTTCATTACACGCTGTCTAAGCTCTACCCTCTATCTATTCTTAGTTTGCTTAGATAAACGTCTTCCAGTAGCAAGCACTAGCATTGACAAAGCGCGCCCCTTATGGGGTTGTTATACGTATTGAGATAAAATCCTTCGGTTCCAAGATATTCATGGAAAAAGTTGTCTTATTTGAAAAAATACTGTTTATTTCTTTGAAAGAGGCTTTACTCATTATTCAGATTCTGATCAGTACTTTTTTATGTGAATAATGACATGTGTGTGTAATCCCACTGTAAATGCATTTCTGCCTTTCACACAGGAAAAAAGCAATAAATGAAAGAATCATGGGCGTATTTTGAATGACAGAACACATTCAACTTAACTTGCAATGAAACACCCGTTGCAGTAGGGCTAACACGAAGAACGGAACGGATTTTATTGATGTTAGCACAACTCAGAGCATTTATTGTGGCTGATGGCAGCTTCTGCAAATACTGTGACGCGTGAATATGAAAATTGCTACAGTATATAGTGATTTTGCCATATGATTTTCTAATTAATACTTGAAGAATGTTGACCCAAAGAAAAATTCACTACATCATACTTGCATTAATAAGCAATATACAAACTTGGATAATATAATATAATGTAATGAGTAGTTAATGGGCATAGAGTAGCTCTTACAAGATGCAGTTCTAAGGTGAATACTACTGTCCTTTTGTATACAAAATCTCATACATCTAGTCATTGCTTTTCCAAAATGTGTAGCACAATTGTTTTACAAACTTTGTTATCCATTCCAACCGCACATGGCAGTAAGTAACGTGTACCTTTATATTGGCATGTGACGTCACAATTCCATGATCTTTACAGTCTGAAGAGTGAGGTAAAGACCTCCTTGCATTTCCAAGGGTAATTTACAAATGGTCTTAATGGGGGGGGGCGGTCATTTTACATGAACTTTCTTCCTTGATCAGGCTATCATTAAATATCGAATGGATCCGATGCCCATGGATGGTGCTAATTGGGGAGGGGGCGTGGGGGCATCATACCCTCCAATATGTTTGAAATTACAAGAATTTTGGTCAAAAGCCAATGATGCTGCATGCCCGTTGGTCATAGTATTTTTACGTGACCTGTATTTAGTAACAGTAGTTGGCCAAATAGTGAAAACGCCCTCCGCCCAACAGAAAGTATCCTAAATTGTCTATTGGTACTACAGAACTTTACCACAGCACGAAAAAGCGGCAACATTCTTTTGACATACTTAAAAGCTTTGTTCGTCCGACACTCATCAGCTTTTTTCGTCCGACATTTTCATACTCTGATGAGTGTCGGACGAAAAAAGCGTTTAAGTATGTCAAAAGAATGTTGCCGCTTTTTCGTGCTGTGAGAACGTATCTTGGCACATCTCTGGGTGTGAGCACAACTGATGCTAACAATTTCTTCAATAAAATTAGTAAGATTTTCTATCATACCAAAGTTAAATACAGGCTTTTATAGATTGATCTACAAGCTTATTCTGTCTCTGCTCGTTATGTTGAACAATCTAGGCACCATTACGGTGTCCTATTGCTTAGTCATTCAATTACTCCAGCCATTAACGTGTATGCACAAAAGTACATTGCATCGCACATCTAACTAAATTCTATACTTCGATTGTAGCACGGACGTCATGATTCTTACCAATAATGAATAGATTCAGTTAAATACACCTCTAAAAGCAGCGAGAAAAGTCCACAGTAGTTCCAAAGTCCATAATATTATTCTACCTTTTTAGGTTCGTCTTCAGAGAATGTTCTCCTACATTCAGTAGCTCATGTTTAGTGGGATCGTGTACCATCTTTATTATAGAGAAGGTATTTTCTCCTCACTGCTGTATGCTCTGAAAATCGAAGAGTCGCCAGAGCTAGAAACATAATTCAGATAATATATTGAGATAAAGCTATCCTTTTTCCTCGATGTTATGGAGCAAAAGTATATTTGACAGTTTACTGTTTTCTTCTTATCTTCTGCAACAAACTTTTTGCGAGATTTCTCATGTCTCTACTAAAAACTGTCAAAATGATTGCATTGCATGTTGCATTGGCAGGAAGTAATAGCATTGCAAAGTGATCTAGCACGACACATTTAATATTTTGCATTAAGAGCGAGTTAGCAACAACTATAGGAACATAGCATGATATCAGAGCCATTGTTATAAACAGCATTGCTCTTCCAATATCGTTATCATTCCTCTTCCGATGGTTCACATCTTTTGGATTCTTCATTTTCTCCTCAACCTTGGCAAGAGTGTCTCTACCTTGATTGGTCGTGTAATTATTCCTACAAGGAACACATTTCATAGCTACATTGCTAAATGATAGATTGATTTCCATAGATCTCTCTGGTATCTCATTTGAATAGCTGGTGCCTCCTAAGGAAACTTTGCCTGGCACAGTTAGCTGGTTTCTTTCAATGTTTCTCTCGTCACATCCATACGAATGAAGCGTAGTTTGGCTAGTACTTTTGCCACGAGAACTTACGTTTCTCAAGATTCCCTCAACTGCATCATGTGTTTCTGGTTGTAAAAGGGAAACTGGCCCATTGGGATGAATTCGTGCTTCCTTAACAGTTATGCTTTGCCCCCGTTGCATATTTGAATGTAGAGTTGAAACTTTTTGCTTAGTAATGCAGTAACTGATTATGTAGAGTATGCAACCGGAGAATATACATAGTCCGTGGAAGATCCCGTATGCCATCTCGAAGGTATTTATAAGTGGTCCCATGCTGCCAACAATCCTGACTGCGCCAATTACAACATTGACCAACAACACTATGTTTGCCTTTGTTTTTGTCATTATGGTATTATACTTGTTTAGGTACTTCATTCGAATTGATCGATCAATTGCGATGATTGTCGTTAGGCGAGCGGAATACCCAATGAAGTAGGATCTCACCGCATAAATATATGGAAGCCAGTGGCAATTAAATCTTGAAAGGCAGGATACGACATTGATGTCAAGAGCGAATCCACTCAGGCCAAGAAAGAGATCAGATATACTGAGCCAGTATAAGAACCAAAAAGAGATGTTGTCCAGCTTTTTTAGTTTTCGAAGTGCATAAATGATGAATATGTTCATAAAGACGTTTGATATATCGATTGGAAATGCAAAGATGAAATAGGGTAGTGATGTGAAATATTTCATTTTTCTAAGCAAAGATGAGGCGATAATTAAGCAGTTGATATAGATTGTACCATCAATCTTATCTTCTTGAAATGCAAAGCTGTTGCAGAGCCCAGGGACTATTGTTCGATCTACTGTTCGTATGTGAGAGAATGCTTATAAATACATCCTAGTTGGTGACGCAGGCAACTCGAATGTATGGTGTCCTTTTACAGCTCTTATGCTTCTGGGTATTCATGGCGTAGTGTATCATGATACGATGCTCATGTCTGGAAGCATCGTTGAGGAATGCAGCTCTACCTCAGTTTCTAAGTCTTGACATTATTGTTCACTTTACCAACCAGACTGTAATGAACGTGATTGATTTGCCTCGGCTTCCATTGCAAGGAAGACCCCCGAAATTAAAGCTTTCCAGGTCTATTTTCTTTTTGTGTTTACAAGACGAAGCATTTTCAAACTGAAATACTTCTTGTTATCGGGGATGTTTTTGAGCAGGAGAAAGTAATGAATCCATTTGCATTTGACATTGGAATTGTTTGATTTCTATAGCATTATTGTGATGTCGAGCAAACGTACCTCCTTTATCTCTAAATTACCTCTTTAAGCCATCATTAATTGCTATTAACGCACCTGTAAGTTTCTAGTTGTTTGTTATAGATATTCGTTGATTGCAGGAATTTATTTATGAATGAAAAAAGGTGATTATTTACGGGATCCTTTCTTTGCACTTTTTTTATTGATGCCATCTGCATAATGTTAGGGTACTGGGTACAACAAGTACAAATGGAAGTCATAAGGATGATCCTGAGCTTTTGTGAACAATGCATTACCACATTTTCTCAAATAATTGTTCTGCCTTAGATAGACTCTCCTGTTGAATAACTGCCTTTCATGGGATAAAGTTTGCTATGTAGGCACCGCCCATGAATATCCTCCTACGTGCGAGTATACAATGTTGTATTTCAGTATGACATCACAATGATATGACATCATCAGTATGACATATCACAACACATGGTTGAAATGACGTATTTCAGTTTGAAAGTGTTTCGCCTTGTGGACACAAAGAGAATAAACCTGGAAGACTTTAATTTCAAGGGTCTTCCTTGCAACGGAGATCGAGGCAAATCAATCACGTACCTTACATTCAGGTAACCATGTACCTTATATTGTACTTTCTACGTGAGAAGGAGGAACTTGGAAGAGATATCCAAATATTTAAGAGTTTTCAAGGTTAATACCACATTAGTGCAAATTTCTTTTCACAAAAGTTCACGAATATTATAGACAAAATACAGAGTCTCAAAAGTCACATAATGATTCACAAAAATAATAATGTTGTTTTGTCTCTATGGCGTTGTTGTGGAATTATTCAGCAATGAAATCTCATTAAAATCTGGATTACTTTAGTTCGCCTCTATTAATTGCAATTTTTACACCTGTAGCTTAGTAGTTGCTTGTTGTGAACAAGGGACAAACTATAACAAACTACCTCGGAGGGTATCATAATAATATTCTATTTCCTTAAGAAAGTGCCTCCCTTCGAATAGAGGCTTCCGTCGAATAGGTGACGTTCGTGGGAGAATGTTTTCTAAGTAGTGGACTCCCTTCAATAAATTCTCCAACGTTTCCCCCATAGAAGACGAAGTTGAAGATTAAAGGAATCACTCAGGTCAAGGTGTCAATACCAAAATAACACGACAGTCATGGAGATCACAGAAAGTCACTAGACTCTCATAAAGAGTCACAGTATATAAAGAATATTCCCCATCTTTTTCTAATTATTAATTGAAGACTGTTGACTGTAAGGAAAAGTTCACAGCATCCTATTTGCATTAAGAGAACAATATACAACCTTGGATAAGATAATATAATGTAATGCAGTAATTGATGAACATAGAGTAGTTCTTACTAGATGCAGTTCTAAGGTGAATACTACTGTCCTTTTGTATATAAACTCCCTTAAATCTAGTCATTGATAATTCAAATTGTTAGCACGACTTTTTACAAATTTTATTGTCCATTCCAACCGCATATGGCATTAAGTAATATTCTCCTTCGTAGTGGCATGTGAACGTCACAATTCCGTGATCTTTCCAGTTTGAAAAGGGAGGCAAAGACCCTCCTTGCTTTTCTAAGTCTAATTTACAGATGACCTTCATGTGAGTAGCTGTCATTCTATACGAGCTAGACTCCATAATCAGGTTATTATTAAATATTAAATTGATTGTATGCCCCAGGGATGAAGCTAATTTTAGCCACATTTCCTATGCCTACTTCATGGGCATTTATGATAAGAAGTTACCACGAATTGGTGTGAGGAAAAATGATGCTAACACTTTCTTTAATAAAAGTAATAAGATATTCTACCGTTCCAAAGTTAAATCTATGCTTTTATAAGACAATGTATTTACATCTTTATGACCACTTATCAAGTATCGACTTGTCCTATTCTCTTTGTGTACTATAAAGTTTGAAAGAAAAACTAATAAGAAGTAATAGCTTAGTTTAACCTATTTAATTTGGAAACAGAAGTCTTCCAGGATTGTCATGAAATTAGTATGTCATCTCCACACCTATTCTCTCTCTGCTCCTTATGGTATACAATCTGGGCATCATCACTATATTCTGTCCCATGACTATTCAATTACCCCCAGCTAGTAAATTATATGTGCAATATTACATTACATCGTACATCCACGTTTGTTACTTTTGTTGTTGTTGCAGCCCATCTATTGTTTCTATGAGCAACTAAACAGTCGTTTCAATTTATGAGTTACTTAGCGTCCTCCATACATACAACAGAAATCATCAATTTTACCAATGTTGTATAGATTTGGCAAGTTAAGTTCACCTCTCAAAGCAACATGAATGTCCATAGTACGTGCGAAGCCCATAAAGGTATTCTACCTCTTTAGCTTGGTCTTCAGAGGCTGTTCTTCTACCCTCCGTGGTTCATGTCTACCTCAGCACGGTACATTCTGAAGGTCAAAGAATCTCCAGAGCTAGAGAAGTCATAGATGCTGATGATAAATTGAGATAAAGCTGTCTCTTTTCTTCCAAGCTCTTAAGCAAGAGTGTATTGGAGCATTTCCTTCTTTCTCATTGCCCTCTATAACAAACTTTTTGCGAGGTTTCTTATATCTCTACTAAAAACTATCAAAATGATTGCATTGCATGAGGAATTGGCAAGGAGCAATAACATTGCAAAGTGATCTAGCACAGCCTCTAGTTTTTTTTTAGTTCGAGACACCTACTGTATATGCGTTTCTGCCTTTCACACATGAACAAGCGACTCATGAAAGAATTATGAGCGTATTTAGAAATTTCTTAATTTAACCAAGTTTGAGACAAGTCGATTAAATACAGCCAGACTTTTTATTTTGCAATGCATGTTTTGGATACCTAATCCATCACCAGTTGCTTACAGAATGCGATGAGAATCATTAGAACACATAGATATACATATGTATTTATGCTCATTCGACAATAGAACGATAAACCGTTATAAAGAGAAAAGGAAGGGGGTTTGAAACTTAAAGAAGTATCGAAGTGTTTAAGCGATTCGTCTAATAGTGACCCCTCCCACATGATATGAAGGGCCTTTAATTTTACGGTGGTTATAGGTGTTTGCCGCATCCATAACTGTAAAGCAATCATTACAGCAAAGCTTCCTGCATTTATCAGAACCTTTAAAATGTTTATAGATGTGGGAGTCTTTATCAGAATGTGGATGATCACACATCTCTAGCGGAAAAATTTCGGCTTTTTTCAACAACATAGACGAAATTCGATGATTTCATTGCTGTTAGCGCAACTCAGAGCGTTTATTGTGGGTGATGGCAGCTTCTGCAAATATTGTGAGGCGTGAATATGAAAATTGCTAGGCCATACAGTATATAGTGATTATTCCATATGTTTTTCTAATTAATACTTGAAGAATATTGACCCAAAAGAAAATTCACAACATATTTGCATTAATAAACAATATACAAACTTGGATAATATAATATAATATAATATAATGCAGTAACTGATGGACATAGAGTAGTTCTTACAAGATGCAGTTCTAACGTGAATACTACTGTCCTTTTGTATACAAAATCCGTAATCTAGTCATTGCTTTTCCAACATGTGTAGCACAATCTTTTTACAAATTTATTTTCCATTCCGACCGCACATGGCAGTAAGTAACGTGTACCTTTATATTGGCATGTGACGTCACAATTCCATGATCTTTTCAGTTTGAACAGGGAGGTAAAGACCGTGCTTGCATTTCCAAGGCTAATTTACATACGACCTTCATGCGGGGAGGGGTTTTTTAAATGAACTGGACTCCTTAATCTTGTTACTATGAAATATTGAATGGATCCGATGCCCATGGATGGAGCTAATTTGTGTCACATTTCCTATGCCTACTTTGCGAGTATTTTTCACTCACTCAGCTTTGAAGTTATCCTGAATGGGTGTGAGCAGTGATGTGCTAATTGGGGAGGGGGCGTGGGAACGTCACACCCTCCAATATGTTTGAAATTGCAAGAATTTTGGTCAAAAGCCGACCATGCTGCATGCACTTTGGCCACAGTATTTTTCCGTGACCTATTTTTAGTAACAGTAGGTGGCCAAATAGTGAAAACGCCCCCTCCCCCCAATAGAAAGTACCTTGGCACATCTCTGGGTGTGAGCACACCTGATGCTAACAATTTCTTCAATAAAAGTAGTAAGATTTCCTATCACACCAAAGTCAAATACAGGCTTTTATAGACTGATCTACAAGCTTATTCTGTCTCTGCTCGTTATGCAAAACAAACCTGGGCACCATTACGGTGTCCTATTGCTTAGTTATTCAATGATTCCAGCTATTAAAGTGTATACAAAATAATACATTGTATCGCACATCTAACTACATTTTATACTTCGATTGTAGCACGGACGTCATGATTCTTACCAATAATGAATAGATTTAGTTAAATACACCTCTAAAAGCAGCGTGAAAGTCCACAGTAGTTCTTAAGTCCATAAAATTATTATACCTCTTTAGGTTTGTCTTCAGAGAATGTTCTCCTACATTCAGTAGCTCATGTTCAGTGGGATCGTGTACCATCTTTATTATAGAGAAGGTATTTTCTCCTCACCGATGTATGCTCTGAAAATCGAAGAATCGCCAGAGCTAGAAAAATAATTCAGATAATATATTGAGATAAAGCTATCCTTTTTCCTCGATGTTATGGAGCAAATTTATATTTGACAGTTTACTGTTTTCTTCTTATCTTCTGCAACAAACTTTTTGCGAGATTTCTTATATCTCTACTAAAAACTGTCAAAATGAGTGCATTACATGAGGAATTGGCAAGGAGCAATAGCATTGCAAAGTGATCTAGCACAACGCTTTCAACCTTTTGCCTTAGGAGGACATCCTCGGCAACAGTAGGAACATAGCATGATATCAGAGCCATTGTTATAAACAACATTGCCCTTCCAATATCGTTATCATTCCTCTTCCGATGGTTCGCATCCTTTGGATTCTTCATTTTCTTCTCAGCCTTGGCATGAGCGTGTCTACTTTGACTGGTAGTATCCTGATCGCCTTGACTTTGATCAGCCATGTCATTATTGCTACGAGGAACACTTTTCATTGCTACATCATTAAAAGATAGATTGAATTCTATAGATCTCTCTGGTATCTCATTTGAATAGCTGCTGCCTCCTAAGGAAACTTTGCCTGGCACAGCTAGCTGGTTTCTTTCACTGTTTCTCTCGTCACGTCCATACGAATGAAGCGTAGTTTGGCTAGTACTTTTGCCACGAGAACTTACGTTTCTCAAGATTCCCTCAACTGCATCATGTGCTTCGGATTGTAGAAGGGAAACTGGCCCATTGGGATGAATTCGTGCTTCCTTAACAGTTATGATTTGTCTTCGTTGCATATTTGAATGTAGATCTGAAACTTTTTGCTTAGTAATGCAGTAACTGATTATGTAGAGAATGCAACCGGAGAATATACATAATATGTGGAATATCCCGTATGCCATCTCGAAAGTACTCCTATGTGGCCCCATGCTACCAACAAACCTGACTGCGCCAATTACAACATTGACCAACAACACTATGTTTGCCTTTGTTTTTGTCATTATGGTATTATACTTGTGTAGCCACTTCATTCGAATTGATCGATCAATTGCAATGATTGTCGTTAGGCGAGCGGAATACCCAATGAAGTAGGATCTCACCGCATAAATATATGGAAGCCAGTGGCAGTTGAATCTTGGAAGGCAGGATACAAAGTTAATATCAAGCGTGAATCCACTTAGGCCAACAAATAGATCAGACATACTAAGCCAGTATAAAAACCAAAAAGAGATGTTGTTCAGCTTTTTCAGTTTTCGAAGTGCATAAATGATGAATATATTCATAAAGACGTTTGATATATCGATTGGAAATGCAAAGATGAAGTAGCTTAGTGATGTGAAATATTTCATTTTTCTAAGCAAAGGTGAGGAGATAACTATATAGCTGATATAGATTGTACCATCAATCTTATCTTCTCAAAATGCAAAGCTGTTGCAGAGCCCAGGGACTATTGTTCGATCTACAGTTCGTATGTGAGAGAATGCTTATGAATCGATACTAGTTAATGAAGCAGGCAACTCGAATGCATGGTGTCCTTTTACAGCACTTATGCTTCTGGGCATTCATGACGCAAGTGTAAAATGATCCGATGCTCATATCTGGCAGTATCGTTGAGGAATGCAGGTCCACGTCGGTTACTAAATCTTGACATTATTGTTCGCTTCATAGACCAGACTGTAAGGTACGTGATTGATTTGGCTTGACCTCCATTGCAAGGAAGACCCCCGAAGTAAAAGTTTTCCAGGCCTATTCTCTCTGTGTATGCAAGACTAATCAATTTCAAACTGAAATACTTCTTTTTATCGGGGATGTTGTTGAGCAGGAGAAAGCAATGAATCCATTTGCATTTGACATTGGAATTGTTTGATTTCTATAGCATTATTGTGATGTCGAGCAAACGTACCTCCTTTATCTCTAAATTATCTCTTTAAGCCATCATTAATTGCTATTAACGCACCTGTAAGTTTCTAGTTGTTTGTTCTAGATATTCGTTGCTTGCAGGAATTTATTTATGAATGAAAAAAGGTGATTATTTACTGGATCCTTTCTTTGCACTTTTTTTATTGATGCCATCTGCATAATGTTAGGGTACTGGGTACAACAAGTACAAATGGAAGTCATAAGGATGATCCTGAGCTTTTGTGAACAATGCATTACCACATTTACTCAAATAATTGATCTGCCTTAGATAGACTCTCCTGTTGAATAACTGCCTTTCATGGGATAAAGTTTGCTATGTAGGCACCGCCCATGAATATCCTCCTACGTGCGAGTATACAATGTTGTATTTCAGTATGACATCACAATGATATGACATCATCAGTATGACATATCACAACACATGGTTGAAAAGACGTATTTCAGTTTGAAAGTGTTTCGCCTTGTGGACACAAAGAGAATAAACCTGGAAGACTTTAATTTCAAGGGTCTTCCTTGCAACGGAGATCGAAGCAAATCAATCACGTACCTTACATTCTGGTAACCATGTACCTTATATTGTACTTTCTACGTGAGAAGGAGGAACTTGGAGGAGATATCCAAGTATTTAAGAGTTTTCAAGGTTAATACCACATTAGTGCAAATTTCTTTCCACAAAAGTTCACGAATATTATAGAAAAACTACAGAGTCTCAAAAGTCACATAATGATTCACAAAAATAATAAAGTTGTTTTGTCTCTATGGCGTTGTTGTGAAATTATTCAGCAATGAAATCTCATTAAAATCTAGATTACTTTAGTTCGCCTCTATTAATTGCAATTTTTACACCTGTAGCTTAGTAGTTGCTTGTTCCGAACAAGGGAGAAACTATAACAAATTACCTCGGAGGGTATCATAATAATATTTTATTTCCTTAAGAAAGTAACTCCCTTCGAATAGAGGTTTCCGTCGAATAGGGCCCGTTCGTGGGAGAAAGTTTTCTAAGTAGTGGACTCCCTTCAATAAATTCTCCAACGTTTCCCCCATAGAAGACGAAGTTGAAGATTAAAGCAATCACTCAGGTCAAGGAGTCAATGCCAAAATAACACGACAGTCATGGAGATCACAGAAAGTCACTAGACTCTCATAAAGAGTCACAGTATATAAAGAATATTCCCCATCTTTTTCTAATTATTACTTGAAGAATGTTGAATCTAAGGAAAAATTCACAGCATCCTATTTGCATTAAGAGAACAATATACAAACTTGGATAAGATAATATAATGTAATGCAGTAATTGATGAACATAGAGTAGTTCTTACAAGATGCAGTTCTAAGGTGAATACTACTGTCCTTTTGTATATAAACCACCTTAAATCTAGTCATTGCTAATTCAAAATGTTAGCACGACTTTTTACAAATTTTATTATCCATTCCAATCGCACATGGCATTAAGTAATATTCTCCTTCATAGTGGCGTGTGAACGTCACAATTCCATGATCTTTCCAGTTTGAAAAGGGAGGCAAAGACCCTCCTTGCTTTTCTAAGTCTAATTTACAGATGAGCTTCATGTGAGGAGCTGTCATTCTATACGAGCTAGACTCCATAATCAGGTTATTATTAAATATTAAATTGATTGTATGCCCCAGGGATGAAGCTAATTTTAGCCACATTTCCTATGCCTACTTCATGGGCATTTATGATAAGAAGTTACCACGAATTGGTGTGAGGAAAAATGATGCTAACACTTTCTTTAATAAAAGTAATAAGATATTCTACCGT
>WIPJ01000700.1:63461-77729 GCA_018155075.1 Cassiopea andromeda
GACTAGATGCTACTAGTAAAAGTGACATTCGTAGCGATTATCCTAAGCTTTTATGCTCATTTCAATACCACATGTTCTCAAATGAATTTCCTACCTGTAATAGGCACACACCCTTCAGTAAGTGCTCCTCCTAGAGGAAATTTGCTGTGTAAGCACCTCCCTCGAATAGTTCCCTCAGTTTCCCCGAGAGAAGAAGAAGCTGGGAAGAATATGCTCAACTCAGGGATGCCTCCAGGGGACGACTAGATGGCTATAGCCCCCTCATTGAAACATGCTAGCTCCCCCATCAGAAGGTGGAAAGCGATTTTTTCGGAGATGTTTGGCATTCATAGTACCCTTTTAGCTGTATTTTAGCCCCCCTCATCGGAAGACTCAGCCCCCCGTCAGAAAATTTCTGGCGTCACCCCAATCTCAACTCCAATGTCATTTTGTAATGATTCATGTGGTATGGCTCGAGAATTCTCTTGCACAGTGTAAGAAAGCTACAGAAAACACAAAAGCCAAGGTGTACTGAAGACTTGCAGAAGAAATCACGGATATCATAAATAAAGCCGCAAAACTTCACGAAAATAACATGAAGAGTCTCAAATATCACAAAGTTGTGTGGTAGCCATGGTGTCATTGTAAAATTTTTCAAAACTACCTCATTTAAATCTAGATTACTTTCATTTATCTCTTGTAATTGCTATTTTCACACCTGCAGGCTGGTGGTTGCTCTTTCTAAACAAGGGCAAACCATAATAAATCATCTCGAGGGGATGGGAGATCACTTTTTAAACTGGTAAACAACTTTTTTGCTATGATTTCCTAGCATGTAATATCTTTTTAGCTCATGTTATTACTATTGTAATATTCTTCCAAAATTTCCCAAGTCAATTAGATCAGAGATCAGACGCAAAAGTTTAGTATTACAGCAACTGAAGATGGATAAAGCAATATCCGAAACATGTTTTGCAAACTGAAAATTACTGTCATCTTTTTGTGTCTGATCTCTATTCTAATATCTTATAGATCCCCTTATGTAATTATTATCATGTTATTGTGTACTTTATGTCATTAAGTGATAATTCAAGATATAAACTTCTGGCAGTACATATGAAATACTTGTGGAAAATCAATAGAACAAAATAAGAGTTTAAAAGCACCAATTCAATGGCTTTTCAGATGGCGCAGTACAGTTGTTTAAAAATGAAGGTTGGCAGTTTCTCCTAAAGCCCTTGCACACCTTTTTAGGTTTACTTACCATGGTTTGTCAGAATATCATGGCTCAAATTCGCTGAAACATACAAGAGTTATTTAGGAATAATTAAGGGCTCAAGCTTCAACAAGGCTTTGACTTTTTGCTTATTTGAGTTTTTTATTGAAAAAAGCCCTTGCACACCTTTTTAGGTTTACCTACCATGGTTTGTCAGAATATCATGGCTCAAATTCGCTGAAACATACAAGAGCTATTTAGGAATAATTAAGGGCTCAAGCTTCAACAAGGCTTTGACTTTTTGCTTATTTGAGTTTTTTATTGAAAAAAGTGTGAGCTTTACCCCATAAGTAAGAAATGCTTCTAGCTTGCGTTTCGTACTTTAAATACTGCAATTCCAGTTCAAAATCAGATCGGAACCAACTATTCTCAGTGTCCATCAGTGAATGGGATCGGATGCTGAAATTATTGGGAATGTGGTATTTAATGTGGGGGAGAGGCCCCTGGGTGTGGGGAGGGGGCGATTAAATGTGAAGTGAGACCCCTGTATTTACGCCCTTGACAAGCTCTTAAATTATTGTGTCGCGTGAAAACAAAAATTGCTAAGCTACATTGTTGACAATGAACATCCCGCATCTTTTTCAAATTTATAAAGCAGAAGGCTGATTCAAAAGAAAATTTCAAAACATCCTATTTGAACAAATTAACAATAGGCAACCGTAGCCAATATGGTACACTGCAATTTGGATAATATGGTAATTAATGAATAAAAACTTGTGCTTACGCGATCCAGATCTGAGGTCAATACTACTTTCCTTTTATATAAAAATCTTCTTACTCTAATCAATACTAATGCAAAATGTTAACGCAATGTTTTTGTAAAATTTTGTTTTCCATTTCAACCGCACACGAGAGCCGAGTCACGTGTTCCTTCTTAGCTATATGTGGCGTCACAATTTAATTCTCCACTCAATTGGAACAGTGAGGTAAAGGCCTTCCTTGCTTTTCAAAAGCTAGTTTACAGATAGCTTTCATGTGGGAAACAGGCGTTAACATGAAATTTACCCCTTCATGTGGGTATCATCAAATATTGAATGGGTCCGATGTCCCAGGGAATATCATTGGAAATACGTGTTTTCTATGGCCAAACCATGTTCTAAACGTGTTTTTACGCTGAATGTAGCATTATAAACAGTGTTTCACCATGAAACCTCTGTCCATGCTTGTTTTTTCAGTGTTTGCATACTTAGGCCAATTAGGCCGGTTACAATGAGCAACACTGTATGCAACATTTTTGGAGGAAAATTTCGAGGAAATGAGTGAAATTCATTGAGAAAACATGTTTTACGCGTACTTTTGCACTGATTCTAGTAGTTTAGTCAATTTTTCCAAATGAAAAATAGCGTTAGTTTACGTTTTTACACTATATGCAGCTTTAACACGCTTTATAAGCTGCAAAAGTGACAATAGTGTGCAGACAGTTATAATCATTGGAAATACGTGTTGTCTATGGCCAAACCATGTTCTAAAAGTCACATTTCCCATGCCTACTTTATGGCTATTTATGATGTACTCTGACATGAAATTACTTTCAATAGGTGTGAGCACAATTGAGGTTAATACTTCAAATTGTGTTCTTTTTAATAAAAATTAGCATGATTTTCTGCAGTGCCAAAATTAAATTCAAGCTTTTATAGGACAAGGTATTTACATCTTTATGACCACTTCTCAGGTGCCTTAAGATGCATAGGGGCATTAGACTTTAGCATCACAAGCAAATAGATTTTTAGATTAGAAACCTTAAATGCCCTTCATTTGTATCCTTATTTTATATAGCACCTCAGCATGTGGTTATAATTTTGAGGGGTTCTTTTGAGTAAGGATTGTAGCTCCTTGTTATACAAGGTTGCCTTTTACCTGACTTATTAGAAATATATATATAAAGCAGTTAAAAATAACATTAAAGGTAATTATTATATACTTTGCTGTCCCTGGTGTTGGAAGACACAAAGTCATCAAACCTCCACTAAGAACAACACTTACAATTTTCAGAAATATACGCTCTTTTTTCTATAAGAACAGAATTTGTAGAGCATTGAGTCTCAAAAGAGGATTGAGCTCAGTGAAGCAAAGAAATAGCTATCGTGGTTAGGTATTTTTATAAAAAAGAGCGTCATCAATATTATTAATGTTCACCAATGTTGCCATTGTTGAGTAGATGTGGCTAGTTAGATTCAACTCTTAAATCAGTTTGAATGTCCATAGTAGGTCTCGATTCCATAAAAGTATTCAGCCTCTTTAGGTTTCACAGAACGTTCTTCTAACCACCATAGACATAAAATCTTGATTGGCTAACAAAGGAATCACCATTGAAGGGCTCCTGCCAATGACGAATTCTCGCAACATTGTTGGTAGGGATCCTTCGATGGTGATTCCTTTGTTAGCCAATCATGATTTGACGTCTAAGCTCTTCTAATCACAGTGGCTCATTTTCAGCAGGACATTGAACCAAACTTTATCACAGTGCAGGTATTTTCTTCTCAGCGTTATGCTCTGAAAGCCAAAGAATTATCAGAGCTAGAAAAGTCATGGCGATGATAAATTGAGATGAAGCTGTCCCTTATCTTCGAAGTTCTGGAGCAAGAGTATATCTGAGAGCTTTCTTCTTTCTTCTTATCCTCTGCAACAAACAATTACCCCAGCTAGTAAATTATATGTGCGATATTACATTACATTGCACATCTACTTTTGTTACTACATTCTGTTGCCGCCTGTTTCCATCAACAATCAAACAATCGCTTCATTTTATGATTTCGAAGCTACTATCATCCTTTAAATATAGCAACTCAAATCATCAATAATACCAATGCTGACTAGATTTGGCCAGTTATATTCACTTCTCAAAATAGCGTGAACCAGAAACCAACATCCATAGTAAATCAGAAACCCTTAGCAGTGTTCTGCTTCTTTAGGTTTGTCCTCAGAGAATGTTCTTCTAAATTCAGTAGCTCATGTATAGCTGGATCGTGTACTATTTTTGTCATAGAGTAGGTATTTCCACCTCCCCCATGGTATGCTCTGAAAGCCAGAGTCCTCAGAGATTGAAATATCATGTTGATAGTATATGGAGTTATAGCTATCCCTTTTCATCGAAGCTCTTGAACAAGGTTATCTTTGAGTGTGCCTCTTTCTTTTCATGCCTTACAACAGTGGTTTTCAAATGGGGATCCCCGGAATCCTAGGGTTCCGCCAGCACACTCCAGGGGCTCTGCCAGACGTTATACAATTGCTACGATCGACAGCATATTTTAACTCTCCAGCGCAGAGAGTGAACAGGGGTTCCTCGAGCTACTGGAATGCATCCTTGGGGTTCCGCTCCACCAAAAAGGTTGAAAACCACTACCCTACAACAACCTTTTTGCAAGATTTCTTATATCTTTACTAAAAACTGTCAAAATGACTGCATTGCATGTTGCATTGGCGAGGAGGAGTAACATTGCAAAGTGTTCAAGCACTGTATTGTCAACTTTTCTCATCCGGAGCAAATCATCAGCAACTATAGGAACATAGCATGATATCATAACCATTGTTATAAACAGCATTGCTTTTCCAATGTCGTTATCATTCCTTTTCCCATGGTTGGTAGCTTTTTGATTTTTCGTTGTCTTCTCAACCTTGGTAGAAATATCTCTGCTCTGACCAGCAGCATCCTGATCGCCTTGATTATGGTCAGCCATGCTATTATTCATACTAGGAGCACAGTTCATAGCTACATCATTAAAAGATAGAATGCCTTCTATGGATCTCTCTGGTAATTCATTTGAAAAGCTGCTCCTTCCCAAGGAAATTTTGCCTGGCACAGCTAGCTGGCTTCTTTCACTGATTTTCTCCTGAGATCCTGACGATTGAAGCGTAATCTGTCTTCTTCCTTTTCCACGAGAACTTCCATGTATCAATGTTCCTTTAGCAGTATCTTGTACTTCGGTTTGTGAAAGAGCAGATGGCACAGTGGAGTGAATTATTGTTTCATTGGCAATTGTGATTTTCCTTCGTTGCATTTGCATATGTAGATCTGAAACTTTTTTCTTAGTAATGCAGTAAGTGATAATGTAGAGCAAACAACCAGAGAATATACAAACTACGTGGAATATCCCGAATACCATCTCGAAAGATCTTTTATTTGGTCCAAGGCTGCCAACAAACTTAACGATGCCCAATACACCATTGATAATAAGGACAATGTTTGCTTTCCATTTTGTCATTATGCTGTTATAATTGTACAGGCTTTTCATTCGAATTGATCGATCAACTGCGATTATTATCGTTAGGCGAGCAGAATAGCCTGTAAAGTAGGATCTCACCGCATAAATATATGGAATCCAGTAGCAGTTGAATCTTGAAAGGCAGGATACAAAGCTAATGTCAAGGGTGAATCCACTCAGGCCAATAAAAAGATCAGATATACTTAGCCAGTATAAGAACCAGAATGAGATGTTGTTCAGCTTTTTCAGTTTTCGAAGTGCATAAATGATAAATATATTCATAAAGACGTTTGATATATCAATTGGAAATGCGAAGATGAAATATGTTAGTGATGTGAAATATTTCATGTTTCTAGACAAAGATGAAAAGATAGTGCAGTAGCCGATTGATATATGACTATTTGGATATATTGCTCAAATGTCCCAGAAAGCTCATCATTCCTTCTTAGGTAGTGGCACAGGCAACTCGAATGCATGTAGTTTCTTATGGCTACTATGCTTCTAGATCATCACAGCATAATTTTATTACCATCTAATACTCATCAAGCAATATTGCTGAGGAACGCAAGTCTACTTCAGTTACTATGCCTTGACATTAAACTTCTTCACTTCACATACCTGATTGTATTGAATGTGTCTGATTTGCCTCGGGTTCCGTTAGAGCCTTCCTGATCTATTCTCTTTGTGTCTCCGTAAGACTAATTAAGTTCTATATACTGAGTCTTTGTACCCATGAAGTACTACCATGGAGGAACTTTCAGAGTCTGTGATTTAGCCAATCTGGCTGAACACCTTCAACGCAGATATTTTATGCATGACAAAGCAATCAATCAAGTTTCCACGTAGTATTGGAATTGTTTGATCTCCATGGCATCGTCGTGGAAGTCCAGCAAAAGTGCCTCACTAAAATCTAGATTACCTCCTTTTATGAGTATTAATTGCTATTTTAACACCTTTATGTTTCCAGTTGCTGGTTCTAGCTAACTGTTGATTGCATGGGTTTACTCATGAAAGAAGCAATAGTGGTTGTTGTAGATAGCCTTCGTAGTTCTCTCTTTGCAAGGCTTTATTGGTACTATGTACATAATATTTGGGAACTGGGCTCTACTAGTAAAATTGGAATTCATAGCGATGATCCTAGTACTGTACAACAGTTTCTTAAATAAGTACCCTGTTTGTGATAGGCACTCCCCTTGAGTAAGTAGCCCTCCTAGGAGAAAATTCACTTGCACGCTGTAAGAACGCCACAGAAGGTCGCAAGAACCAAAAAGATCTAAAAGGCTTCACAAAAATAATTTGCACAAAGAATCACGAATACCATAAATACTATCCCAAAGTTTCGCAAAAACCATATAAGAAGTCAGTGACATAACGGAGACAATTGGGAAGCATAGACGTCAAATCTTGATTGGCTAACAAAGGAATCACCATCGAAGGACCACCAAAACACGCTTCTGGAACGAATTCTAGCAACAACATTATTGGAAGAAATCCTTATGAAAGGGGCTCCTTAATGCCTCAAATGGTTGGGGGGCCTTTAGGAGTTGTTCTAACCCCAGCCTACTCGGTTACGCCATTGTGAGGAGTCACGAAAACCAGATGAAGGGCCTCAACAAACACAAAATTGTGTGGTCGCCATGGTGTTATCCATCAAAACTACCTCATTAACATCTAGATTACTTTTCTTCGCCTCTATTAATCCTATTTTTGCACCTACAGTTTGGTAGTTGCTGGTTACCTCTTGGGGGCAGGTATCACTGTTTTAGATCGGCAGAAAATTGTTCCGCTGCAGTTTCTGGCAAATAACATTCTTTAGCACAAATTTCGGAATGTTACGAATTCTAGGTATCATCGAGGTCTGCATTCTATATTTCACAGCATAATCGGGGGGGGTATAGATAGGGCACAAAGTTTTATTTAAAGTGCCCCTTTTTGGTTTAAATAGCTACCCTTTATTGCTTATGGGTGTGTCCCTAATTGCATGTGCCCCAAGCTTTTGAATGCTTCCTACGTCCCCGACTGACAGTCAAATTTTTCATGAAGAATCAAAAATTTTTATCAGTTCTGTTGCTACTTGACATTACCCTTTGCGTAATATCTGCATGTGACAGCTGTTATCGCCAATGACGGAAGTTTGAGGTAGAAAGTGTTGAAATTGGCAAGTTTTTTAGTCCTTTCTAAATTACACAACATTTGAAGTAATGTAAGTTTTGAAACTGGAACCCAAATATGTTATCAAAACTTTGACTTAATCATTACCTAACACCTAATAGAAAGCATAGCTGAAATATCATGAGATCATACAGGAAGTCTTTTGCACGTGAGAGATGGTTTAATGTCGTAACTCTAGATATCGGTGTTGTTACTTCATTAATTTTTTGTATCAAATGGGACTTCATCTCAGTTATAAGCTGCATCTGCTTTTAGAAAATACACATTCATAAACCAACATTTTAAATGGCTGGCTATTGTTGGCTTTTCTTTCAGTATGTTAAATCTTAAGCCTCCAACTTATGAGTTGTATGTTGGTCAACAGAGTTTGTCAAAAATGTAACTATTTCTGAAGTTCAAAGCTTTTACTGTGTTAAATCTTTGGTTATTGTATTGAATTTCTCAAGAAAGATTGTTTGTGCAAGCAATTTGTTTCCATAATAGGTTATTTCAGGGACGATTTTCTTGCATTCTCTTTGTGCAAACAGCTATTAACATTGTTTGATACCTCCCAGTATTTTGATAATGGTTTTCCTATACTGTTTCATACCCAAACCTTCTCATGAAAGAATTGATGGTGATGACTTTTAACGCATCACCTTCATGATTCTCTCTATGCATTGCTATATTGTTACTATGTACAAATTGTTAGGGGACTAGGTACTACTAGTGCAAATGTAATTCATAGTCGTGGTCAGGGACGGCCAGCCATGGCAGACTGGGGTGATTTTGAGTGCCACTCCCTAAAATTACAACGCAATTTGGTTGCCACACCCATTTCAATATCTTGCTAGAGGTCCCTCGCCCCAGCCCTAAATTTTCTCATCAAAATTTGAGGACTTAGAAGTTTGATCTTGGCGAAAAGTGGAGGGTGGACAAGTCCCCCTCATTCCCCCTCAGTCTCCCTATGGCTCCGCCACTAGCCATGGTCCTAAGATGTTATGATCCATACAAGAACATATGTCCTTAAATATGAACTCTTTCTCGAGTAATCGCTTCCTCCAATAGACTGCCATTCCTCGTAGAAAGTTAGAATGTAAACGTCCCCCTTGAGTAAGCACCCCTACTCTCCTCGAGAGAAGAGACTTGGAAGAGGTATTGAAGTATTTTCTCAGCTTCCTACAATAATCCAGGGGATGTTACTCAGCCCTTGCATTTGTAGAGAATGCTACAAAAGTCATAAAGTTTAATAAAGTAAATAGCAAGGAATCGCATAAATTTACACAAGAAGTCACGAAAATCGTGTGATGAGTTGCAAACTTAACAAGAAGTTACAAACGTCTCATACACTTTTGTACGAGTGATATTCTCTTTAGAAACGATTTTCAAAAATGATTTCTCATCCTTTTTCCTTAACCTTCATGGAAATTATGCATTTGTAGTAAGGCTCCTGTGGACCCTGGTTGAGAACTTTGAGGGGAAATCCCCGCTCAAACTTCGATAGAATACATCTGTAGTGAAAATCTGTGCTCACCTTTATCTCTGCTTTTCAAACATGAACAAGACAATTTGTGAAAGAATAATGAACACATGCAGAAACATACTAGCGTCAGCAATACTGCCAATGAAACGCCCTTTGTAGTAGTGGCCAATACAAGGAATTGGACCATTTTATAGGCATTAGCATACCTCAGAGCTTTTATTTTGATTCATAGTAATTTCTATGACTCTTGCTTACCATGAAATTGAAAACTATTAAGCTATAATACATATTATGAGTACTCTGCATCTTTTTCTCATCTAAAAAGAAAGAAGATTCCCTTAAGGGAAAAATTTGCAGCATCGTATTTGCACAAATAAAATCTATAGAAGCTTGAATAGAGGTCATTCAAAAAAATTCGTAGCGGTAGGGGATGGTTGGGAAGGTATGCAATATTTTTGTGACAAACTGTTACAGAAAATATAGAGGTGAGGGGTGTAAATTACTTTCGTGACGTACTGCCAAAAATATCTTAGTGCAATAGCTCTACTTTTTTGATTTCTGATGAGCATTTCCAAAAAATACTCATATAGGCAAAGAGTTCAAAGCCTTATCGACCTTGAATCTTGCACTTTCCCTAATCAATCTTTAACTTCAGCTATGTTGAACTATTGTCTTTTGCTATACTGCATCAATTTATATTTTGCACATAAATAGAGGCTGGTGTTAAAGGGGGTCTCATGCTAGAATATTATTTAGCAAAAAGGGGAGTATCAGCGTCAATGAGACAAGCCGTTGCGTAGGAGGTTGAGTTGGTCAAAATGGCAGTCTTTTCCTGCTACGTACATTCTGAATTCTTCCATAATATGGTACAATGTAATGTAGTAACTAATGATTACATATTCATTCTTACTAGGTTCAGTTCTATGTTTGATGCTACTTTCCTTATATTTACATAATTCTTAAGTCGGGTTCTTATTAAGCGAGATGCTAAACAGATTTTTGTTGACAGAGTTTCTTTTCCTTTTAAATCACTCCTTGTAGTGATTCACGTGCTCAAAGAGAGAACGAAACACTTGTGCAAAGCAATAACTTAACTTTGTGTATCATTACGTCACGCAAAATTATTTACTTCTACATCTTGTTGCAACCCAGTAGACCATTTACCTTATGACGTAGTTTGTTTGATACTACCACTCCCAAAATGCATTGTAAAACTAGGTCATAAGGTAAATGACCAATTTACTGCTTCCATCAAGAGTTAAATAATCGATTTATTTTATAACTTAGTAGCTACTTGGGCATTGAAAGATAAAATAATCAATGTTACTAATGTTGGCGAATTTGATCTACTTTCTGTCCAGTCTCAATAAATCTGAATTACTTTAATACATTCTACTTCTTAAGGTCTATCTTCATAGCCTCTTCAACTAAATTCGGTGATTTGTATATAGTTGGATGGTAAGCCAACCTTCATACAGGGATGTGCCGATGGGGGCGTGGGGGGTGTTGCGTCCCTCCAATATTTTCAAATTTTCAAGAAAGTTGGTCAAAAAGGCTAGCTAGGCAGCAAGAGGGTTAGCCACAGTGTTTTATGTGACCTTTTTCTTAGTAACAATTTAGTAACAATAATTAGTCAGTTGGTCAGAACGCCCCCCCTCCAACAGAAGGTGTCTCGGCACATCACTGCCTTCATACAGCACGTATTGCCACCTTACTACGGTGCACTCAGAACGTGTCACAAAACTGTCCTAGAGCTATCAAAGTACGTAAACAGTCTGCTGGTACTACAGAACTTTACTTCTGCACGAAAAAGCGGCAACATTCTTCGTAGGAACATTCTTGATTCCATGGATCTCTCTTGTATTTCATGCAAAAGGCTACAGTTTCTTAACGAGGCTTTGCTGATTTCAACTAGATTGCTTCTTGTATTGTTTCTACCCTGAGATCCTGTAGAATAAAACGCATTGTGGCACCTATTTCTTCCATCAGAATTTCCATCTATCAAACATCCTTCAGTCTTATCGTCAAAAGAATTTTGCAACTTTTTCGTGCTGTAGTAAAGCCATCAAAGAAGTCATTCAAGTCATAAGCCGAAATAACGGTTTTTCTTCCTTTCAAAGGTTCGGAACAAGGTTATACCAGCTAGTTTGCTTTTCCTACTCATCCTTTAAAACAACGTTTTTGCAAAGTTTCTTATGTCTCTACTAAACACCGTCAATACAACAGCATTGCATGATCCATTGGCGAGGAGCAGTATCCTTGCAAGATGATCAAGTATGACATTTTCAACGTTTTGCACCCGCAGCAAACCCTCAACAAGTGTAGGAATATAGCATACTATTATAACCATTACTATGAGCAGCATTGCTCTTCCAATGTCTCTGTCATTCTTTTTCCGATTACTTGCATCGTTTGAGTTCCTGGTTGTCTTCTCAGACTTTGCATGAATGTTTCTACATTGACTGGCACCATCCTGATTACCATGATCATTATCAGCCATGCTACCATTCCCACAGCTTGTAATCGCTACATCATTGGTACATACATTGAGTTTTATGGATCTCTCTTGCATTTCATGCAAAAGGCTACTGTTTCTTAACGAGGCTTTGCTGATTTCAACTAGATTGCTTCTTGTATTGTTTCTACCCTGAGATCTTGTAGAATAAAACGCATTTCGGTACCTATTTCTTCCATCAGAATTTCCATCTGTCGAACATCCTTCAGTCGTATCGTGTGCTTCGGGATGTGATGGAGTAACTGCCGTATTGTGATGAAACCTTGCTTCCTTGACAGATATCACATGAGTACGTCGCATATTCAGCTGCAGATTTGAAACTGTGTGCTTTGTTTTACAGTAAGTAGTTATATATAAAAGGCAACCGAAAACTAAACAAAGTATGTGGAATATCCCGTATGCCATCTTGAACCCATTTATATATGGTCCAAGGTAACCAACGAATTGAACGATGTCTAATACAGCATTAACCATTAGTACTAAATTTGCTTTCGTTTTTGTCATTTTACTGTTATACATGTGCAGATACTTCATTCGAATTGATCGATCAATTGCAATGATTATGGTTAGGCGACCTGAATATCCCATGAAGTAGGCCCTCGCCACGTAAATATATGGAATCCAGTAGCAGTTGAGTCTTTTAAGGCAGGATACAGAACTAACATCAAGAGTGAATCCACTCAGGCCGATAGAAAGGTCAGATATACTAAGCCAGAATAAGAACCAAAATGAGATGTTTCTCAGTTTATTAAGTTTTCGAAGGGCATAAATAATAAATATGTTCGTAACGATGTTCGTTACATCGATCGTAATTGCAAAGACGTAGTAGGCTATCGATGTAAATTTTTCCATATTCTTAATGAGAGCGAAAGGACGGTGAAGTTATTCAATCAAGGTATCAGATATAACTTATCTTTGTAAAGACTAGACTCTTTGTTCTCTTTTCTTAAAGTGCACAATACTGGCAATACACAAAGACCATTTCCAACTTTTGTTCTCATTTGTGAAAAAATCTTTGTCATTTACACAAGTAGCTCGAATGAACGTTTGGCTTTTGACTTCTAATTTCTGGTCCTCATAACGCAAGTGTAATATGTTCCAAAGCTCATAACAGACAGTGTCGGTGAGGCACGCAAGTCCTGAATACAAGAGACACTGTAGATGGGCCGTGGCCTCTGCTACAACGAGTATCTTTTTAAGTAGGAGCCTTCAAGATCTTTTCTCCTTATGTGCAATGCTGAACACATTCAGTGTTCTGAACATGTAACAGTTTGGAGTGTTGAATACTCGTCAGATCAAAGGCAATAGGCCTGCTGGAGAGGTACTTCGTCCTACTTGAGAGGTACTAAAAGAGCTCGTCGTTGAAATAAAGTGACTAGTAATGATTTAATTTCGTGATTAAGCCCGAGTGTCTTTTCATTGCAGATATTTTTTATGAAACAAGCCAACCAATCCAGTTTTCATTTGACACTTGAATAGTTTGATCTCCATAGCATCGTTGTGAAGCCCTGCAAAAATACCTGATTAAAATGTAGATTACCTCCTTGTGATTGTAAAAGTTGCAATTAAGGCACCTATTAGTTATTATTTGCATGCAGAACTGTTCTTGAAAGAATCAACGGTGGTTAATTATCGATCACCTTCGTGATTCTATCGATGAACTCGTATATTTCTGCTATGTGAATTATGCAGGAGGACTAATCACTACTGATACAAATGGAGTAATAATCCTAATCTTTTATGATCATTACAAAACCACGTTTCTTAAATGAATGCCCTGCTTAGTATAGGCGCCACTCCTGGGATAAAATTTACTATGTGAGCTCCTCCCTTGAAGATGCACCCTCAGTTTCTCCGAGAGAAAGAGAACCTTGGAAGAGATCTTCAAGTATTTTCCAACTCCCATTTTATTCTACAATAGTCCGTGTGGTATGGATAGAGACTTTTCTTTCACGCTGTAAGAAAGCCGCAAAAGTTCATGAGAACCAGAGAGATCAAAACCAAAACTTCACAAAAATTTGCACGAAAAAGTCATGAATATCATAAATACAATCGCAAAGCTTCACGAAGATCACATGAAGAAACTCAAAAATCACAAAGTTGTGTTGTCGCCTTGGTATCGTAAAATTCGGCAAGATACCTCATTGATATCTAGACTATTTCTATTCGCCTCTATAAATTTTCAGTCGCCATGGCGTCGTTGTAAAATCCGGCAAAATGCCTCATTAAAATTTAGATTATCTCTATTCTCCTCTATTAATTCCAATTTTCACACCTGCAGGTTAGTAGGGAGATGACTATCACTGGGCAGACTATTTTTGCTGCTGTGATTTTGTGGCAAGCAACATTTTTTAAGTTCTTCAATTGTTCAAACAACTTTACATTAATAGAAAATTCCATTGGATGCATCTTTGCATTGCAAGTCAAAGTAGAGAAAATGACTGTGAATTTGAATGTGATTCTGTTGAATGCATGCTCCTTCGCATTGTGAATTCTTGTTATTCCTGAGTTCTGTATTCCATAATGTGAGAACCACAGAGGCAGAAGTGCCCCTTGCTCCCACTTTTCACAATTTGTATGTAAAATGCCCTTTTCATCTTACATAGTTGCCCTTTTATGCTTGTAAGGGTGTCCATAAATACATGTCTCTTCCCCCAATTTT
>WIPJ01000700.1:79953-129965 GCA_018155075.1 Cassiopea andromeda
GTAATTATCAAAAACACTGGTCAACACTATTTTTCTGCTGGGAAAAACTTCCTGTCTCTTTAGCTAATTTTGGGGTGCTGATTTCAAAAGCGATACTTGTTTTGTCGTTGCACGTCAGGGTTAGCGAGCAAAACGTCTCATGACTACCAGTTAGACATACAAGTAAGACAAATTTTAAAATATTACTAGTTAACAAAATTGTTTTCTGGGACAAAATTCCTGCTACAATACCTAATTCTGGTGTGCTGATGCCAAAAATATACCAATTTTGCTGCAGCACGTTAGGTTTAATCAATGCAAATTCCTATGATTACAGTAAAACAGGTCAATGGGAACCTGGTAGTTGATAGTCACTAATAATGATGTGAAAAGCTGTGAATGTCAGAAAATTGAGTAGTTACAACAACTATCAACCTAAAATAAGTGTTTTTGGGATTTATTGAAAATACACTTTACGACTACAGGCCCCCCAGCATCCAAAATGGAATAGTATTGTACCAGCAGAGGTGTGAAAGTAGTGTAGACAAAGATGTAATAGCACAGTAGAATGAAAGACCAGTAGGCTTCCAGAGTCGATGGAGATAATAATTGTAATTGTGATCGAAATTATATATAGTAACAGTACTAAGATGGCAGGTAAGATAGCAATAGCCAGAGAGTGGCCAGAACCATGCATTCTTTGCCTAAACGCTTCACGTAGAGATCAATAGTTAGAAAACATTAAGTTTGAATCGTGATATAAGTCAGAATTGTGTAAATCGTGGAAGTAACGGTATCACTTACATCTCACTTAAGAGTGCATAAGACTTACGTGAGTATGCATTTAGTATATTCAGATCCGTTATAGGCAGGCTTCACTGCATGTATGTATGTATATATACAGAAATATATGGATATATGGCTCTATGTATATATTGATATATGCCCATTGTATGAATAGTTATATGGATCTACGTTTATATGTATACATGGATCTATGTATTCATGATTATGTATTCTTTGCTGATTTCAGTAGCTGTACAAAATATGTAGAATTTGTTAAAATTCTGTAAAATGGGACATGAAAAATGCATAAAATTTAGATGTGATGAGGGAAAACTGTTTTAATTTTCAGAATCATCGCACTTAAATTGATAAGAGTCGCCTCAGATAAAACCTAGCAAAGAAAAAAGTTTCTTTTTGTTGACCAGTGAAATTGGAAGCCAGAAGCATTTTCAAAACTTTATCATAACCGTCATTCTAACATCATATTGTCTTGGTTTCATGATGCTGTCATGCAGAAACTAGTAATCGGTATAAAATCATGCTTTTCCCTTCATTAATAATCACATTATCAAGAAGAAAGCATTACTGATATATCGTATATGGGAAGTCTTTTGTACGTGAGAGATGGTTTAGGCCCCATTTCACACAATATCGGATTCATCTTGTACCACATTCTTGATTGAATCCGATATCAAAATTTTACATTTTTCACATTACTCCGCTCCGCTTCATTCACGTCACTAAGCCTTTTGTTTAGAGGAACTTTTCATGGCAACTATCACTGCTTGAAAATTGATTGACGCTCGAAAGCAAAGCTGACTGCATCTGCAGCTCAGAGACAGCTTCCAGAGCGACGATGTATTTGACTCATGCATTCACACTAGGACGAAAGTGATCCAATATTGCAAGTAATCCGATACATACCACTTTCACAGCGGAGTGATTTTACTCGATGTAGTCCCCTTTGAATTTAGAGCGTACATAAAATGCAACAGACTTCATTCCAGTTCTAAGTTTTATCTGCATTTACAAATTATACACATACGATCATTTTCAGCTGGCTGCTGTCTCCTCTCCAAGTAGACAAATTGCTATGCAAGCGCTCCCCTTAAATATACACACCCTCCTACCCTCTTTGAGAGAAGGAGAAACTTGGAAGAGATTTTTGAAGTACTTTCTCAACTTAAATCTACAATGATCTATGGGATATGACTTAGAAGAGTCTCTTACATTTTGAGATAAAGTTGCAAAATTCGTAATAATGAAAAGATCAATACCAAGATATTACAAACAAATCAAAAAGAGGTAACGAAACTCATAATAAGTTAAAAAAATTTCGCAAATATTTATAAGCAAGGAGTTGCAAAGTTGACAAAAATATCAAAAATATCTTTTACACTTTTCTAATAGTGATGCACCCCTGGACATGGATTTTGGGGGCAGATTACTACTCATTTTTTCTCTCTAAACTTAGCAACAACATGTACTTCTTCTTTTACATTAGCTTTTTTGAGAATCAATGCTGTTATTTACCTTTTAGCGAAAGCTCTGTAATAGCTGTACCTTTTCTTCGATGTTCTGGAGCAGAAGTATTTCTGAGCGATTTCTCCTTTCTTCTTTGCCTCTAGAACAACCTTTTTGCGAGATTTTTTACACCTCAGTTGCTTAGTTTTGGCGCTGAGTTTTTTGCTCCACAGACCAGACTATAAGGTACGTAGTTGATTTGTCTCGGCTTCCGTTACAAGGTAGATCCTTGAAGTTAAGACATTCCGGACATATTCTCCTTGTGTCTACAAAACTGAAAACACGTTCAAACTGAAATGCGTCTTTTCATCACAGATGTTTTGTGCGGAGGAAAGTAATCACTCCAGTTTGCATTTGACTTTGGAATTGTTTGATCTTCATAGCATTATTGTGATGTCGAGCAAACGTACCATATTAAGTTCTAAACTTCCTCATTACCCCTCTATGAAATAATGTTTATGTACCTGTAAGTTTCTTACTGTTCGTTCTAGATAACTGTTGACAACAGAAATTTCTTTATGAATGAATCAAGGTTGTGGAGCAAGAGCGTATCTCAGCGCACTTCTTTCTTCTTATCCTCTACAGCAACCTTTTCGCGAGATTTCTTACATCTTTACAAAAAACTGTCAATATGATTGCATTGCAGGATGAATTGGCGAGGAGCAATATCATTGCTACGTGTTCAAGCACAGTACTATCAGTATTTTGTGTCAGGAGCATACCCTCAGCTGCTATAGGAATATAACATAACATTATAATCACTACTATAAACAGCATTGCTCTTCCAATGTCACTATCAGTCGTTCTGGGATTGTTCGTATCTGTTCGATTCTTTCTTGTCTTCTCAGCCTTGTTGGAAATCTCTTTAATTTGACTGGCAACCTGCTGATTACCATGATCTTGACAAGGCATGCTGCTGTTCCTCCTAGGAGAGTATTTCATTGCATCATCATTAGAAGATGTATTGATTTCCATGGATCTCTCTGGTACTTCATTTGAAAGGCTCTTACTTCTTAAGGAAAGTTTGCCAGGAACAACTAGCTTATTTCTTTCGCTGTTGCCCCCTTGAGATCCTGTTGATTGAAGGGCAGTTAGACTTTTACTTTTACCTCGACAACTTCCTCGAATCAACATTCTTTCAGCCCTGTCAAATTCTCTGGGCTGTGAAAGAGGAACTGGCACGTTTGGGTGAATCGTTGCTTCCTTTACTGTTATAATTTGCCTGCGTTGCATTTTCCAATGCAGACCTGTAACTGTTCGCTGAGTACTACAATAAGTGATTATGTAGAGTACGCAACTGGAGAATATACAAGTTGCATAGAATACCCCATATGCCATCTCAAAGGTTTTCCTATGTGGTCCAAGGTTGCCAACAACATTAACGATGCCTAATATGCCATTAACAATTAGCACCAGATTTGCTTTCATTTTTGTCATTATACTGTTATACCTGTAAAGATATTTCATTCTTATCGATCGATCAATTGCGATGATTATGGTTAGGCGAACAGAATATCCCAGAAAAAAGGCCCTCGCCTCAAAAATATATCGAATCCAGTAGCAGTTGAGTCTTGTAAGACAAGATATATAGCTAATGTCAAGAGTGAATCCACTCAAGCCAACAAAAAGATCAGAAATACCAAGCCAGTATAGGAACCAAAAAGAGATGTTGTTCAGCCTTTTTAGTTTTCGAAGTGCATAAATGATAAATATATTCATAAAGACATTTGATATATCGATTGGAAATGCGAAGATGAAATAGGGTAGTGATGTAAAATACTTCATGTTTTTAGGCGAAGATGAGGAAGTGTATATGTTCTACCTTCATTTTCATCCTCTGGAATGCAGAATCGTTTCAGTACCCAAGGAATAAGTCCATCTATTTTTTGCATGTGCGAGATGGCTCATCGTTCTATCTTAATTAGTGAAACAGGCAACTCGAATGCATAGTGTGTTATGGCTAGTATGTTCTTGTGTCATCACAGCGCAAGTGTAACGTGTTCCAATATTCACAATAGGAAGTATCATGGAGGGGCGCAAGTCCGCCTCAGTTATGAAGTCTTAGCCTTCTTCACTTCTCCTCACTTTACATACTATAAGTAAGTGGTTGATTTGCCTCGGCCTACGCTGACAGGAGGGCCATTGAAATTAAAATCTTCCAGATCTATTCTCCTTTTCTTTACAAAACTAAAGACGTTCAATATGCTGAGCATGTAAGGCCATAACATGCTGCCATTGAGGAATCATAAGAACTAGTCACGCATCCAACCTGACTGCAAGTCTTTTCAACGCAGATGTTACTTCCGGGGACAAACCAATCAATCCAGATTGCATTTGACATTCCAATTGCTATATATCCATGGCATCGTTGTGAAGTCCAGCAAAAATACCTCAGTAACATTTAGATTACCTCCTTGTGCCTTGTATTAATGGGTATTTAAGCGCCTTTAACTTTCTAATTGCTCGTAGACCTTTTAATGCCAAAATCAGCGTTGATTATTTATAGATCGCCTTCGTGGTCCCTTCTATGCACTCCACAATTTCTACAATGCGCATAATGCTAGGGAACTGGGTACTACTAGAACGAATACAAGTCTTAGCGATGATACAAAGCCTTTACAATCATTACAATACCATATTCTCCTAAATGAATTTCCTGCTTAGGATAGGTGCTGCCCTTGAGTAATTAGTCCTCATAGGAGATTTGTCATGTAAGCGCCGTCCTTGCATAGCCCACTCAGATCCCCAAGAGAAGGAGCAACTCTCAAACGTCGTTCTAAAATGATCCAGATAGTATGGCTCGGAAATTACTCTTTCGCTCTATAAGAAAGCCGCAAAAAAATCACAAGAACCAACAAGATCAATGCCAAGATATCATAAAAACTTGCACAAAAGTCATGAATATGAAGTTGCATCGTAAAACTCAATGAAAACAACATGAAGAATCTCAAAAAGTACAAAGATGTATGGTCGCCATGGCTTCCCTCTGACATCCGATAACAGTACCTCATTGAGCCCCAAATTTCTTTTATTCGCCTCTATTAATTGCAATTTTTTACACCTGTAGGTTAGCAGCTGCTCTTTCTGAATAAAGGATGACCCATAGCAAATTACTTACCATGGCATAACTAATTACTGATCATATGTCCATTTATGTTACCTAACTGGTTATCAAGGTCATCCCACTCTCTTGTAACGCTATTTTCTGTTGTTTTGGGGCCCTCACTTCTTCTTTTGATAATGTTCTTTAGCGTCACTCTATATGTGAGTTTGAAGTGCTGTTATTGAACTTGAAGTCCTCTCCCTACTTGTTGAAGAAGTTGCGTAACAGTTGAATTATCTAGTTATTTATTTGCATTTATTATGTTATTTATTGTTCTTATGTTATGTGTAATGGCAACAGGATTGCTATGTAATTCCATGTAATTCTATACTGTATCGTTTTGCAGCTGTATGTTTGTAGCTGCTTCTTCTAAATAAGGGCGAACCATAGCAAGCTGGTTGATGTGTCACTTTTTTAGACTGGTAAACAATTTCTTCCCTGTGGTTTCCTGGCAAGCAAAATTTTTTAACGCAAACTTCCTAATTTTGTAAATTCTGGATATCCCCGAGGTCTGCATTCTATGTTCACAGCTTGTAGGTAGGAATCGGAAGGGGGCAGTGAGAGCACGTGCTTCCCAACTTTTTTACGTATGGTGATCCTTCTCATCTTACATAGTTCCCCTTTTTTCCTTATAAGGGTGCCTCTGAGTACACGTGTCCCTTCACTTTTTGAATTCTTCCCACGTCCCAGAGCTACAGTAAACTTGTTCTTAAAGCATCAAAAATTCTTACTAATTCTGTTGCTACTTGACAATTAGCAAGTTTTTCAGTAACTTCTCAAGTACATAGCAAACGAAATCCAGTAATTATCAAAAAGTGGAAGCCAAAATTATTTCAAAACTTTGTCCTAACTATCAGCCCTACATCTTTTTATCATCTCGGTTTCATGAATGCTATGATATAGAGCTAGCAATATGTATACAATCTTGCTGTTTCCTGCATAAATAATCAAATTATGAAACAGAAAACATAACTGCACTGTCATAAAGTGATATAGGAAGCCTTAGCACTTGAGAGATGGTTTAATGTTGTACATCTATATACCGGTGTTGTTAGTTTATCCATACTTTAAATCAAATTGGACTTCATCTCAGTTCTAGGCTTTTAGACACTACGTATACACATGCCAGCATTTTAAAATGGGCACTGTCTGCTTTACATTCATTATGTCAATTCTTAAGCTTCTAATATGTGAGTTGTACGTTGGTCATCTGAATCTATCAGAATGTAACTATATATGAATTTCAAAGTTTTTGGTCGTGTTAAACATTTGGTTGTTACGTCGAAATTCTAAAAAGAAATCGTTTGCGAAAACAATATTTCATTGTATGGAATTTTTTCTTGCTTTTTCTCCGTGTAAACAGTTTTTGACGATTGTTGATACCCTCTCCTCCGGTACTTTGAAACTGGTTCGCCCCCAACTACTCACCCAGACCTTTCAAAGAAGAATCAACGTTGTTTGTCCACATATCGCCTCCCAAATGCTCTGCTATGTACATTATGGTTGAGAACTGGGCACTACGTTTACCAATGACAGTCATAGCAATTGTCCTAAGATTTAGTGATCATAATAGTGCTAACCTTAATATTTTCTTAAATATATGCCCTTTCTCGAATTAATGCTTCCCTTAAGTTAGTGCCTCTCCTGCTAGAAGAATTGCTATGTAAGTGCCCCCTTGAATAAGCAGCTTCATGAAGTGGGGGGGGGGCGTTTATTCGTTACTCAAGAGTATAGCTTAAGAGGAAATAGACAAGAATTATGCAGTATCATGCATATATATTCTCTTGCTGTTTAAAAATTGAATAAATTTTAAGGGATGTTTTTATTCTCATTGGAAAAATCCTTGCTGAAGTGGACCTTAAGTTGTTAAATTTTGCTTGTGGACTCTCTGGAGTATTTCGTGGGCCTGTAGGGTTCACTTGAACCTAGTTGAGAACCTTTAGATCAGTGACTCTTAACCTTATCGGAGGTGCTGAGCCACACAAGTTCTATGTATGCATTCATCGAACCCATTGTAGTTGGAAAAATATAATGTGCTTTTCTCTTCAGATTCAAAACATATGTATATACTTATATACATTATTAGTGCAGAGCTTGACATCACGAACTATACGAGTGTGGTGAACTAATCCGCTGAGCCCCTGAAACTGACTCACCGAGCCCCTAGGGTTCGATCAAGCCTTGGTTAAGAACCATTGCTTTAGACTTTATAGTGAAACTTCCAATTCGCCTATGAACAAAGCAGCATGTGAAGGAAGTATGAACTTATGTAAAAACTATAAGAGTCAACTCTGCACGTTACTTTTTTTGTAAAAAAACCATCATTTTTCCCTAGCCTCAATTTTCTTAACCCTACCCCAAATTGAGCTTTGTGATTTTCTTAAGGTTTTCTTAGCTTTTGCTGAAGTAAACTGGCTAGAATGGGTTACTTTTTCTTTGTTAATAATTTTGAATGGAATAATAACGAAGTACTGATTCTTAGCCAACAAAAACACTTAACTTTGGAAATTGAGCAGCCTTGTGATTTTCTTAAGCTTTTGGCCACATCAGCCTCATTTTCTTATAAACTTTTTCTTATAAAAAAACGTTTATTTGCAGTGCATTGCAATAGAAGCCAAAATTAGCAACGGGACGATTTTGTTGATAGTAACGTAAGTCAGAACTTTTATTGTGGTTGATAACAATTTCTACAACCCTTGCCCACCATGAATATGAAAATTGCTAAGCTGTAATGGATATGATGAATACCTCTGCATCTTTTTCTTGTTCACAAAACAAGCAAGTTGAATTCAACTCTAAGGAACATTCACAACATCCCACTTGCGCTAATAAGATTATAGAAACTTGGATAATATAATATCATTTGATGCAGTAAGGAATGATTATAAATTCTTTATTACAAGATACAATTCTCACTTGAATATACTATCTTTGTACAATCATAGATCCTTAAAGTAGTTACTCTTAATTGTCTAATTGCCGTCCCCACAGTTAATTAATTTTTGAAAATTTTTCCAATCCCCCGTCTTCTACCAGGATTCCCGATTTATGTGTAGAAGGTGTTCAAAGCATGCATGAAAGAGATATTTTGGAACAATCTTCCTGCCAGTCAGGAAAATTTTTATTCTTACTTAATTTAATAGCCATAAACGCCTGATTTATAACCATGGAGAGCTTTATGGCAGTATTATCTTAGATTTCAAAGCATTTATTCCAGCCCCCTCCTGCTTGTTCCAACCTACCAGCAATTGGACACTTGAGCGTATTATTAGATGAAACGTTAGCAAGATGTTTAGTTGACTAATTATGTCCGAAGGGACAATGGGAGGGGGACTGTTACACAAAAACTGGACAAGCATGGACAGAGGGGTGGAGGGATTAAAATTTGGCAGAAGTTGTGTTTACGACCTTTATGAATGACCAAACACATAATTTCAGTATTTGTTATCACGCCTTCTATAATGGTAGGGAATTGATCTATTCATTACTTTCCTGCAGCCTTGAGCACAGTATATATTGTAGGGGTGTGAGATGAGAACAAAATCTTTGAGGGTTGCAGGTGTAAGAAAGGGTAGGAGCCATTGCCTAAGAACACCTACTTCTTCAGCTCCTTCAGACCATGTCTCGCAAAACTCAGTGGCTTGTGTACAGCTGGAACTCAATCCAATTTTCATCAAAGAGCAGGCATTACCAACTTACTATAGTGAAATCTGAAAGTTGTGCGAAGAATCCTTCTAATTAGCACAGTCATATAGATCATGAATTCAGATAGCAAGTTCCCCTTCTGTTGGAATTCTGGAGTAATTTCATAGTTGAGAATCTTTATATTATGTTGCTTCCTATCCTTGGCACAATGATTGCTAGCCAGGGGTGCCAGGCGCCAATGTAAGAGCTGCGAGAAGCTTCCACCTTTATGCCAAGAACAGATCAAACAACGCTTAATTGTAGATCATAACTCTGGATTAAATGCCAGAGAAAATTTTTTTGGGGGTTTGGTAGTAAATATTATGTTGGTACTACAGAACTTTACCACAGCACAAAAAAGCGGCAACATTCTTTTCGCATACTGAAAGCTTTTTTCGTCTGACACTCATCAGAGTATGAATACGTCGAATAGTGACCTAAAGGCTAACCGAAATAATGTTAATAGGTCCTAATTGGTCACACTTGGGGCCAATTAGACGCATCCTATCACATTAACCGCATCTGGATGTATATCTCGGTTAACCTTTAGGTCACTATCCGACGTTTTCATACTTTGATGAGTGTCGGACGAAAAAAGCTTTTAAGTATGTGAAAAGAATGTTGCCGCTTTTTCGTGCTAGGGTTTGGTAGCAACCTCAGAGCAAGCACAATGTCTTTGCAAGATTTCTTACATCTGTGCTAAAAACTGTCAGAATTATTGCATTACACGACGCATTGATGAGGATCAATATCCTTGCAACATAATCAAGCACAGCATCTTCAATATTTTGCACCCGGAGCAAACCCTCAACAAGTGTAGGAATGTAGCATATTACTATGACCATTACTATAAACAGCATTGCTCTTCCAACATCGCTATCACTCCTTTTCTGATGATTCGTATCCTTTGGATTCTTCGTTTTCCTCTCATTCTTGACATGAAAATCTGTACGTTGACTGGTAGCATCCTGAGCCTCCTGGTCATGATCAGTGATGCTACTGTTCCTGCTAGGAAGGTCTTTTGCTGCATCATAACTAAAGGACAGATGGATATCCAAGGATCTTTCTGGTATTTCTCTGAACAGGCTGTTGCTTCTTGAAGATGCATTGCTAGGGGAAACTGAATCGTTTCTTTCACTGTTTCTTTCCTGAGGTCCTCCAAGATCGAGCGCAGTTTCGCTTCTGTTTGTGCCAAGAAAACATCCATGCATGAAATTTCCTTCAGCCGTACCGTATGTTTCGGGCTGTGAAGGAGGAAGTGGTTCATTGGAGTGAATCTTTGCTCCACTAACAGTTATAGGCTGGCTACTTTGCATATTCGACCGCAGATGTGAAACTTGCCTTTGAGTATTGCAATAAGTGATAATATACAGCATGCAACCTAAAGCTACGCAAATTACGTGGAATATCCCGTATGCCATCTCGAAAGATTTTTTATGTGGTCCATGGGTGCCGGCGAATTGAACAATGTCTAATACACCATTGACAACCAGCACCAAATTTGCCTTCGTTTTTGTCATTATACTGTTGTACCTGAGCAGATACTTCATTCTGATTGATCGATCAATTGCAATGATTATGGTTAGTCGACCAGAATACCCCATAAAGTAGGATCTCACCACATAAATATATGGTATCCAGTAGCAGTTACTTCTTGTAAGACAGGATACAAAATTAATATCAAGCGTGAATCCACTTAAGCCAACAAAAAGATCAGATATACTTAGCCAGTATAAAAACCAGAAAGAGATGCTGCTCAGCTTTTTTAGCTTTCGAAGTGCATAAATGATAAATATGTTCATGACGATGTTCGATATGTCGATCATTATTGCAAAGATGTAGTATGTTATTGATGTGAAGTTTTCCATATTTTTGACGGAGTGAAGGGGTGATGACGTCTATTCAGTCAAGAGATTAGAAAAAGCTGATTCACACAATGATACTACCTCCAATCTGTCGCACAACGCAAGGACTTTTTCCATCTTCTTTACAGATTGGTCAAAAGCCCTTAGTCATCAAAGCAGATTATTCTACGTAACGCTGTGTATGTATGACCCCTTTCTTCTTCCTCATGATGCGAGTGCGTCCAAAGCTTTTTGGCGCAGTTGTGTCTAAAACCTTTTATCATCCAAAACTAGTTTCACACAAGATTGTTTACGATAGAAGCAATAAATCCAGTTTGCATTTGACATTTTCAATGTGTGGTCTCCATGGCATCGTTGTAAAGTCCAGCAAAATTGCCTAATCAAACTCTATATTACCTCCTTACGTCTCTATTAATTGTTATTTATGTACCTGTATGCTACCAATTGCTTGTTCTAAACGACTGTTTAGTGCGCAGATGCTTTGCATATCAACTATCTTGGTATTATGTACATAATGTTAGAAGACTGGATACTACAAGTACAATTTGAATTCATAGTGGTTTCCCTAAGCAGTGGCGGCCTGGCTTTCTCTGGCAAGGGTGGCCAATAACTGGTTAGTGCCCTCTCACTTAGAACTTAAGTGTTTAATTTGTAATTGCTCCACAGCCACTATGGATTCTATGGCTGAAACAACATTATTTACCATTGACTGACATAAAACAGTGGAAATGGAAGCACTCAAGCAACTTAGCTGCGACTAAGCACTGATCTCCCTCCAAGAGCAAGCAAAATTTTGTAAATTGTATAAGCTATAAGTTGAGAGCATCATCCACGCAGGAGAAAGGAGGTGTTAGATACGCGAGTGAAGGGAGAGAAAACTTTTTGAGGTTACACCCTCTAGAACGTCAGGAAACGCCTTTTTGGAATGTAGCACAAGCATTATGTTCAACACTGATCTCTAGTCAGAGAAGAGAGACATGTTCCTATAGGAATTGTTTTTGAATTGGGTTGTTCAGTACATAAGTCCCTATATTCATCAGTAGATTTTGGAATTCATGCTTATAAATTTATTCCATCCAGAAGCTGTTGATATTTGCATGTACGCACATGGAGGTCTAAAAATTATACGCTCCTAGACAATTACGTGTGTGTTTGTTTAGGGTTAGTTTGGCATGGATTATGGTCGTTTAGGCTTATTTTGGGGAGTTGTAGCTCATGTTTGATCGTATTGACAAGCTTCGTCTCATTTACTCAGCCTAGTGCTATGCATGTGGGTAGGTTTCCCACATACCTCGCTTCGCGCTTCTCGCTTCGAATAAGTAGGACGCACCCCAGTTAGTGAATTTCTCATGCATTTTAAGATTTGAAACTTGAGAGGTATAATACGAAGTGTGTGACGGTGCAGTTTCATACTACTTAATCCCTTTTCATTTTCCTGTTATTCAGGCAGGTACAACTCTCCTCAATAGTAGGTCATTTGGAAGCACCAAGGACTTCTATCTCTAGTGCTAAAAAAGGCAATCGAGCCTTACCATTATCCTAGATAAAGGAGGTGAAAGTAACAGTCAGGAGTAATTTATAGCATGCAAGAGAATTTTGGCAATCGCTAGAAGTCCTTTCTATGCTTCAATTTTCCTAAGAGATTATTCTTCCTGAAGCATTTCCAGAACTAAACTGTGACATTCAAAAAGTGCTTTTATGATTTTAAAACAGTTCAAGCATTTTTGAAACACCGTTTCCGAAACAATGCTTAATGTGGTAGCAACATTGGAAGAAGGACTGGTCAGGGACTTCTAAAACTTTATTTGACTAAGTTGGAAGGACAGACTTAAGATATAATAAACATTTAAACATCACAGTCAAGCTAACCATATTGCCTTTCTTTTTATATCAAATTTAAGACTTACATAGCAAAATACTTAAATGTTACAAAATACTGTACTACAATGCAATGGTGGAGCCCAGGGGGAGCAAAATACCATGACCACCTCCTGGGGTTGAACATATACCTATCAATATAAGACTACATATAACTACCTTATCGCACTTCACATCTGATGCCTATGGTTACCACATATCGTTAAAATTAAGAGACCTTTGTTGGGAGGTATTCAAGAGACCTTGTCTCTTGAATATGAACAAAGATTTCTCTAAACGGTCGCCCATATTGATGGTTTGGACCGTAGGGGAAGGAGGGTGTTAGCAATAATGCAGACACAAGTGGACAGGGGGAGGGAGAGTGTTAAACGGAAAAGTGGACGTCTTTTTCAACGAAGCTATTTTAAGAAATAACGCACAAGTCATGCTATCTTCAGTTTCTTTCATTGAAGATTGAAAAATAGAGAGACAAAAAGCAATAAATATATTATACATTTCTATTTCAGAGATCAACAAAGCAACTTAAAAGTATCTGAAAATTGCAATTTCTGCAAAGTGTATTTTAGTTGACTGACGAACAAGCATGGAATTATTACAAGCCTTATATTAGAAAGCATTTTGAAGTTAAAAATATCCTAAAAAGTCATAAAAATTTTACCGATAGTCCTAAAAAGTCCTAAAATTTTGGATCAAATGTGTCCTAAATCCCTGAATAAAATCTGAAATGAACACTGTGTACACAGCGTGTCCGCAGGTATACGGGAAACTATGAGGTAGAAGCTATGAGTTCACAGAATTGAAGAAAGGGTCACCAATTGCATCCACATGGACAGGGGGAAGGGGTTGTTCAGCAAAATACGGATAGGCATAGACAAGGGGAGGGGATGGGTTAAAGACTGACAGAGACATGCTGACATCCTTTATGGATGATCCGTAATGCAGAAACTAAGGATTATAACGCCGTTCATGCAAGTTGTAATTCTAAGCTTGATGCTATTTTCCTTGTGCATAGACCTATAAATATGCAACTCCTTGGGCTGATTTTAATCAAGTGATATTTTCTCAACATTTTTGTTGAAAATTGTTGTTTCCATTACAATCACATATGACAGGGAGTCACGTGCTCCTTAACAGTGACATGTGACGTCACCATGCTGTAATCCCTTCAGGACGAGAAGGGAAGTAGAGACCGCCCTTGCATTCTCTAAGGCTAAACCAGTCTTTGTGAAACAATGCTCTATCATAAACAAGCATTACCTCCTCAATGCGTTGTACTTAGATTTTCACAAAATATCTCATTGATCGTAGTCCATCTATTAATTTCAGGAGACTTCCCCATCCCGTTGCTTATTGATATCCCCTTCTATTAAATTTTATAATTCGATCCTGATCAGAACACATAGAAACTTGGCTTACTGTTACTAAAACAGTTTACCAGCATGAACCATCTGTTAGCACCTCTTTTCTATTGAAAATTTTCCGACATGCACACCCCCTTCTATTAGCATTCCCTTTTTATTGAAAATTAGCGGACATGAACACCCCCTTCTATTACATTCCCCCATTCTCTTAGTCTAAAATGGAAGTTCTCCTTTTTGAAAGTTTGTAGTACTCTTTGTACTTGACAATCTTTTTATGTTGCTTCCTACCTACCAGGGGTGGCAAACTTTATTTCAAGGGTTGCAAGAAGCCTACATTTCACCAACAGGAGAAGACTAATCGATTTATCGGTCTCTTGCAGCCTTCAATAAAGTGTAAATTGTAGGGGATGCAAGATCAGAGCAAACCTTTTTTAGGTGTAAAATCATGTTAGGAGCCATTGATCTAGCGCAATGTCTTTGCGAGACTTTCATATCTCTACTAAAACCTGTCAAAGTGATGGCATTACACGACGCATTGATGAGAATCGATATCCTTGCAACATAATCAAGCACAACATTTCCAATATTTTGCAGCCAGAGCAAACCCTCAACAAGTGTAGGAATGTAGCATATTACAATGACCATTACTATAAGCAGCATTGCCCTTCCAATTTCGTTATCTTTCCTTTTCCGATGACTCGTCGTAGCTTTTAACTTCTTCACTTGCTTCTCTGGCTTGCAATGAATCTCTCTGCTGTCACTGGCAACATCTTGATGGCCATATTCATGATCAATGATGCTATTCCTTCCATTATGAATGCATTCAATCGCAGCATTGTTGGTAAACATATTGGCTTCTATGGATCTCCCATGCATTTCATTTAACAGGCTACTGATTCCTATGTAGACTTTACTAAGAATATTTGGGTGATTTCTATCAGTGTTTTGCTCTTGCGATACTGTAAGAGGAAACACTTCTTGACAATTACTTCTTTCATCAGAACTTCCATTTATGAACTTTCCTTCCACCGTAATACTTGCTTCGAGTTGTGAAGAAGGAATTGTCATATTAAGGTGAATTTTTGCTTCATTGACAGCTATGACTTGATTACGTCCCCTTTTCGAAAGCAGATCTGAAACTTTTTGCTTGTATTACAATAAGTGATTATATATAGCATACAACCGGAAATTTCACAACGTATTTGGGGTTCGAGCCCGACTCGATGCCCTGACTGAACGCTCGCTCACTGTTCACCCAGAAGCAAATGGGTACCAAGTGGGAACACTGGGGAGATAAAGGCGGGTAGGAAAGGAACTGGCCACCCTACCTCATATGCCGATGGCTCAGGATAAGTGTCCTCTCTAACAAGCACTCCCCTACGTACGAAAGTATACGGGACTACCTTTTCATTCTAACTGATCGATCAATTGCTATTAGTATGCTTAGTCTGCCAGATTATCCCAGAAAGTAGGCCCTCAAAGCATAGATACATAGTTAATGTCATAAGTGAATCAACTCAGTTCCACAAAAAATATCAGATATACTGAGCCAGTATCAGAACCGGAGAGAAATATTGCTTAGTTTTTTTAGCTTTCGAAGTGCATCAATGATTAGGATGTTCATCATGACGATGTTCGATATATCGATCATTATTGCAAAGATGTAGTATGTTATTGATGTGAAGTTTTCCATATTTTTGGTAGAGTGAAAGAATGATGAAGTTTATTCAATCAAGATATCAGTACAAGTGATTGATATAAAAACATCACTATCATTTCCATTCTATTGTGAAATGTGAAATGCAAAATTCTTTCAGAGCCCAATGACTCTTTTCATCTAATTTTCACATTTGTGAGACAATCCAAGTCAATGTGATTTCTGCCATGTAGCAGTTAACTCTGATTAACGCCATATATATACATTTGGTTGGTATAGGTATAATTTCTGGTTGCTCATAGTGAAAGTGTAATGATTTCCAAAGCTTGTATTAACGATCAGATACTCAATTTCATTCTTGAAAACAATGTTCTCACCAAGAATCAGTCAGCTTTTCGAAAACTGCACTCTACGATAACATCCCTTATAGGCAATACCGACTATTGGTATGAAAATATCGATAGCAAAAAAACTAAACCTAACAATAGTTCTTGACCTTAGGAAAATATTCGACACTGTAGATCATGAAATAATGATAAAAAAGTTATGGAAATACGATATGAGAGGCAATACTGGGAGTTGGTTCCAGTCGTATCTAGATTAGAGGAAGCAATACTGTTCTGGAAATGGGCAGAGATCCATGGCTAGTGAAGTAACCTGTGGTATACCTCAGGGTTCCTACTTGGGGCCTCTACTTTTTATCATATTTCGAAACGATTTTGAAAAATGTTTAAGATTTTCAAAGGCAAGTGTCTACGCTGATGACACCACTGTAGCAATCACATCGAATGATGTCGAAAAAATTCTACATGAAGCACAACAAGAATCGTTCAATCTCTCAGAATGGATGAAAATAAATAAGTTAAGTCCAAGCCCAGAAAAGCAGAATACATTATCATAGGTCATTCTCGTAAATTAAACACACTAAATACATCAAATCCACTCACAATAAATGGAACAGATATCAAGCGTGTTACAAAAACGAAATCGCTTGGTTTAGTAGTTGACGAGAATCTATCTTGGGATGAGCAATACAACACTTTTAAAAGTAAAATCGTTAAAAAAGTTAAAAAATATTATTCCCCAAACAAAACTGTGTAGTGTCTACTATGCCATCGTAGAAAGCCATTTACACTATGCCAAAGGAATTTGGGGTAGCCTTCCAAAAACTAAACTTGATGCTCTGCAACGCCTGCAAGACAGGGCCCAGATAATAATCGAAAACGCCAGATTGAAAGACAACTGGTCATGTGACTGGCTGAGCATTGAAAAGATCATCCGATTTGATCGATCAAGTCATGGCATACAAAATAATTAACAAGTTAAGTCCGGAAAATCTTTGGAGTAAATTTCAACAAAGGTCTTCTCTATCAAATTATGCAAAAAGGCATTGTAAAGATCTACAAATTCCCAGGCTTAACACTGAACATGCGAAAAAGAGCTATCAACACTCTACTGTAAAAATTTGGAATACAATTCCAACGGATATCAGGGAGCTCCCAACTATTAGTCACTTTAAAAAGAAATTAAAGGAGCTCCTAAAGTGCTGATTAAAAATATGCTTGGCCACTTAGAAACACGACCCCCTGGAAGAACAGCATCCTAGGATATAAATTTAGTTACCTACTCTTTTTATTTCTATTTATTTAGACTATTGTAAATATTATCTACTTGGAATATTGTGTATTATGATGTAAAATATAAAAGCTGAAGGGTGGAATCGTGTATAAATAATATATTATAATATATTATTTATACACGATTTCATATCATCATATCATATCATATCATATCGCATGTCCGTCTCAAAATCTGACTATCTTTTCATCGCAGATGTTATTTGCCGAAGAGAGCAGCTGATCCAGTTTGCATTTGATATTTGAAATGCTTTGTCTCCATGGCATTGTAGTGTAGCTCAGCGAAACCACCTCGTAAAACACCGGATTACTTCCTTACGCTTGGATTAATTACATGATACATAATTGAACGTTCCTAGTTGCTAATTCTAGATAACTGTTGACTATATGGATATACTCATAAGTGCTTCTAGGTTAATTATTAACGGATCACCTTCGTCATTCCCTCTATCAAAAAAGTCCTTTCCCGCGCCCACAGGCGCATAGGGTGGCGCCTTTCTCCGTTTCTATGGCCCTAGGCCACGTGTCTGCGAATGCAGTGAAAGCTACATCGGGGGGCTGGTCCGCTGGTAGCTCTGTGAGTTTAACTTTCCCACTCCGTTCTCATATGTCGAGCGCCAGACGAGAGGCGAGTGATTACCATTTTTAAAGTCTTTGGTATGACTCGGCCGGGGCTCGAGCCTACGACCTACCGGTTGTGAGGCAGACGCTCTACCACTGGGCGATCACCACTGGGCCTCCATTCGCTGTATGCATTACTATAAATCGAATTTTTTTTCGCATTTTTATACAGGATTATCTATCAGTGCAATAATGCACTGTTAGCAATAGAGTCCTGGTCCTAAAACTAAGTCGAAAGTAATGTCTTAGAAAGCAAAAGTAAATAACAAGACTAACAATAATAAAGGAATAAAACACTAAAAAATAAAGTCTATGTCCATTCAAAATGTTCGTCCAGTGCTTTCGTAAATACTTTTCTATATCTTACAGTTCTAACTTCGGGAGATAGTTCATTAAATATCTTGGTACCAAGAAAATAGAAACCCTTCCGTCCAGTCTCCAGCTTTACTTTGGGCAGCCTCAATGAGTCTGATTGTTTCGTGTTGCATGCTTGTGATCCAATTTCTCAAAATATTTGTCAAATAGTTGATGAATGTTACTGTTTAGACAATAAAAACTATTGTACACGCTCTCATTTTAATCAGGCTAGATGCTGATAGTATACGTATTTCTATGGTCTATTCAATTGTCGATGCAATTGTATTCTTTCTTCTATTTTCGATTCATCTGATCTTTTATTAGCTTGGAATCCGGTACTCCTACTGTGTGACAAAGTACCGCAATAAGTGAAAATTGGCACTATGTACAAAGTGTTGGGGTACTGGGTGCTACTAGCACAAATGGGATTAAAAGATTTCCACAAAAGCTACAAACATTATACAAACCAAACAAGAATCAAACATTGAGCCGCACAATTCAGAAAAACATGAGTCTATAAAATTATTGAATTTGATGAAGGGTTGGGCTTTGTGTTATTGTAAAGCTGTTATTTAGTGTAAACGATTCAAGGCTTGATAGTTTTATGGTATGTTATCTTATAAGAAAAGCTTATCAAGGATCACAACTCTCCTAATTTGTATTAAGGTATTTACAGATGTTTTGGGCAAGTGCTAAATTATGCATTCCTAACTACGAAAAATGTTGAGCGAGCAGAGAGCTGGCACATTTGCTTGCAATTGAACACATTTGACCTAGGATTTGCTTGTACTTTCACACGTTTAGCCTAAGACCTCAATTGCATGCCTTGTTTTTCTCATGATACCAGTCTGAAAAATTGTAATTAGCTGTGTGCAGTCTTGCATTATTACATGTTAGTGCGTCCAGTGTGATTTTTGCATGATTATTGCATGATTATTATTGATTATCTGTTTTTCTTTTTAGTTTTAGATGGGGGGGCTCCCTCTCGATTAGTTTATCTATTAGGGAGCTCCTCCTTAGAGAAATATATATAAATACATAATGTCTTTTAGTGTTCTTATTTTGTTAATTTAGGTAGTGTATGTCTAAGTACTTTGTTTACATGTACCATATGTTTTTGTCTTATTCATATTAATTAAGATAATGTTAGCAGTTGTATTGATCTGTATTTAGGTATTTTTGTTAATAGAATTGAAATTGAAGTTGAAGTTACATGGAAGCTTTGGCCTAGTAAGTAAGTATCCTAAAACATTAATTAGTTAGCCTTATAAAGAGCAGGGATGGCGCTAAGGGATGTCTTGGGGGTAGTAACCCCCAGAACTTCCATATGATACCCCGTCGGCAGCCCAATTTGAAAAAGGGTGAAGAGTTTGTCGACACCTTGACTTTCCAAAGATTGAAGTTGTTTTTTGAAGTCTATCGGTTGGTTATCTTTTTTATACACCAAAACTTGTTCCACCACAACAAAATAGCTCCTCAATCTGCTGACATTATCAATAACTGGGCTGTAGAGATCATTTTCTGATTAGACAACAATAACTCTATTAATAACCTCTCGGATTGTCTTGCTGTGGAAATTAGAAGAGACTGTGCAACTGAGTTAAAATGGTTCTTCAGCTGCGAATCTAATGTTGCATGCAAACATATGCGAAACGTGAGGGGGGTATGGGAGGGTAATTCACCCCCCAACCCTCTATTCCGATTCCGACTGTTAGTAGAGATGAGCCTGCAGGATACTATTTGCACAACACTATATATTTGGACGGGATCCTGAAAGCTTAGGTCTTTGCCCTTTTCTTCAGAAGGATAGAGTTGCCATTCTTCATGTAGAAATGTTGATACTATTTATTTTATGCAGCTTTTCAGATCAGTGTTACCTTCAAAAGGCATTTTCCGACGCTCTAGAGTGGGGCCCTCAACAATTTTTCTAGGGGCAAGCCCCCAGACTCCTATTTCCTTCCCGTTTCTCTTCTGTGCCAATACAAAATATTTTTGGTTAGAATTCGAAACAACTATGCCATTTTTTTCAACAAAACTTGTCGTTGCAAGGCTTGCTTTGCACCATGGACAAGTAGAGCTTGCAAGCCTCTCTCCTATGAAGCTGATGATTTTTTGTTTGGTACCTTGGCATTTAATGAATCTCGGTCGTGAACTTTACATGGAACTGCAATGCCTTAGTATCAATCAAATAGGAACTTGCAAACTTTATGAAGAGAGCAGTGTATCTGAGAAGCATTTTTGCTGCAATTACTTTCTATCAATACTGCTATCACATTACAGATCTCCTTTCAACAGGGCAAGATCTGACAACCCACCAACATTATATTGAAATTATGTTCCTGTTTGGAAAGGTACATTATCCAGCGTTGTAAGGGATGTAATGGTAAAACTATCTCTGGAGGCAAGCCCCAACCTCTTGGCGATTTTTGTAGTCAACGTAAATGTTGTAACATTTCTGATAGGAGAGCTCCAACTCCTCTCGTTTCCTGTGTATGAAATAAGCACTTTCTATAAATTTAGGTGTGGCTGTCACTTCCATCCTACATGGCTGTTTGTCGGCAACATTTGTCGGCTTATGAGCTTTTGGTTTCTAACGCCACCCCTGAAAAAGAGCTTTCCCTTTACGATCAAAGGATCAAAGGATGTGGAGCCAATACTATTTACTCTAGAGTACCGAATAATCGGGAGAGGGTGGAAATAATCTGGGGAATGGAACATTTTTGGAAAACTAATAAATAGGGGGTTGAAAAAAATGGGGGGTGGAGAAAGGGATGGGATAGAGAATAGAAAACAGATATTGTTGAAGTAGATATTTCAAATAAACACATCTACTTATATGTAACTTGCTTTTTAAACTGCCCCGTGTACTTCTGTACGCTAATTCTGTTTTGCACACTTCAGTGAAATGATTCTCTAAGAACTGATTTAAGATTCTCTAAATTTAATAATAGAGGGGTTGAAATAGTGACGGGGGGTTGGAAAAAATCTGAAAATATGGTAACCGAGAAAGGATGATTATTCGTTCCGCTAAAGTAGTTCAATTAAGCATTCACCCCCAAGCAAATGCATCAGTATGCTAAATTTATTATCATTAGCCTATTTTATATGGAAGGTGAAACTTCAACATCCTGAATGTATACTTTCGAGATCATTATAGAATTATTTCTATCCCCCAATCTGTTCTGCCTGCTTCTCTCTGTCTGATATTTTTCTTCGGATTTTCTTTGTTTTCTCGTTCCTAGCTGAAGGTCAGGGATAATGACACCGCAGGCTATGCAAACTCTACATTGTGCAAGTTTGTTTTTTTGACTTAGTACTCTATTTTTTAATTCTTTTTATTTACTTTTTTGATAATCCGTAAGGTTTTTATGTACATGATTTTGTAATGATATATACTTTGCTTGTTCTCATTTATGCTTTAGAGTAGGAATAACTTAGCTTTTTTAGCAAGTTGATGTCAACCTACTGTAAATAAATCAATTACCATTATTATTATTATTATTATTCTTTACATGCTCTTCTTTTAAGTCTGCCTGTCCTTGCCCTTCTCTCTTTACTCATCTTTCCTTCCTTTCTCAACTTCTCCTTAAGTGCAGTTCATCTCCTGCTGTTTGCCTAAATCCCTTCTTTCTGCACTCTTCTCTTTCTGATCTTTTATTCTTCTCTGCATAAACTTCTTTTTAAGCTCTTATCTTCTTTCTCTTCTTTCAGACCACTCTCCCAACTCTTCTTCTAAGTTCTTCTCTTCCGCTCTCTTACCAAGCTCTTCACCTCCTGCTCTTTGCTGTCATCAACCCTCTTTGTATTCTTCTCTATCTAGCCTCTCTTCTCTGTATGCTCCTCTTTTTAAACGCTTCTCTCCTTGTTTTCCTTTACGTTCTTCATTTCCTCCTCTTTGCTTTAAGCTCTTCTCTTTGTACTCTTCTCTGCGTTCTCTTTTCTATAAGTACTTCCCTTCATACTTCTTCCTGAATGTTCTCCTTTGCTTTTTCTTGTCTGCTTGCTCCTCTTTCCATTCTTTTTGCCTACTTATCATCTTTCTAATGTTGAAACTACCTCCAGAATGCATATTTTTGCAATTTTCTACTTTCGCTGGATGGAAGTTAAGGGAGCATTAAATGCACAACAACTGATCATTTCGAAATGTGGCATGCGATACAATGTTCTAATCATAGCTTCATTGCCTTGCAAGTTTTATTGCTTCTGGCTAGGTGTGAATGTTTATATTCAGATAGGTTGCTTGGCTTCCAGCTTTATTTGAAATTTAAACAAATTGCAACGCGATGCGTATGCAAAACAGCATAAGTAATAAGAGTGGCATACTTAGCGAAATTTAAATTTAGGATGGGTTGCAAACACAAATCTGTTGGTAGAACTGGTTTTTCAGGAGCTTTTTTATGCCAGTTGATCTATGGAATCCTTCATTTTAAGTAGAAACCAAACGCTATAACTTACATTTTAAATCAAGCATCATCGAATCTATTCTTGTCTGTTATTCCTCAAAATCAAAAGACTATTACCCTAGGTTTTGCCCGACAGCTGGCTGAAATCCTACTGCATGATTTTCATTAGAAACTAAAAGCAAAATATTTGCTTTTTCCTCAAAACGTTGCTGTCTGTTTGTTATTAAAGATAAAGGATCGAACACTCGCTTTCAGACCAAGCATCAATTAATCTGAAACTGCCTAACGCCCACTCAAACAGGTCGTTGCAGGCAACATATGACACAATTTAAGCCAGTAGACTGTAAAAGTTGTTGGTAATCGTTGTATATTGTGGTAAATCAACAGAAAACATTGTAATTGCAAATTTCATGCTTCCAACTGAGCTTTAGATGAGAAATGTAGTCTACTCCGTACTGCTAGAGATCTCAATTTTGATTCCGGCTACTGTTGAATAAAGGTCTATAGCATAAGTTCCTCTGCACATACATTTCTCACTATCATAGAAGCAAACATTATAAACGCATGTAGAAACACAAAGAAGAGTGAAATCCAATCTATATGATGAATATCCCATTTCTCTTTTTAATTTTCAAAGCAAGAAAGTTTGATCTAGCTCTAAAGAAATATGCACTACATCTAATTTGCATTAATAAGAATAAAGAGGCTAGAATAATTTAGTATGATTTGATGCAGCAATTAATGAATATGAATTCTTCTTATGAGGTACAGTCAAAAGTTGACCCTCATATATGCGTATAATAGTTGCCACAAGTCCCTGGGACACTCGCAGAGAATTACGAAAAAAAAATACCCTCAGAATGTAAACTATTGTACCGTGTACCCACCCCCTCCTATAACAATGTTGTTCTGAGACACTTGGTGTCATTTTGCACTGGAATTTTCTTTATTTGCGCATGTAATTTTCTCGTAAATCAACATTGTTTAGGGGGAGGAGGGGGACGAGTGCTAAGATCAGAAAAACTACAGCTAAAGTGCCCCAGGAATTTTGGCGACTATTGTATCTTTATGATTTAGTTAGTATCAGTAAATATATAAAATAGAATAGCATAGTATGGTAAAGCCAATTGTTAATGGCCTTGAATTCGTTCTCTTGCAAAATTTTATTTATAAAGTGGGCTTTGTTTCCCTGATATATTCATGCTTTCTTATTTTGATTTTGTTAGGGAAAATTTCAGCAAGATGTTTACTTGGCCTCATGGTTATTATATGAGGCTGAGCTTGCCACATTTTCTTTCCCCTTTCCTAATCTGAGCAAATTTATAACAAACTTTGGTATGAGCCAATTTGAATAGTTGTGTTGATATTAGTTATTTTTTTCTTTACAAAAGTAGTGAAGAGCCTTAGGTAAAATAATCGTTATGCATCTAAGAGGACAAGTCCTGAATATTTACAAGAAAGCAATGTTGCACATTCTTAGGTGCCTTAAAGCAAGAACGTAGGAGAAATTGTGCTTGAGGGACACTCTCATAAACATTTAAAATTATGAATCAAGACCCCAGGCAGCCTTCCCCACTTACGCTATAGGTCCTCAGCTTTTCAACTTATGCACTTAGTTTAAAGTGGGTGGTTCTCTATTCTGCATAGACACTTTACCTGACTTTGTTTTAAAGTAGAGGGGCACGCGTTCCCTGTGTTTTTCCAGTTCTTGCATCCTTACCTTAGAAATTTCTAAGCATATCAATGCAGAACTAACATGGCTTTGTATACTAAGTAGAAGTTTACAAGCTCAGTGTGAAATTTAATAACTTATTCTAGCCAGAAGCTAGATTGTGTCAAAGTAAGCGAAATTTGTCCAGTCTTATTCCAAAAGTTTATATAAGCATTTTACTTCTTGACTTTCATTTCTAGAGCCTATTCTGCTATGTTCAGTGCGAGACTTCTTTCTGTACTAGCCAAGCTTTCTTAAAAAGGGCCTTGGCTCAGCAGCTGATAACACAGCTCCATCATCAAGTTATCATTACTATCTCGCTGTAGTGCACACTGAGAGTGTTATAACTTTTGAGCTATGATCTTCATGCAAATCATAAAGTAAGATAAGAGTTATCCTTCATTTCGAAGTTCTGCAGTCAAATAATATCAGAGAGTTTATTTCTCTGAATCAACGCTTTAGCGAAATTTCTTATTTCTCTGCTAAAAACTGTCAAAATTACTGCATTGCATGATGAGTTTATGAGGAGCAATATAATTGAAAAATGATCAAGCACGGCATTATCAATATTTTGAAATCGGAGAAGGCCCTCAACACATATAGGAATATAACATACCATTATTGTCATGGCAATAAATAGCATTGCTCTTCCAATGTCATTATCATTCGATTTCCGATGATTCTTATTGTTCAGATTCTTCCTATTCTTCTCAGTCTTAATGTGAACGTCAGTATTTTCACTGGCAATATTCTGCTCGCCATGGCCTTGATCTGCTATTTTGTTTTTCCTGCTATGTAGACACTTGGTCGCGCCATCGTTTTTGGATTGATTGTTTTCAATGGATCCCTCTGGTACTTCAATTAGCTGGTTGCTGCGTTTTGAAAAGGCTATATTTGGAATGGTTGGAAGGTTTATTTCGTTGTTCCTCTCCTGAGCTCCTATCAAATGAAATACATTTTGGCATCTGTTTCCTCCATGTGCACTCTTAATTCCCTCAGTTGTATCTTGCGCTTCAAGCAGTGAAGAAGGAACGTTCTCATTAGAGCGAGTCCCTGCCTCGTTAACGTGCTCTAGTCGATTGTTTTGCATGTTGGCATGCAGATTTGCAATGTTTTCTTTAGTTTTGCAGTAAGTGAATATGTATAGCATGCAACCGAATACTACACAGATGATGTGGAGTGTCGAGTATACGATGTCAAAAGTATCGCTGTGCGATCCAAAGCTGCCAATAAAGTTAACAGTGCCTAATACAGCATTAGTCATCAGAATCGCATTTGCTTTTGTTTTTGTCATTATAGAGTTATACTTAAAACGATATTTCATTCGAATTGATCGGTCAATTGCAATAATTGTCGTTAGGCGAGCGGAATACCCCAGAAAGTAGGCTCTCACCTCAAAAATATATCGAATCCAGTACCAGTTGAGTTTTGTAGGACAGGATACAGAGCTGATATCAAAAGCGAATCCACTCAGGCCAACAAAAACGTCAGATATGCTAAGCCAGTATAAGAACCAAAATGAGGTGTTGCTCAGCTTTTTAAGCTTTCGAAGGGCATAAATGATGAATATGTTCATGACGATGTTCGATATATTGATTGGAAATGCTAAGATGAAATAGGGTAGTGATGTGAAATCTTCCATGCTCACAAATAGATACGAAGGCGTGATAAAAATTAGTCAGTCAAGATAGCAAGAATACCTAAGAGATTTAAAGAACTTAACTCTAGCCAAATCTTCATAAAGTGTAAGCTGCTGGCAAAGCGCAAGGACTACTGTCAGCTGATTTGTCACATATGTGAACAAATTTTAGTCAATCAAACAGTCAACTTAAGTTTACGTTGTCTCTGTTTGGCTAGTATGTTCCTCCTTCTTGGCTCCTCTCAGCCCAATACTCACACCAGATAGTATCTTTCAGATATGCAAGTCCACCTCATTTATTGAGTCGTAGCACTAAACTTATTTGCTTCACACATCCGAATACAAGACACGTAGTAGATGGGCCGTGAACTCCGCTGCCTGTAAGACAATTAAAGAAAAATCTTTGAGCCTAGCTCTCCTTGCTTTTATGAGACTAAATACTTGTAATGTACTGACCATATGGAAGCTGTGAATATTCGATACCTTTCAAAATTGATGTCATGAAATCCAATGGAAGAGGAGCTATCAGAGTTTGACATCGAAGTAAACTGGCTACTTTTCATTGCAGGTGGTATTTGCAGGACTTGTACTAATTCCATTATCCAACAACAAATGATTGAAACATGCCAATCTGGGAGAATAACTCAAATAGACTAGACTCTATGGGCTGGCAGTACATGGTGATTATGTGGCTTTTAAAAATTGGACTTGAGTAAATAATAACATGTATGCTCAGCTGTTGAACCTCGGTGAAACCACTTTATTGCCATGGACACAAATGGCAACCTCTCGTAACCAGCGATTCTGAATATTTCTAGTGATCTGGAAGAGAAACAGCATTGGTTCATGGTGATCTGCAATATGAAGGTGAAAGAATTGGCACCTGCTTTGGGTATTCTTATTGGTAAGAGGCTCTGTGAAAAACTTCTTTAACGTCTGCTAGTGTTATCTAATGTTTTAAAGTACAAGACGCGGGGACGGGAGAGTGAGTGTGGAGGTCGCCGTACTGAAATTGATGGGCACTTTGCAACTGTTCTTCTTGTACCTCGATACATTCGGGAAGCACAAAAAAAAATTGGCGTTGTGAAGGTAGCTGACAGCTAAAGGGTAGTAGAAGCATGATAGCATGATATGCAATGGATTCTTGAATGGCATAGACAACTGTGATGCCTTTATTTATTGGCATCCTCTTAAGCCATGTGGCCTAGACTTTTGATTAATATATATAGCTGTTGCGCATTTCTTCCAAGAATTGCCATGAAGCACTGGACTGGAAGCAATAGAGACCATCTAGACAATACCAGTAGAAGGTAGTTAGACAGATTATCTTCAATTACATGGTCCTATCAAAATAATATCTGATAGATCCCCCTATAGGGATTGTTGCATTGTCTGACTCTGTCAAGCTGCAAAAAGTCACGACTATACTTCATGCAGACTGTTCAGCATTCACGAAGCACAAAGAGAAGCCAAATCATAACATAAAAGCAGTTTTCAACAATGGCACACAGGACTAAATACATAGAACTAAGAGGCACGTGCCCATACCATTTAAGTAGCCTCGTTTTCATGAATGCTAAGCACTGGAAAGAAAGGTGTCCAAAAAGCAACTTTTCTTTCGTGATTTCATCGTCCTCAGATAATTACAACGTTAATATTCTGAGGGCTTTCTATGGAATGAATAATCTTTACTCGCTAACAACTTCTTCATAGAGAAACAAAGTTTTATTTCCGAGAGTTTTCTCAGATCCGAACATCTTCTGTTATGAAAGCTAGTGCATGTTTGGGATTTCATCAGCTATGAAATCATAAATCGACGCTTATTGCTACATTTTGTTCTAGTCCATTTACTGCTTGCATCAGCAGTTAAATATTCCTTGCATTTTGCGTCCACGAAGATACTATGGATAGATAAGTATGGCAGTACAAACTTGGTCTTGTAATTCAAACCTCAAAAAGCGTATATGTTCGTCTTACATCGAATGTTTATAAAAGTATTGCCTCTTGAGCCTCAGTCTCAGATCTTGTTCTGCTAATTTCAATGATTCATATATAGCTGGATCTTATACCAATCATCACGAAGTGCCGCTCTATCTTAAAACAGGCTTGATCATTACCCTGTACCACACTCTGAAGGTCTCACAAAGAATTTCATCAGATGAAAGAATCACACAGATCATGAAATATGATGAGTATTTTCCTTCATTTCGAACTTCTGGATCGGTATTGCATCGGAGAGTTTGTTTTCTCTTTTCTACCCTTTAGAAATACATCTTAACGAGGTTTCTTATTTCTCTGCTAAAAACTGTTAAAATGACTGCGTTGCACGATGAATTGATGAGGAGCAGTATCAATGACAGATGATCAAAAAAGGTTCTCTTAACCTCTAGATAATTGAGAAGACCAGAAACACATATAGGAATGTAGCATATTGTCACAGTGACTGTTATAAACAACATTGCTTTTCCGACGTCATTATCATTGATTTTCCGATGAATCATATCATTTAAATTCTTTGTTTTCTTCTCAGCTTTGAAATGAATGTCTCTCCTTTGACTGTCAACATTCCGATCGCTATCATCATGTTTAGTCATTCTGTCATTTTCGCACCGAATTCTTGTTGAATTATCATCTTTACTAGATATATTACTTTCTATGGATCTCTCTGGTACTTCATTAAGCTGCTTGCTGCCATTGGAAGAAACTCTTCCAACAACATCTAGATACTTTCTGCCGCTCCCTCGAATTCCTGACAAGTGGAACACATTCTGGTTTGCATAGTTCTCCTTGGACACTTCATTTTCCATGTTTCTTTCAGTGACATTCTGTGCTTCGAGTTGTGAAGAAAAGGCGGTCGAGTTGATGCAAATCTTTGTGTCATGATCATGTTCGATTTCATTGCGTCGCATACTTGAATGCAGATCTGAAACTTGTTGTTTGATATTGCAGTATGTGACAATATACAACATGCAGCTGGAAGATATACAAATGACGTGGAGTATCAAGGATGCCAACTGGAAATGAAATCGATGCGGTCCAAGAGCGTTAGCAAAGAGAATAATGCCTAATACAGTATTGACCATTAGCACCAGATATGCCTTCGTTTTTGTCAGTATCCTATTGTACCTGTGCAGATACTTCATTCGAATTGAACGATCAATTGCAATAATTGTTGTTAGACGACCAGAATATTCCAGGAAAAAGGTCCTTACCTCAGATGTATATAAAATCCAGTTACAATTGCCTCTTGTCACACAGCATGAGTAGTGAATATCATAAGCGAATCCACTTAGGCCAACAAACAAATCAGATATACTAAGACAGTATATAAACCAGAACGATATGTTGCCCAGTTTCTTTAGCTTTCGGAGGGCATAAATAATAAATATGTTCATAAAGATGTTCGATATATCGATTGTAAATGAAGTGAATAAATAGATGAAAAACATTACCATTTTAATGAAGTACGAAACAATCTATATTTGTGAGCAGATATGATGGGATGATGCAATTTTATCCTTCAAGAGATCAATAATAGCTGACTCATATAAGGACTTTGCCTTCAAACATAACAGATGTGAAATGCTGACTAGACCAAATGATACTTTCCATCTGTTTTTCGCTCAAGTTTAAAAATGCTGGTAAATGAAACAGTTCTTTCAATTGCGCGTTGTCGTTTGTTATAATTAGTAGAATTTTCTTGTCTGGCTCCTGTTGAATCATGTGTGATGCGGTTTAAAACTGATATAGAATAATAGTCTTCAGACATGTAATTCCAGCTCATTCACCAAGTCTTAACACTGTATGTCTGTGCTTCGCACACCTTGTTATAGGGCACGCAGAAGATCAGCTTTACCTTTCGCTGCCTGGCAGTCTATTAAGGGTAGAGCCTTTACAGTCCATGCTTTTTGTGCTCATAAGACTAAATACCTTCAATATGCTGAACAAGTGGAAACTTGCATCGGATCAAGCGACAAAGTCCCATTGGAGAGGATCTTCAGAGTTCATCATTTAAGTCAAACTACCTAGTCATGGTGAAATTTGCAGTACTTTTCATTGCAGATGGTACATACAGCTGTTATGATAAACAATCCAACTGAAGTTTGAATTCTTTGGCCTCCATGGCATTATATTGAAGTCAAACAAAATACTTAATTAAAAATTAGCTTACTCCATTTCATATCACAGTATGTGCTACGTACATATTAAATAGTACGTAGTGATGTCAAGTATGAATTCATATTTGACTGCTGATCATTGTAAAACGACCGCTTTACTAAATTAGTTATCAGTTGAAAGCCACCATGTGATCCCAGCAATGTGCAGGTGCATTTGTTTTAGGGCGCATAGAGCATCCTTCAATAGATCTAGGATTGCACAATTTATTACAAGGAAATTTCTGCCAATGAAATAGTCGTTCTAGAACTTTAACTTTGTTGTCTTGTTAAAGGGTCCTACTTTTCCTACCAAAAGATTTTGAGCAAGCACTTCTCACTTTCCAACATTTTGAACAAAATTTTTCTGGTCGCAAGCCCCCAGACCCCTAAGTCTCTCTCTAGGAAGTTTGTAAATTAAAGTGCTTCTCAATTGATGACCTACATCTGAAAGCACTTTTTTTATAGCATTTGAAGAGGTTGAACAACTTATGTTTACCACATTTGAGTTCATATTTCTTACTTGGCTACTCGCGAGCTGACACCCCATCATGACTTCTTTCTAGCGCCGCCCCCATTGTACTTTTTAAGAAAATGTCACTGGGCGACAGAACCTATTGCAAGTAAAATGTAGAAAGGGGCGCATTGTTATCAGGAACCATGTTATATGCAACCAGAGTGCATGAAGCCACAAATTGAAGAAACTTGTGGTGCTAAAGACAGTACCCCTAAAGAAATTTTCAGCTTTGCATATGTTTTACTGTACACAATCGACTATTATGCATCTGGAGTCATTCATTGCAGTCAACTTCACACGAACTACACGTAATTCGTGTGAAAAATATGATATTGACCTAATAAAGGGGATTTCGTTGAAACCTAGTGCCACTGGACTGCGCAGTGGAGTGGAAGACGGGGGCATGACTCGGAAATAAAGTGTTACGTCATAACCAGAGACGTCACGAGAACTCTTTGGTTGAGGGATGTAAAGTTGAATTTACTCGAATTTACTTGGATAGTGAGCTGTTCTATTGTCATTGATCACTATTCAACGTGCTAGGCAATCTGTAAAATTTAGTGCCTACATCTTTCCTTAGTGGAAACAAGCATCTGTAATTACGCAGATGATACTACCATATCTGCATGTGACAAAACTCTGGAATCAGTAGCGGCAATACTGGAGAGCGATTCTGCGTAATTGCAGATGTTTTTTTGTGTAATTACATCTGCATAATTACAGATGTTTGTTTCCGATAAGGAGAGAGCAGAGTAGCAAATCGTTTATGTAGATGTTAAAGAACAGGGGACCAAGAACTGATCCTTGTGGAGTACCAAGAGACAGCCTGTCTATGAAGCTGTAAATGAAGCATAGTGACTCACTGCTCAATCCGTAAGCATCTAATTTTGCTAAAAGAAGATCATTTCTAATAAAATTGAACGCTTCTAAAGGTTGCTTCTTTGCCCTTCAGAGGCTGAAGGATATTCTACCCCAGCCAAAGCTAGCTGATGTATACCGAGCACTGATTGAGAGCCACCTAAGGTATGATAACATCATTTGGGGCTGCATTTCAGATTCAAAGCTAGATACTCTGCTGAAATTACAGTCTAGAGTCAAAAAATTGATCGAAAACAGAAAAAACAAGGATGGATGGATCTGTGACTGGCTGCTTGTCAAAGAATTGACAGAATATCATAGGTTAGTTGTGACACACATAATTCTTAATGGCAAATATCCAGAAAATTTACAAGATAAGTTTGCCAAGAGATCCCAGATCTCAAGCTATTCCACCAGAAATAGCCGAGGTTTGCATCTACCCAAGCCTCGACTAGAATTTACAAAGAGTAGTTTCCAATTCACAGTAGCCTTCACATCGAACGAGATCCCGCAACAACATAGAAATTACCCCTCTCTAGTTCACTTCGAAAAGGAAATGAAACAGCTTCTGAAAGGCTGAGATGGGTAGTAGCAATCAAGCGCGATCCCTAGGAAGAGCAGCTTTTTAACTCGTTGATAAGATATCGTGCCTAAATATTTCGTTATTATTATTATTATCAATGGTGATCTAAACTTTATAATTTCTAAGATATCCACTACAATTGTCCACTTAATATACTACATATTTTGTATGAGGAATAAGCCATGGTCTAATCCACAACTCCTAAGTTATTAATATCTTTGTATTCAGCTGCTAGGTATCGATTTTATATTGACTGTATTCTTTATTTTTTTCTTTTTATTTGTAAACCAGCCGAATATAAATTACTTTATAGTAAGTGAGATTTGTATTCGTAGAATTAGCAATACATACATGCATGAAGTTTAAAGAAACATTATTATCATTATACCCTTTACGAAAGCAGCATAGAATTGAAGATAAACAAGGTTCTATATAAATAGCAATCTGTTTATTCACAAATCTCTCAAAACCTTAGAAACAGTCTGTAAAACGTTTACGGGTCTGTAATTTTTCATACTGGTTTCTCCCATCACCTTTATGAAGGGAAGTAACGTCTTCTAGCTTTAATAGATCTGGGAAAAAAACGATTTGCTACACAATTGTTGAATATGAGTTGCATCGGTTTGGCGCAGATGTTAGAGCTACTTTCAAAAATTTTGCAGGTATATTTCTAAAGGACTTTGCTTTTGTAGGATTAAGTCTTTCAATTTTAATATTCATCTGTTCCAAGGATACAGCTTGGAATTTACAAAATTTTTCATTTATTTGAGCTGAACTACGAATTTTTGTTATGCTTTGATGTTTTGAATATTTGATTATAACCCATTTTATATGACCAGAAATATCTTCTGCGCTTAGGGCAACGTCACTGTTTTCCCTGAGGCATAACGAATCAGTAATAGATGCAAAATAATCATTCAAGGTGTCTGCAGCTTTCTTATCATTTAAAATTAACGTTTCATTTTCGATAAGAGTAATTCTTATAACACTTATGCTAAATTTCAAAAGCCATGCCCTTACTGCTTTGATAAAAATGCCAAAATTTGTTTCTGTTTGATTTCCATCCGCATTCAAAGGCTGCATTCTTGTATAATTGATAAATGCCAAAACTATTTCCTATTGCACTTTTACTAAAATTATAAGGCTATATACTTGCTTCATGATTAAAATTTCCAAAATCTATTCTTGTTTGATGCTCATGAAAAGCAACAGGGTACTAAAAACCAAAATTGTTTTCTATTCCTTTTTGCTAAAGTTCAATGGCCATGCATTTGATTTGTGACTAGAATTTCTACAATTTATTCCTGCGTGAGCTGATAGTTGTCCTTTTTAGTTGATGAAAGCCAAAATTGCTTCCTATTCCATTTTTGCTAAATGTCAACGGCAATACACTTGCATTTTGACCAAAGACGCCAAAGTTTTTCCCCGCTTCATTTTTATCCAAATTAAAAGGCTACATTTTTAATTTTTAATTGATGAAAGCCAAAATTAATTTCTACTGCGCTTTTTCAAGGGCTATGCGCTTCCGCTTTCACTGCAAAATGGCAAAATATACTCTGGTGTGATTTGCATCTAAATTCAAAATGTCTTTAGTCTTACTGATGAAGTAATAAGAGTCAGAATTGTACCTATTGCGACTTAGCTAAGTTTTAAAACTATTGACTGTTTTTCCACTGAAAAATGCAAATATTTCTTCTGGTATGATCTTTATCCACATTCAAAGCTATATTATTACTTTTTATTTGATAAAGACGAGATTTGTTTCCTATAAGGCCTTTGCTAAGTTTTAAAGGCTATACACTTGATTTTTGACTAAAACTGTCAAAATTTATTCTAGTATGATTCTCATTCAAATTGAAAAGTTATAGTTATGCTTTTCAACTGAAAAGAGGTTAAATTTGTTCTCTATGATGTCCATTCAAATTCAAAAGCTATAGGCTTAAATTTTTACAGGAAAGTAGAATAACTCGATCTTTTGCAATATTCATTCAAATTCAAAAGCGATAGACTTATTTTATGACTAAAAAGTAGCAAAATTTATTTCTGCATGAGTTTCATCCGAGTTCAAAGGCTATAGTCTTACTTTTTACTGACAAGAAGCAAAATTGTTTGCTGCATCATTTTAATTCAAATTCGAAGGTGATATACTTAAATTTTGACTGAAAAGTAGCAAAATTTATTCGTCTATGATATCCATTTAATTTCAAAGGCTACAGACTAACTGAAGAAGAATTGAAGCTGCCGAGATGTGGCTCCTGCGAAAGATTTTGCGTATTTCCTAGACTGAAAAAGTCAAAAACGAAGAAGTCCTTCGACGCGCAGACATGACAAAGAAACTCGTCCAAACAATAAGAAAGAGACAGTTATCCTTTCTCGGACATTTGTACAGAAAGGACGACTTAGAGAGAGCAGTTCTTACCGGAAGAATCGAAGGAAAAAGAGACCGAGGCCGCCAGAAAGTCACGTATTTGGAGAGTTTGAACACCTGGGTCAAAAAAGGAGCAAAGTGCAAATCCGAGTTCCTGAGAGTGGTCGAACGATGAGAAGATTGGAGGCTCATGACCGCCGATGTCTGCGACAGTCCTGACACATAGGAAGGAAGGAACAGACTAACTGTCTTGCTGAAATGTGACAGATTTTGAAGACATAATTCTGACCGAAAAGTGGAAAATTCTAGTTCATTATGAGTTTTTACTCAAATGCAAAAGCTATATAGACTGACCGTCTGACTGGATAGTGTCATCTCTGTTACTGAGAAGTGCCAATAATTCGTACTGTGAGTGTTTCATTAATATTTAAAGACTATATATAGGAAATTTTGCATTTCGTTCTGTGAGGACATTAAATGATATTCAAAGGCACTTAATTGCCGTTAAAAACATTTGTTAATCTCTTAAATTTACTCTCTTAAATTTTTGTATTAAAGAATAGCTACATATTTAAGTGCTTTTGATGTTTTCTTAAATATCAGTAAACTTTTGAATTTTGTTCTGTAATAACATTTAGTGATAGTTAAAGGCACTTAAATGTTACTGAAATCACTTCTTAAATTGCACATAAGGTCAAATCGAAAACCCCGTTATTTCGACAGTTTGTGATGTGCTAAATTCGAATTTGAAAATAATATCTGTACTTAGAGCTTGTAAAGTGGTCAAAACTGCAGTTTAAATCCAAATTTGAGCCACTTTTTGCTAAAAGAGCGCGCTGGCAAAGGAAGCTGGCACGAGGGAATTGATGATATAGATTGAGTCATTCCAGCGATTCAAACATCTCATTGCTAGTACAAGTTCTAGTACGTGTCTTCGTACTTAGCAATCGTTGATCTTGATTAAAATTGTAACCAAAGTTAGCAACAAAGACGATTTTTGTATTTTGTGGTATTTAGATGCTCAAAGTGCGCTTGTGCTGAGATGGGAGATTTTTTCATCGTGAAGTTTACTTGCAAACAAATTCTTCAAGGAGTAGCAACATTCTATTACTAAGAATTTCCACAGATACGTAAAACTTCTTGTGGAGGACTTCCTCTGCTATGAAAACAAGTGCGTGCTTGGGACCTCATCAGATATAAAACCCATAAATCGACTACTGTCATAAGCATAGCAGAATGGGTTGCGGGGGAGCTGTAGCCCCCCTCAGTTTGGCAGAAATCCGTTTCATTCTTAGAAATCCGTTTCATTCTTAGAAATCCGTTTCATTCGAGCAACTTTACTGAAAGGACAATGGGAAATTTAGGCAACTTTTCTGACTGCTCTCCAGATCTCTCTGGCATAAAGTGTACAGTCCCCCTAAGTTTGAAATCCTCCTACGCCCATGTTTACTGCTATATTTTGTTATAGTCCATTTACATAAGCATCAGCAGCTAAATACTCATTTCGTTTTATTTGTATGAAGTTACTGCGAATTGATAAGCATGGCAGTGCAAACTTGGTCTTGTTCAATTACAGATGTTCGTTTTGCATCGAAGTTTAACAAAAGTAATCCACTTCTTGAGCTCCCGTTCGAGAACCTGTTCTGTTCTGTTCTTACATACAACATGGTCTACTATCAGTTATCTTGAAATGCCATTGCATCATAAAGCAGGCTTGCCAATTATACTTTGGCATACTCTGAAGGATTCACAAAGAGTCTCTTCAGATAGAAAATTTTGAAAGATGTCGAGAGTTTTCCTTACTTTTGAAGTTATGGTGCAATATTCCATCGGAGAGTTTGTTTTCTCTTTCTTATCCGTTAGAAAAATGTTTTAGCGAGGTTTCGTAATTCCCTGCTAAAAACTGTCAAAATGATTGCGTTGCACGATGAATTGATGAGGAGCAGTATCATTGCAAGAAGATAAAAAAAGGTGCTCTTAACCTCTAGAAAATTGAGAAGACCAGAAACACATATAGGAATGTAACATATTGTCACAGTGACTGTTATAAACAACATTGCTTTTCCGACGTCATTATCATTGGTTTTCTGATGAATCATATTATTTAAATTCTTCGTTTTCTTCTCAGCTTTGAAATGAAAGTCTATCCTTTGACTGGCAACATTCCGATCGCTATCATCATGCTCAGTCATTTTGTCATTTTCGCACCGAATTCTTGTTGAATTATTATCTTTACTAGATATATTGCTTTCTATGGATCTCTCTGGTACTTCATCAAGCTGCTTGCTGCCATTGGAAGAAACTCTTCCAACAACATCTAGATACTTTCTGCCACTTTCTCGAATTCCTGACAAGTGGAACACATTCTGGTTTGCATAGTTCTCCTTGGACACTTCATTTTCCATGTTTCTTTCAGTGACATTCTGTTCTTCGAGTTGTGAAGAAAAAGCGGTCGAGTTGATGCAAATCTTTGTTTCATGATCATGTTCGATTTCACTGCGTCGCATATTTGAATGCAGATCTGAAACTTGTTGTTTGATATTGCAGTATGTGACAATATACAACATGCAGCTGGAAGTTATGCAAATGAAGTGGAATATCAAGTATGCCAACTGGAAATGAAATCGATGCGGTCCAAGGGAGCTAGCAAAGTGAGTAATACCTAATACAGTATTGAACATTAGCACCAGATATGCCTTCGTTTTTGTCAGCATTCTATTGTACCTGTGCAGATACTTCATTCGAATTGAACGATCAATTGCAATAATTGTTGTTAGACGACCAGAATATCCCACGAAAAAGGTCCTTACCTCAGATGTATATAAAATCCAGTTGCAATTACCTCTTGTAACACAGCATGAGTAGTGAATATCATAAGCGAACCCACTTAGGCCAACAAACAAATCAGATATACTAAGACAGTATATAAACCAGAACGATATGTTGCCCAGTTTCTTTAGCTTTCGGAGGGCATAAATAATAAATATGTTCATAAAGATGTTCGATATATCGATTGTAAATGAAGTGAATAAATAGATGAAAAACAGTACCATTTTAATGAAGTACGAAACAATCTATATTTGTGAGCAGATATGATGGGATGATGCAATTTTATCCTTCAAGATATTAATAATAGCTGACTGATCTAGAGACTTTACCTCCAAACATAACTTTGTGAAATACGAACTCATGTATAGACCAAATGATACTTTCCATCCATTTTTCACATAAGGTTAAAAATCCCGTTCAGTGAAGTATCTCCTTCAATTGTTCGTTGTCAGTAAGTATAGTTAGTAGAATTCTATTTTCTGGCTCCTGCCTGAGCGTTGCATGTCCTTGCTTCGCACACCTAATTATAGGACACGCAGAAGATCAGTTTTAACCTTCACTGTCTGGTAGTCTATTATAGGTAGAGCCTTCTTAGTCCATGCTTTTTGTGCTCATAAGACTAAATACCTTCAATAAGCTGAACACGTAGAAACTTCCATCGGATCAAGCCACAAAGTCCTATTAGAGAGGACTATTAGAGTTCGTCATTTAAATCAAATTGACTAGCACTGATTTAGCACTATGATGTAATCAGAATTGCTTTTCATTGCAGATGGTATATACAGATGGTATGACAAACAATCCAACTGAATTTTGAATTCTTTGGCCTCCATGGCATTATTTTGAAATCAAACAAAACACTTAATTAAAAATTGGCTTGCTCCATTTCATATTGCAGCATGTGCTATGTATATATCTAGAAGTAAGTAATGATGTCAAATATGAATTCATATGGGTTGTTGATGATTCTAAAATGGACGTTTTATTAAATTAGTTATCAGTTGAAAGCCATCATTTGAGCCCAGCAATGTGCAGGTGCATTTGTTTTAGGGCGCAAAGAACATCTTTCAATAGGTCTACGATTGCAGAATTTATTACAAGGACATTTTACCATTGAACTTGTAGTCCTAGAACTTTAATTTCTTTGTCTTTGTAAACGTTCTCCTTTTACGACCAAAGGACTTTGAGCAAGCATTATTTATCTGATTACAGCCTCACCATTTACCTTTAACTTGATTCAATCTTTTTCTTCAGAAACTTAATCGGTGATCATGGGCTGCAGCCTTGCTGACTTAATCTTTTTGTCCATGACGCTCTTTAGCAATAAAAGGCTACAGCTTTAAGCTTTACCTATGAATTACCCCTTATGTTTTCTTTCATTACTTTTGTTCACAATGAAAGGCAATGACTTTACTTGTCGCATGCAATTTGACTCACATCGTCTCATACATGTTTTTTTGAAAACCAAGCGCTGTAGACTTACATTGTTGCTAGAAATTTTGCATCAATTCCTTCCTCTATGTCATAGTGTCTATGACATTCATTCAAATGCAAAGGCTAAAGCTTTCCTTTTTACCTAGAATTTGACTCAATCTTCTTGTTGATGATTTACACATTGTAACCTGTTACCTTACTTTCTAACTAGAACTTGACTAGATATTTTTATTACTGTCTTTCATTAACAATAAAAGGCCATAAGCATTACTTTTTGAATGCCACAAGCTATAGTCATACATCCTAACCAAATAATAGCCCACTTTCCTGTAAAATGTTTAATGAACGCCAAAGCCCATGGTCTTACTTTCCCTTGAACACTAGAGAATTATATTCTTGTATGGTGCTTATTTAGGACTAAAGGCCATATATTCGCGTCTTGACTATCAACTCATCCAGTCTTTTCCTGCATAGTGTTCACGTAATTCTGCCCCCTATAGCCTTACTTTTTGCTTACTCATAGCAAACTCCACATCCCATAGATTAGCTTCTGATTGAAAAGTAACGAAGTTTGTTGCTGTATGACTTTCATTCAACTTCAAAGGCTGTAGATTTACTTTGTGACTAACAAGTAGAAAATGAGAACCTTTATGACTTTCAATCAAATTCAAAGACTGTGGTCTTACTTTTTAACTGAAAATTAGACAAGTTTATTCCTTTACCATCTTCATTCAAATTCAAAGGTTATCGACTTACCTTTTAACTGAAAAGCAGCAAGACTTATTTCTGCATATCTTTCATCCAAATTCAAAGACTATACTACTTGAATGACAGGAAGTAAATTTCTCCGTTTTTACTTCCGTTCAAATTCGAACACTATGGACATACTTTTCAACTGACAAGGGGCAAAATTCATTCCTCTATTACTGTCATCTACATTTAAAGACTATACCCTTACCTTTTGAATGACAGAAAGGAAAGCTTTTTCCTGTATACTTTTCATTCAAATTCAAACGTTGTAGTCTTACTTTTTGATTGAAAATGGGTGAAATTGTTTTATTGTAGCACTCCCACTGAAATTCGCAGACCGTAGATGCACTTTTGACTGAAATGTACCAACATTTATTTACATGTGATTGTCATCCAGATTCAAAGTGTATTGTCTCACTTTTTAAGTCATAAAAGCCAAAATTTTTTGCTATCGCACTTTCGTTGAAATTCAAAGGTTGTACACTTGCTTTTGACCAAAAATACCAGAACTTATTCTGGAGTGATTTTCATCCAAATTCAAAGGCTATGCTCCTAGTCTTTTTCAAACGGGAAGTTAAATTTTGAGAAATTTTGTTTTATTCAATTTACCCCCGCTGAATTTTACAGACTATAGACGTACTTATTAACTGAAAAGCACTAAATTTATTGGGGCGTGATTTTCATAAAAATTCAAAGGCTATAGTTTTACTTTTTAGCTGAAACGAAGCAACATTTTTCACATATAATTTTAATTTTCATTTAAAGACTAAACTGTTACTTGTTGAATCCAAAGAGGAACAATCATTTCCTGTAACACTTACGAATTCAAACAAACTCGACGAACAGACTCAAAAGCTATAGTTCTCCTCTTTGGCTGGGATACAAGAAAAATAATTCCTTTATGATTTTCATTCAATTTCGAAAGCTATAGAATTACTTTGTGATAGAAAAGTGCCAAAATCTATTCCTGCATGGTCGTCATCCAGATTGAAACACTATAGACTTACCCTTTCACTGAAAACCCTTTTAACATTTCTTCCTGCATCATATCTGATCAAGCTCAAAGGTTATAGACTTGCGTTTCGGCAGACAAGGTGAACATTCATTTCTGCATGACTTTTATTCAAATTCAGAGGCTATTGTCTTACCTTTTACTCAACAGGAAGAAAATCTTTTCAAGTTTCAATTCATGAAAATCCAAAGGCTACAGTCCATTCTCTCTGAAGGCACGCAAAATTGTTTCCTGTACAACTTACGTTCAAATTAATAAGCTAAAGTCTTACTTTTTGACTGAAAAATGCCATTATTTCCTAAGGTGTGATATTCATCAAAATTTAAAGAATATACTGTTCTTTTTACTTGATAAAAGCCAAAATTGCTCCCTTTTTCACATCCGCTAAAACTCAAAGGCCATACCAGTGGTTCCCAAACAGGGGTTCGCGGTCCCCTGGGGGACCATGAAGGGTTTTTCGAGGACCGCGAGAAGCTGTTGAAGCTTGCAAGTTGCAGAGGCACTTTCATAAACTTTTAGGTCCTTTTTAGCGCAAAGGTGCATTTATTGCTATTAAATAATCGGGATCTGCATCTTGCATCTAACGGGAGATGATCTTAGATTGCCGATGGCATACCTATCTGCGTATATTAGAGAGCGTGAAAGAAAATCAATTTGGAGTCAGAGCAAACTTTCTATCAGCCACGTCCATTTTGAAGCCATATCTCCTCCAGAGGACTGCGAGTAGAGAAAGCATGTAGTAGGGGACCACCATGTAACATATTTTGAAAAGTTCGACAACCACTAGGCTATACCCTTGCCTTTTGACGTAACATTGCCAAAATCTATTCCGGTATGATTTTCATCCAAATGCAAAAGCGATAGTCTTACTTTTTAAGTAAAATAAAACAAAAGCTTTTCCTGTTTAATGTTAATCAAATTAAAAGCTTATGTTCTTACTCTCTCACCAAAAGTAGGCGAAATTGTTTTCTGTATAGCATACATAAAATTAAAGGCTATATTTTACTTGTCACCGAAAAATGCCAGAATTATTTTCCTATGAGTTTCATCCACCTTCAAAGGCTACACTCTCAATATTTAAACAACAACATAATGCCAAAGTCTATTTCGGCTTCATTTTCATCTATATTAAAAAGCTGTAGTCTTTTTTGTTAATTGATAGCAACCAGAACTGCTTACAATTCCACTTTTCCTTAATTTCAAAGGTAATACACTTGCTTTTTCGATAAAAATGAAAAAATTTATTTCGACTAGACTTTCAACCAAATTCAAAGGCTACGGTCTTAAATTTTGATTACTAGCAGCCAAAATTGTTTCCAATTAAACTTTTGCCAAACTTTATTCCGCCTTCATATTAATTAAATTAACCAGCTATGTTTTTTTAATTAATAATAGCCAGAATTGTTTCCTAATGCCTTTCGTGAGTCTCATAGGCTATACACTTGCTCTTTCACTGAATAATGCCAAAATTTGCCCTGCTTTGATTTTTTCCCTCAGTCAAAGACTACACTTGCTGTTTTCATAAAAACATGCCAGAATTGTTCTGGTTCGAATTTATCCAAATTCAAAAGCTATAGTCTTACTTTTTAACTGATAGAAGCCAAAATTACTTCGTATTTCACCTTTTCTAAATTTCAACGGCTATACACTTGCTATTTTCATAAAAAATACCAAGATTTGCTCTAGTTTGATCTTATTGGAATTCAAAGCCTATAGTCTTAGATTTTAAATGATAGAAGCCAGAATTACTTCCTGTTGTACTTTCGCTAAATTTCAAAGGCTATACACTTGCTGTTTTCATAAAAACATGCCAGAATTGTTCTGGTTCGAATTTATCCAAATTCAAAAGCTATGGACTTACTTTTAGCTGATAGAAATCAAAATTACTTCCTATTGCACTTTTGCTAAATTTCAAAGATTACAATAGTTCTCTTATTGACTAAATATGCTAAAATTCATACTTGCTTGATTTTCATCCAAATTCAAAAGCTATGATCTTAATTTTTAATGATAAAAGCCAAGGTTATTTGGTATTGCACTTATACTAAATTTTAATGGCTACACACTTGCTTTTTGACTAAAACTGGCAATATTTATGCTGGTACGATTATCATTCTAATTTAGAGCGTGTAGACTTACGTTTAGACTGAGAAATAGCAAAGTTTATTCCGGTTTGATTTTGATTTGATTTCAAAGTTTGTATTCTTGGTTTCTGATTCACATGAAGTAAAATTGCTTCAAATTTTGTTTCATTTAAATTCCAATGCTATAGACTTAATTTATTACTGAATTGCGGCAATATTTTATCCAGTATTATTTGTGTTCAAGTCAAAAGGCAATATTCACAATTGCTTCTTGTATCACTTCCCTTTAAATTTAACTCTCGACTGAAATGTACCATAGGGTTTCCAGTATGACTTTCATCCAAATTCAAATTAAAATTTTCCTCATATCGTATTGAGTTCAATTGAAGGGCTATAGACTTGTGTTTGAATGAGAGGTACGAAAATATAGTCTAGCTGACTTTCACTCAAATCTAAAGAGTGTACAATTACTTTTTGACTGAAACGTACTAAAATATATTCCAGTAGGATTTTTGTCCAAGTTAAAAGGCTATAGCCTTCCTTGTAGACTGAAAGGAAGGAACATGGTTCTCCATTTAACTTTCATTGAAGTTCAAAAGCTATAGTCCTTTTTTGACTGAAAAGAGACGAAATTTTTTCCTCCACCATTTCCTTTGAAATTCGAAGGCTATATACTTAATATTAACTCAAAAGAAGAAATCTCTTTCCGGTATAATTATCATTCAAATTCAAATGTTCTAGAATTACTTTTTGAATGACAAGTAGCATAATCTAGTCCTGCATGATTTTAACCCAAATTCAGAGGTTATAGTCTTAATTTTTGACTCAAAAGTATTAAAAATTGTCCCTGTATGAATTTCATCCATTTCAAAAGCTATAATCTTACTTTTAGCAAAAGTGTTCCCTGTATGATTTCCATTCAGATTCAAAAGCTACAGATGCACTTTTTCACTGGAAAGTAGAACAGTTCGATCCTTTAAAATTTTCATTCAGAAGCTATAGGCTTACTTCCTGACATAAAATTGTAAAATTTATTCCAGTATAATTTTCATTCAAATTCAAAAGCTATAGTTTTACTGTTTCACTGACAAAAAGTCAAATTGCTTCTTTTCATTAATGTCCATTCAGATTCAAAGGCTGACTTTTATATCCTTACTTTTTGACTTAAAAGTAGCTAAATTTAGTCCTGTATGATTTGCATTCGAATTCAAAGGCTACAGACTTACTTTCATACTGAAATGTAACAAGCTTGGATGAATTATTATTGCACTTCAAGTTCAAGGGATATAGACCTAATTCTGACTAAAAAGTAGCAAATTTGGTTTATTATGAGTTTTTACTCTAATTCAAAGGCTATATAGAATGACTTTCTCACTGAAAAGTTTGGTCCCACTTACTGAAAAGTGCCATTGTTCCGTCCTGTATGATTTTCATTCACAGTGAAAAGCTATAGGCTTACTTTTTGACTGAATTGTAACTTTTCTGTTTTCTGTATGATCTTCATTCAAATTCAAGGGCTGTAATTCTGACTCAAGAGCCTGGGAATTTGTGTTGTTTCCTGTAAGCTTTTCATTTAGAGCCAAAGGCTATAGACTTACATTTTGACTGCAAGAGAACTTAGTATACTGTCATTTTTTTCGGCCAATTGTGACACTTGAAATTCTACTGGTAAGATCGTAGAAGACATCAGGAGGTTAAAAAGAATAATTTGATGCTATTACATCTTAGAGCTAAAAAATTGAAGCTATGCAGGTCAAATATTAGTATGCTCAGAAAATCAATGAAGCAAGGAAAGAAATAGATTAAAATGTTATTACACTTAGTGACAACAACTTGCAAGATGCTTGAAGATATACCCAAAGACGTCCGCTACACAAGAGATTCGTGTGCGACATAAATGCCTGAATAATTTAGAATACAGTCATTGAAGTATATTTTTGGTGCTCTGTAGATATGCTGTTCTCCAGTGGTTCCGTCGTAAAACTGTAAGAGGGGGGGGGGTTGTGTTGTAGAAAATATATTGAATACGCCTTTGGCCAAGTTCATTATTGAATTTATGAAACTTAATTTCCTTGCTACAGCTGGATATATGTGAAAGATTAAAAGAAGAAGCAATCCAGCATACGGTTGTAGCACTCTTCTTTCATTGGTTGGAGCTTACCTTTCTGTTCTTCTCTTTTGGCAAATGCATAGTTGAGAACTTTTACAGCCTAACATATGGTCGATAAAGGTAGCCCCTCAACAGTTCTCATAATTTTAGCAAGTAAGCTGAGTCCCGTGGGCCCCCCTCTGCAATGTATTTGCTGATCTCTCTCTAAAAACCACAGATCCACATTAATTTGTGTTTAGTTTTAGTTATAAATATTTCCTACTAGTTAATCTCTGATCTGTCTCAAATTGAGTATCTAGGACAGTTCTTCCTCTTTTTCCATGGAATATGCTACTTCTACTTCTGAATTTTCAAAGCACTAAGGAGAATTTCTTACATTTTTGGAATCTTTTCCAAGAAACTGTTTGCTTATATCCAATACCTCACTAACATATTTACGATGAGAAATATCCATTCACCTTGGATTTCAATAAAAATTGTGCAAAAAAGCACGATTTTATGTCCTTTAAGTCTTCTATTACCTTTCAGTATTTCCTAAATAACGATTTTGCGACATTTCGTATTCCTCTGCTAAATATAGTCAAAATGATTGCATTATTGGATGAGTTGATGGTGAAAAACGCTAATGCAATTATGCCAAACGAGCCACTATTGATACCGCAAAACAGAAGAGTTCCCTCAATAAACATTGGGAAATAGAAAAGAATTAAAGCAAAAGTTATCAACAACATAGCTTTTCCAATGTCATTATCAGTTCTATCACGATGAGTGACATCATTCAAATTGCTTGCACTCGTTTCAACTTTGATATGAATGGTTTTATCTGGAAGAACAGCACCATGTGTGTCAGCATCATGATCAACCATTGCAACACTTAAATTCTTCAAACCTTTGAAGCTTTCTATTAACTTTTCCTGTATTCCTTTCAACCGTTTGCTATTCTCTGACGAAGCGTTGCCAAGAGCAGATGGATCATTTTCTTCATTCTGAATGTTTTGAAAATTTCCTGGCGTTTTGACATCAGTTGAAGCATGGTACGTGTCATATCTCGGAGGATTGCAAGTTTCTATGACCTCTTTTGTACTTACTTTGTTGTCAGGGTTTGAGGATTGATCTCGTACATTCAATTGCACACTCTTTTTATGGATTGGGGCACTATCATTACATCTCAAGTTGGAATTCAAGTCTCGTACTTGCTGTTTGATACTGCAGTACGTAAATGTGTACAGTATACAGCTGAATGTTATGCAAATGAAATGAAATATCATGAATACCAACTCAAACATCATTCTTTGCGAAGAAAGGTTACCATAAGCTTGAGCAAGACCTAACAAGGCGCTCAAAATTAGCACAATGTATGCCTTTCTTTTCGTCATGACATCTTGGTATCTGTTTAAGTACTTCATTCGAATTGATCGATCAATTGCAATAACTGTTGTAAGTCGAAAAGAATATGATAGGAAAAATTCCCTCATTTCCCAAATACAACGATAAGCAAAGCAGTTGTTTCCTATATAACAGCATAAAAAATATGTTTCAAAGGCAAGTCCGCTTAGGCCAACAAAACAGTCAGATATACTAAGGCAGTATATAAACCAAAACGAGATGTTACCAAGTTTACCAAGCTTTCGTAAGGCGTAAATAATGAACCCATTTGTAGCAATGTTCGCGATATGGATCATAAAAAAACAGATGAAATAGATAGTGAGATTTTCCATATTAGTATAGAGGTATCAAGGAGGACGAAGTTTAATCAATCAATAGTGAAGCCTTTTTATTTCACATGCCTAGAAATACAATGCCTGCACCAGCTTTTGTTGTATATTCTCATACGAAAACTGTATACTTGGAGATGAAAAGCTCAATTTGAGCTACCAGACCTGAGCAGCTATTGTCAGTGAAGAACCAACACCAGAATTGGCAATGTATTTGAAGTGTTTTTATGCATATGTTGTATGTATAAATAAATCTATGTACAAACATCGCAGTCAACTTAGGCGGGTAAAATGACAGTTGTTTGGCTGCAGCTCATCGTTCTAAAAGCAAGCAAGAAATATTGATTAAAGTTCAAATTCTGTTAAGTACATATAACTTCTCCATGTTTTTCAAATATAAATTGACTTGAATAAGAATGAAAACTAAATGAACGTTTTTCTATAAAACTTTTCTTAAAATGCCATAATGCAGAAACAACAATAACCAGCTGCAACTGCAGAAAAACTACAGAAGGCGAATCAAAGCAGATGAGCAGCAGCCAAATCAATTGATTATCTTAGCTTATTTAAATAGCAATTTAGATCATACCATCTTTCAAAGCCTCAACATGTGTGCACATTATTTATAAGAGTTCGGTCTATAAGAACATTCGCGTGCAATTGCGCTGACATTTATGAACTTGAATAACATAGGGTTTAAGCTTTATCAAATGTTGAGTTTCTGGCTTATTTGAGCTTTTTGAATAATGCTTTTAATGCCAAAGTTAGCATTTTGTTCTGCTGTTCTTTTGTTTCAAGATCTTAATATTTTTTCTTTTATTTTCAAGAGAATTAACACTTACTGTTGTTCAAGAATGTAGAAATAATTGTATGCGCAGCAAAGTGCTAAGTTTCCTTAACAGTGTGCAGTATTTTGAAATACTTCCCATGTTGTTGCTTATGTATTTCAAAGGAATTAAAATTATGTTTTTAGTATCAAACCTTATCAAAGGCCCAGTGCTCAATGCAAGGTTGCTGCTGAAAGTACTATACACACATTTTATTATCTGTGCCATCTGTGTTCTATTCTACCTGTTCGATCCTTGATGGTAGGCCACTTGGGCACCCATAAAACTACTGTTGGGGCTCTCCAAACATGTTTTAAAATGGGCCCTCTTTGCAGGAATAGTGTTTCCAAAGCTTATTCTAGATATCAAACTACAGAAGTATGGAGTCCTAACAACATTGACTTTCAATGGACTTTTGCTACCACCACGCCTCTGTCACACAACTCTATAAATTGCAGTTGTGAAAAATCAATGTTATCTTCATGCTCTACGCTCTGCTGTCTAGATGCAAGAAAGAAAATCTGCTCAAAACAAAACGATAATTCCAAACCAATATCATTTGTCATAGCAGTATGGTATAATGTAATAAAACATATTATAACACAATTTAATATAGTATAGCATAATACAATATATTGTAGTAGATAAATATAATATAATATAATATAATATAATATAATATAATATAATATAATATAATATAATATAATATAATATAATATAATATAATATAATATAGTATAATATAATATAATATAATATAGTATAATATAATATAATATAATATAACCGTATTATATTATACTATATTATATTATTTTATACTATATTATATTATATTATACTATATTACATTATATTATATAATACGATATAATATAATATAGCATACACGTATTTTTATAAGAAAACCGTCATTTTGCCTGAGCCTCAATTTCCTTAACTTCTCCCGAAATTGAGTTGAGATTTTCTTAATTTTTCCTAACTTTTACTGAAATAAACATGCTAAAATGGTTTACCCTTTCGTTATTAATATTGTATACTTGAAATTGAATTCTATCTTTAAACTTTTCAATGTAGTAATGACTTTTGGCCTATAAAAACATTAAATTTTGGAATTGAGCCTAGTAATTTTCTTAAGATTCTCTTTTGATTTTGACGATTTGAGCTTCATTGTCTTATAAACTTTTTTCTTATAAAACACGTGTAATGTAATATAATATAATGTAATATAACTATATGTTAACTACAAAGCTTCTATTGCCAGCAGTTCATATGAAAAATAAGGGTCTTGGAAGTGAGATAAATGTGTGAAATAGAATAAATAAATACATATTGTTTGAAGAATAGAATTTAAGGTAATGATATTTGCAGTGAAGGTATTTAAGCGTGAATCATAATAGGCAAATAAATAGTTCAACTGATTGTTAAAAATTTGGTACGTAAACTTATAAGTAAACTGGTAAGCAACTGGGAGGCAAATTGGCAGGTAAACTGGTAAGTATATCATGCAGCAAAGAACAGACAGGCAGTTTGGCAAGTAAATTGTGTTAACAACTAGTACCTTCTTCAAATTTTCGTATAAAAGAGTTTATAACTATTTTTCATAACTTGCGGATTACGTTTTTGGAATTTCATGTTAATAGTCTATAGTTAAGGATTCTTGCTTTAGGGATTCAAATTGATTTCAATTGTTTTAATTTGTGAAAATAATGTCAGCTAATTTACTATCGTGGAATTTCAGGTAAATTTATCATTCTACTCGTGTTCTGAATTCCTACCTAATCGACGTTTGATGCCAAATCCAAAATATTAACTAGAAAAAGTGTGGATAGATCAGTTTGCACGTTGTTTTCCTCTGCTTCATCAGTTTACGTCTGTTCACAGTTGAGAATAGCTACCTCATATATACTCTGTATTAAGCTTGAATGAAGCCAATATTTTCTTTTTGAGAGTCATTGCTTCTTGGATATCAAAGAGACATGATACGAACAGCAGCACCGATATAACGAATCGTAGTTCCAAAAATTGTCTTTGATGTTTCTTTTTGGACAAATCGACTTAAAGGCAGATGTACACCTGGATTGTTTGGCACTTTAAGAATGCACCAAGTTTGCTTTCTGATCTTTCAAATTTCTTAGTTATTTTCTGTTTTGCTTTGGTATATACCCTGCAATCATTCCCACAAGTTAACATAAACCAAATTTCGTTAAATAAAAATTTCTTGCAAGTATGATAGCCCATCTCCTATTAGATGTACTCATAAAGCAAGCCCAGCTATCCTTTTGTGTAACCAGCTGGATTGTAATGCAGAGATCTGCAACAAAATGGCACTCACACGTAAACTTAGTTTCCAATGGGAAGCAAAAACTAGGAGCTGCAATTTCTTTTTGAAATTGTAAGTAGAGATGACGAAAAGAACTGATAAAACTTTTTTGTAAATTAAAAACTTATTATTTCTTTCCAAATGACAACTAGATTTGCTACCAACAGCTACATAGCTCCCAACTTTTTTGGAAGTCATAAAAGGGTTAGGTATTACTATACAAATACATACATATATATA
>WIPJ01000700.1:150401-164368 GCA_018155075.1 Cassiopea andromeda
AGATCTTTGACTTTTTTTTTGATGTTGCAGAAAGTGTATACATACAACAAGCAGCCGGAAACTACACAAACTAGATGAAATATCAGGTATACCCAAGAAAAAAGGATTCTTTGCGATCCAAGACTACCAGCAATGTCAGCGATACCTAATAGAGTACTGACCATCAACACCAAATATGCCTTCGTTTTTGTCATTATGTTGTTATATTTACATAAATACTTCATTCGGATTGATCGATCAATGGCAATAATTATAGTTAGGCGACCAGAATGTGTTAAAAAAAATGACTTCATACTGATAACATATAGAACCCAGGTTCGTTCGCACCTTTCACTAAAGGATGCACAAAGAATATCAGACGTAAATCCAGTTAGGCCGATAAAACAATCAGATATACTAAGGTAGTATATAAACAGAAAAGAGATGTTGCTCAGCTTATTAAGCTTTCGTAAGGCATAAATGATGAATATGTTCGTAACGATGTTCGACGTATCAATTATTAAAGCGGGGATATAATAAGTCAGCGAAGCAAGATACACCATGTTAATATAAGGATGCAAAAGGGCGCTGAATTAAGCCCAAGAAAATATATAGAACTTATTGATCGATGTATAGATTGCTTCTTGAATCGTGTGTTCTTGAAATGCGGACTACTAGCGAATGTCAAGAACAAGTACAGAACCAATACCTTACTATTAGATATGACTAGCGAACTTCAATGTGATCCTTGCTTTGCGTTCTTTCTAAAAAGTTGACTACAATGCGTTGAAACACTTAACTCCAAGTTCAACTACTTTTCACTCAAATGCCAAATCGCCAAGTCTCCAGAACGACCAATAATGGCGAACTTTAAAGATGACGTCTCTTCGTATTTACCAATCTTAATTCTGCATGTCCAAAATGTGCAGTCTTGTTTCAGGAGCAGAAACGAAGGTCAACAAGAAAAGCAAAATCACCTGAGAAAGCTCAATTTAGTATTTTGGCTTTGGCTTCTTATTAATTTAGTTTGTATGTGTATAAACACAATACAGTCCAACTAGCCAGGTGATATGCAGTGGCGGACATTTGGAAGGTGAAGAGGGGAGCGTTCGCCCCCTAATAACTTGAGACTTGGAAAAATATGACAAGGGTTCATTAGTAGTGGTTCACGATAAGACAACGTACAATCAAACGTACTCTGGTGAGATCGCTTTTTCCTAAACTTTGTTGTACAGGCATAGTACGGCAAAAAGCAGAGTCACTATTTCCAATAGCGTACAGGCATAGCTTTTGAATTCAGACATGGTCGGTGTGGCTTTTTCTTTTTTTTCTTAAGTTGTTAGAATTGAATGAAGTAGGTTTGGCGAGTCAGTTCTTCCTTCTCAGCATAAAGAACAATGATTAAAATAATTTACATCTATTTTGTCGAAGGACGTTTTCCAACGTTCCAAATGGAGTGACCTCAAAAATTTTCCTTGGGGGCAAGTCCTCTGGCATCTAATTTCCTTTTATTTCCTTTCATTTCTTTTGCATGTTTTCATGGGTTTAGCCTCCCAACAACCTTGGCCCCCCAAATTAAAATGAAAGTGAAGGGAACTTACATTAATTAATATTCGGAAACTACCATCTATTAAGCGTATAGGATAGATCAACTGTATTTGAGCCTGCGTCAAAGGCTGCAATCGGTGGTAAAATTACGTATTGGACCTCTTTGCGCATAAAGCACTTGACAATATTAGGTGTTTAAAAACCTTTACTATTTCATTGCCGAAGAATGTTGAAATAACATCATCAAAAGTGATTTAAAATTGTAATTGACAATATTAAGATGCTGGGTACTATTATTTTTGTACGTATGCATGAAGGTCTAATTTCCTAGCAATACCCATATTGTAAAATTGATCTTCAAAATTGTTAGACATATTGCTCTTTGCCTCGTTAAAACTTTTCTGCTGCAATACATATCCTCAGATTTGGCATTTGGCACACATCAGTGGTGACGTCGTATTCTAGACTCGTACTTATACAGAGCAATTCTTGGAAAACCAACCATTTTTGCATGGATTTGAAAAACATGTCTCTTGCTCTCGCTGATGTGCATTCACATTAAAGGTTCTTATGAGAAAGAAACTTGGAACTGAATGTGTAATTACACAGCTGCTAATTCTTTAATTTAAATTCTTAACTCTCAGGGTTATCTCTTCTAAGGTGTCAAAGGCAGTGAGTCTTCTACTTCTTCGAATGGACAAAAAAGTTTTTCTTACCGCAATGTCACGTTATGGAATTACCTTGCATTTGGTGTTAAACAGGTACCCTCCCTTTCAGTGTTTAAGAAAACGCTTCTCTTAAATAAGTAACTTGATTAGGATTTTAATCTTTTTCTTTCAATTCTACAATTACTTATACTTATACTAGGCTTTTAAGATGTTTGTATTTTAATTTCTACCTTCTACGTTATTTTTCGATTAATTGTATGTAGTTAAGTGGATGGCCCCTTGGAAATCAGCTTCATTGCTCAAAGGCGTCCCTCCTTAAATATATGAAATTAAATGAAAATGAAATGAAGTCTTACATCATTTACTGAAGTTCATCTCTCTTTTACAAACAGTCTGAATTATGAATTGTATGGGTGTATTATGCTTTGTAATGGGAACAGATATGCTTTGCAATTGAAGTAATTGTGTGCAAATAGCTAAAGTAGAATCCCGTATATAAGAAAATACAGTTTCAAAATGAGCCTGCTCATGTTCTTGTGTGGTGAGGTAGGTCCAATAACCAGGGTTCTGGTTCTTAGCACAGAGTCCAAAACAAATACTGGAAGTAAGAATAGTTGGCCATACAGCATTCAAATACTGTGGAAATATACTTAACCATCTAAAGGTTTGTAGATCAAAACAAATGTAAGAACCTGCCTATCTCAATTATATATGCACTGCCTTTGGACAATCCACTAAAGGGCTAATCGGCAAAACGACTGCTTATTTCCCAGTGGACAAAATTAAGCCATTAGAACCTAGATGGAATGTCAGCTTGAAAAGGTGCTAATCATTTTAAGTTGAAATACATAATTTCCGACTGCAAGTTCTTATTAGATGAAGGGTCTTATGTACGATCTTTTTCTGTCTTTATCTTATTTATTACTTCCTGCAACTTTTTTCATAATAAGATTGTAATATTGTCAAAATTCTGCAGTATCATTGATGATGGTGCTCCGACGCCTTTAGAGCACTCATTTGTTGAGGGAACTCCAAGGTCGCCATCACTCCAAGGAATCGAGAAATAGTCTTGAATAGTACAATATAACAAATAGATAAACAAAAGCAAAAACTGTTTACGGTAAATAACTTTCCCTGATGATTGTAACTAAATAACATGCATTTGGACTGGCAAGAGTATTCTCAACACCTTTGACTCATGTTCTTGTAAAACTTCTTTGTAGCACGGACGTGGTGACCCACTGGGACTGGGCAAATTTCCCTGCTGGCTCCTTGAAACTTTTATGCCGTCTCAGTGGACTTTTCCTTTTGTCATTTATGGCATTTTATAGAAAAGAAGTAAGTGGACTAAAAAGTCTCATGCTGCTTCCTCATCACTCATCTCCAACATCACTCATCTCAAACTGTCTCCGCAATACTCATCTCCAACATGTTATACACAATACCAGACAGAAACAGCTAGGATGAGCGATTTCTGTTACGCTGTATTGTATTGGGGGGCCCGTAAAAGTTGGATTCTCCTGGCTCATAAAAGTTGCCACAACGCCCCTTCTGTGAAGCATGAAATACACTTCATAGGCTATAATTAAATTTAAATCTTTAAAAGCATTGTATTCTTTCAAATACAGATGCATCGATTCCACTCATCGTTATGCCTATAACCTCAACTGTCACTCACATTACGAAGCTCACATTACGAAGCTGTTTTTAATTAAACAACAGTACCATTTCAAATTCAAATTTCAAATTTCAAATTCAAATTCAAAGTCAATTCAAAAGAGAAAAGTCCATTAACTATGTTGATGATTCTTTCAGTTGGTGCTGACCAAATCCTATTGTATGTTGATGATGAAGTTTACGCATCGAATATGCGTAATTAAAAAGCAACGTTATAGTAACAGCTGTTCAATATGGCATTTGATCTCCTTCTGAAATTGCTAAACAGCCTATGCAGACAACGGAGACTGGCAATAGACGCTAATAAGTAAGAGAAGTTCTAAAACAGGCATGTCACAACCAGAATACTTCGCAATCATAGTTATAAAGTAATTTCGCTGATAATCAAAGCAAGTACGGTTTTCAGTCATTCCTGTAAATTTCTAGCTTCGCTTACTAGATAGCTCCTTATTTATCGATCACACCTTATTTAGTTTACATCGATACTCCACGTCCTATCTCTGGCTATGCACTCATGCTCTCTCTACCTATATAATGCTAGGGAACTGGTTACTACTTTCCTAAGATTACGTTATCACTACAAGTCAAATTCAAGCTTAAATTTTTGTGTTGTATTAGTTGAAAGGAAAGGATAACAGTTAAAATCTCATAACAGGTAAAATCTCTAATAATATTCACGAAGATCATAGATGGAAATAAAAGTTCTGCTTTTCAAAGTTTTGGAGCAAAATGGATGGTTGGTACTGTCCTGTCCCTCCTACCATCTAGAAAAAGCTTTTTGCAAAATTTCGTATGTCCCTGCTGAAAATTGTCAAAATCACCGCATTGCAAGATGAATTTGCGAGGAGCAACATCATCGCCAGTTCAGAAAATGCAATAGTACGAACTTTCAGATATTGAATAAATCCTTGGACAGATATCGGCAAATAACAGAATACTAATGCCAGTGCAACAAACAACATTGCTCTTCCAACGTCTGTGTCTTTCCTTGTTGGAAGATTTATATCTCTCTTATCAGTTCTCATCGCTTCAGCTTTGGCACAATTCGCAGTGCTTTGAACAATAGCAGCCTGATGACCATGATCACAATCACCTAAGTTATTTTTCTCGCTATGTAAACACTTAGTCACATAATCATTGTCAGATTGGTTATTTTCTATGCATCTCTCTGGTATTGCATTCAGTAGGTTGTTGCTTTCTGAATTCGCTGGGCTAAGAAAATTTTGATGACTTTTCCCATTGTTTCTCTCCTGAGCTACTATCATACAAAATGCATTCTGGCACCTATTTTTTCCACGAGAACTTCCACGTCCCAAGTTTTCAGCAGCCACATCATGTGCTTTAGGTTGCGAAGATGGAAATGGCACATTCGGTTGAATATTTTTATCAGCAGCAAGTTCAACTCGATTACGTCGTAGATTTGAATGCAGATCTGATACCTGCTGCTTGATAGTACAGTATGTGAATAAATACAGCATGCAGCTGAAAGTTGTGCAAATGACATGGAATATCAAGAATACCAACTGAAAAAGAGCGTGATGTGGTCCAACGCTACCAACGAATTGAACGATGCCTAGTACAGCATTGACCAGCAGCACCAAATATGCCTTTGCTTTTGTCATTATCCTATTATGTTTGTACAGATACTTCATTCGAATTGATCGATCTATTGCTATAATTGTAATTAGGCGCATTGAATATGCTAGGAAAAATGTTCTCAATTCTACCACGTATTTCTTCTGTTGGCATTCTTGCTTTAACAGCTTACAGCAAAATGAAAAAATGTCTGTACTAAGCCCAGTTAGGCCGACAAAACAGTCAGATATACTTAGCCAGTATATAAACCAAAAAGAGCTGCTTTTAAGTTTACCAAGCCGTCGTAAAGCATAAATGATAAATGTATTTGTAAAAATATTCAAAATATCGATCAAACAAAGTGCAACAAATAAAATCATCATTACGGATTGTTCCATAGTTGCATACTGGTGCTAAAGAGTAAGGAAATACAGTGGATTTAAAATGCAGAACTTGCTGACTGATCTAAAGATTACAGTTTCACTCGTTTTTGCTTGAAATCCAGGATTTTCTTAGTCTCTCCATAGCACATGCCGTTTCAGCTCAGTAGTGAGTATAGATGTCAAAAACATTTTAATCGACTTCGGATTTTAATGGATTGAATCATCAGATGCAGTTCTTTCTATCTCAAGAAGTGCTACTGAGAGAATAATCAGTAAAGTGTATTCTGCACGTATTTGCGAAGATTTTTAAAGTAAGGTATAAGTACAAACAAAACTCAAGATATAGAGACAATTTCACCATCAAAAGCAAATATGAAGAGCAAAAGTCTCGTTGTGTGGTGTAATTTGAGGTGCATATAGATTATTCTAATAATTCAAAATCTCTTGAAATGTAGATTTTCTTTACTTTGATTTCATCATTACACATTTAAGCTAATGAAACCTCATTAAAAGTTATTTTCCCTTGCACCTGTGGTAATTACTATTTGCTTGCAGTTAGTGAACGAAGTTTTTGCTAGACATGCATTCATCTACAATACAGATAACGATAAATGAATATTCAAGCAAAGAACTGACGGCAAGACCAGCATATGAACAAACCAATAATCAGCTGCACATTGAATCAAGTACTTGAAAATGCTGTAGCAGCACAGGCGTCAAATCTTGATTGGCTAACAAAGGAATCACCATCGAAGGATTCCCGCCAATAATGCTGCGAGAATTCATTCGAGAGCATGTTCTGGTGGTAAATAGAGTACTTTCTTTGCGAAAGAACTGATCTGATAACACATAGTTTCGAATAATTGAAAAATATTTTGCAAGCATGTTCAGAGGGCTTCAATTCACACTTCTGGAAGGAGCAATTTTCATATCTTGCGTAGATCAAAAGTCTCGCTTTATGGCATAATTTGAGATATGCAAAGAGCATAAATATATATCAAAATCTCTTGAAATGTACGGTTTCTTAAATTTGATTTCATCATTTCAAATTCTAGCCAATGCGGTCTCATTGAAACTTGTTTTCCTTTGCACTTGTGGTAATTGTTATTTACTTGCCATTAGTGAAAGCAGCTCAGATACAAGTAATATAAATTCAGCTAAAATGCAGATAACGATAAATGAATATTCAAACAAAGAAAAACCAGCATGTGAACAGAGCAAGAATCGGCTATATTTGGAATGAAGAGCTTTAACATGCGTCGAAGCTGGTGGTCTGTAGCAGAATTACACAATAAACCACATAGTTGCTTATTGTGTTTATATGAATATGTGCGATTCTAGCATTTGCTCACTGAAGCCAGAGGTGTGACGAGTACTTTCCAATGGGGGCGTTTTGACTGTTTGACCAAATATTGTTACTAAAAAAAGGGTCACGGAAAACACTGTGGCCAATTCTTTAGCATCATGGTCGAATTTTTGACCAACTTCCTTGCAATTTTAAATATATTGGATTGAGCAACGCCCCACTCTAGGTCCCCTCCAAAAACCCATCGCTGGCAGGAGCTGAGATTATCTGAAATGGATCTAAATTAATTATTAACACTTGGTATATTCTTGATTTTTGTTGTCGGTTTTGTACAAATGTGGATGCAAAATATTTAGTAGATTTCTATATGTTCCTGATGCTATCAGAATAACCACGGCTAGCACAGCAAAAAAGACACCGGTATTCGTTTGGATACCTTCCCGTACTGGCACTCAGAAATTTGATCACCCTACCGCTCTTTCCTCTTTTGATGCTTTCTTATTTCAGAGTTGTATAATGCTCAAGTACACCCATAACACAGCGAGAAAGAAGATCGCATGCTGCATCAATGTATAGGTACTAGCTACAACGCTGAAATCTAATGGAAACGTTATATGGCAAGGCTAAGGACTAGTTTTTCAAGCATAAAACCAATATTGTTCAGACAATTTCACAGGAATACTCAGCAGAATGCAACCAATAGCAAGGAATCTTTAGCTGAATGTATAGAAGTTTATTATTCCCCATAATGCATTCGATACTGAAAATGATTTATGATCAAAAATAGGCCACTCATATCATAAATTGTATCACTATTTACTAATACGAATGGCAAATTAATGACAATTAAGCAACTGAAAATCTGTCAATCAATCAAAAGATAATGATCAGTAGGTACTCAAAAGTCAATCAATCAGTCAATCAATCAGTCAATCAACCAATCAATCAGTCAATCAACCAATCAATCAGTCACGATCAATCAGTCAATCAATCAATCAATTAGTCAATCAATCAATCAGTCAATAAGCCAACCAGCTGATCAAACAACTAATCAGCCACTAAGCCATGAGCTGTTCAATCCATCAGTAACTGATCAATCAGTTAGTCAGTCAACCAGCTTATCAATCGTTCAGTCAACTTATCAATCAGTCAGTCAGCTAATCAATCGGCTAATCAGCTGACCAGTCATTAAATCATCTGATCAGACAATAGACCAAGCAATAATTCAATCAATTACGCCATCAAATATTTGAAATGTAGTAAAATACGGTTTTTGACGATGATTATACTTCTCGCTGCTTTTATTAGGAGCTTCTGTAAAGTGAAATCTCCAAAATGGTCATAGAGTAAAGTGAAATTGCAAAATTTGGTAAGCTAGGCTTGTACCTTAAAAGGTCATTTCTATTTACAACAAACCAAAATACATATTAGTTGCAAAATATGGATTGATGTTAACTCTAAAGACTGTTTTTGCAAAACAAAGTGAACATCTTACCAAGAATCTATGAGATGATGAGAGATCAAGTCAATACTTTGAAAATTGGTAATAAGAGGCACTGTTATTGGCTGGATTGTTTGGAATCACCTGTTGAGTGTATTGTTCACTTTGGACGAATAACGGGATAAAACCAAGTTGCCAATTTTGAATCTTTTCTGCATTCGGCCAAGCGGCCCATCCAGTTCTATTGGCCTAACTGCAGTAAAACATGGCTGTGTACGGTCAGAAACTGGAAGGACGACCTCCCAGATAAACGACCAATACAGCTCACTCCGCCGTCCTTCGGAAGGGACGTTAAACTAGGGGTTCCATGCTTGGGTGCGGCATGCATAGTAGGCCTAAATTAGCTGAAAAGCTAAGTATAACAGCCTACTCAAAATAAAGCAGACAACAACAATAATCAAAGTTATACTGCATATGCGAGCACGTTTATCACCAAACCTGCAATAACGCTCCAACAAAGTGCTTACTATCTGGTGATGACTTATTTCATGAAAGAAAACGTAATGACTTTGAAAGGTGGATAAAATTCACAAGATTTTCACTTCCTCCCCCATTTAAGTTTTTTAATCATAGCTCCGTGAAACTTTTTGCCTAATGTACAGATCTGTATGGGAAGGACTATGGCCTAAGCAAAAGTTATGAGCTTCGAGCAGGTTAAGAAAGAGCCAAATTACTGAGAATGTTTCAAAGCAACATTATTCCTTGCAAAAGGACCCACTAAATTCTTTCTTTTGCTATAAAAGAGATGAGAATCTTAAGCAAATCGTGCAACGCAGCAGATTATTTACCACAGTGCTGTTACAATTTCAACGACAGGATCACAAAGTGGTTTTGTATGGTGTTTAATTTCCTACTGCAATTCTAAGCTATGCTGCGCAATAAATGTGCAATGATAGCTTTAGGTTGCATGATGGTGACTAAACATCAAGTCTAGAATTACTTCGTGGGGTGATGATCAATAAAACTAGAGACTATTAATCGCTATTACTAAGCCTCATGGTTTTTTGAACACTTTATTGCACCTGTAATCAAGGACTTCCTTTATGAGAAAATCAGAAGAGCTTCATTCGCATGTAACTACATAAGCAATGATAAGTTATACAGTATCCATAGTAGCATCAACTTTCTTTCTAATGCTAGATCTCTAAAAGATAATTTTGTGAAAATCATCTGAAGAATTCATCGTTACGCATGCGTGGTAGGAATAGAAATCGTAAATGATGTCATCGAGTGCTGGCGCAAATACTAGCTCACATTGAACTAAGATACTCGAGTTTAGTTTACGTAGTACTTTGCTCAGTCCTAAAGCAAATCTAGATGGCATCCAGTCCTTGAAGATAGATGCACTATCAAAAACACAATTGCACTGTATTTGCAAAGATACGGGCAGAGCCATTTCTCTCCTTCACGATGGGATAGCCATCATCCTAAGGTTGAACGCCTCAGTTAGCATGAAAAACAAACCCCTAAAATGCTTTTTAACTTCTTTATCAAACAAGATTATCAACTGTCATTTGTATTATCTTTTTTCAAAGTATCTTTTTTTCAAGAAAGTCATTTTTATCTCTCAGTAAGTGCTTTCCTCCAATGTCGCTACTTCCATCAAGTTTCAGATCTCAGTAGTTCTTCGCACCAATAATTTTACTCTGATTTATTCCAATCGTATATTTTTTAGCTTTGTGGATTAACTGCTGCTCTTGCCGTTCTTCTAAACGTCTTTTTCACTTCTTCTCTGATATCTCTTCTGCTGATATAATACACCAATGGGTTACCTGCACTGTTGGCAATTGTTGGAAGCAAAAGCCATATACTTGAGTGAAAAACATCATCGCATTTTTCTTGTACGAGAAGATAAATAAGATAAATGAAGGAAGGGACGAAACAGACATAGAAGAACACTAACAATATAGCTATCGTCTTTGACTTCTTCCTTTCCTGACGTCTTGTTATCTCTGTTGCAGAGTCAACATCCGGTATGGTTCCCAAAATGATCACATGTGCCCTCTTTTTCTGGATGACCTTGTAGATACGCATGTAGCACATAGATACCGTAAGAAATATTAGGAACTCCAGTGCTGTACAGATATATAGTAACGTAACCTCATTTATGAAGAAAAGAAAGCTCAACAGCGCCCATGCTACACTAGATAAGGATATGGCAAAAATGCTGTTTTTCTTAGAAGCGTTTTTCTCGTAGAAGAACGGAAAGCATACCCCTGTAAATCGTTCCAAAGCAATACAAGTGATTGCAACCATTGAAAACCCATCAAACAGGGAGACCATATACAAGAAGAAACTTACCAGAATTGTTGAATGAGGCCCGTCATCTCTAACAAGAATGGTCAACAACAGTGGATCCACAATTGCGCCAACAAGTAAATCAAAGAAGCAGAGTACTGCAAGTAAAATATTAGCAGCCGAGTGCAAAGACTTTGATTTTATAAACACAATAAGCATGCCACTGTTGCCAAGTATTGTCATAAAACTCAACAATGTTGTTAGTATAATTGCTGCTGATATTTCAGGACCGTCCTTTCTTGCAGCTACTAAAGCTTTCAAAAAACACTCTTCAATTACAGTGACTTTCATCTTTGATGCCGTATTTATGCAATGCAGTGCTGTCTTGTGGCTCAATAAGTGAAGATCTCAATTCTTCCAATCACTTCTAAGCTAGATGTAGAATCAACCGACCAACCAGGCAATCACCTCTAATTATTTATCCAATCTATCAATCTTAGTAAACCATGTCATGTAGAACTGAGCTGTAATGAAACATCCTTGTTGTTTAGTTGTAGAACCTAAATACTTTTTTCCAATGCCGTACTTGTAAATATCAACTGAGCGTAGGTTTGACAAATGACATCCACCAGCGTATACTCCTGTTTCCGACTGTTTTTGTTGATTCGCTATCATTACAAACTAGAGAAAAATCAAGAAGAAAGCGGCCAAATTTTATTGCTATTGAGAATAGCTATGTCGCTCAATTAACGATTTTTAAAATCTCCTCTAGTGCTAAAAATGATTAAATCCTCCTGCACTTTTGCCACAGTCAAAGCCAATTAGCAATATCCCAGATCTTTCGTATGTTGGAAATCACGAACTCCTTAAGTTCTTCATGAATTATTACGAATTTTCATTCCAGCTGCTGTGAAGCCCAACCACTATACGATTGGGTGTGCTAAGTTTTGCGTAGTCTCTTCAAAATAATTTGTTGTTGTATCAACCTGTCGGTGTAAAATGACGTTCAGCTGCAAACAGTTCATGCATCTATCAGTTCAGAAGTATCAAACAGCAATTGCCGATTGTAAGCTAGCATGTTGCTGTATTGTTATCAGCTGACATATGTTCAACGGGTAGTTAATTCCCTACGTTAATATCAGGGCGTTGTCAAATAACAATAGCCGGAGAGTATCTAGCGCTAGCAGTATTCTTGCATTCATGAAGGTAAGATAGTAACAATCCATTTCAATTTGCTCATCACGCGAGAGAAAATGGCTCAGCAATAAACAAGCACGTCCTTACAAATACAAAAATTTGCACTTTTAAAATTCACTACCTATTTAGGTAAAATGCCTTTCTTTGTTAGGTAGCATTACTAAATAGCATACATGGCTTTGCTTTCAATCAGCAATGCTAAAACGAGGCAAGTTTGGAAACTTTAATTTCTTGTGCGTAGCATGGAAAGGAGATAACAGATCATCACAACAAACAGCAAGTCCCTAGAGAGGAGTAAGCAGTGTAAATTGTTGCGCAGTTTGTTGATTGAGGCCGATTCTAATGTAGCACATCATAGCAAGCTATTTGATCTGGTTTATTTTTATCAAATCTATTAAATCATAAGTCTCAGTTTTTACTAAATACTATAGGGAGATGATTAATGTTAGGAGCTTCAGACATCTGTAACAGAGAGAATTCCAGTAATCATTGTTCATCTACTTGCTGGAACTACTTTATGAACAACCAGCAATCTCAATCTCCAATATAGTCAGCAACAGCTAGAAAATGATAGAATGACGGAGCAAGTGACTGTGGGTTTTATTTGTATCTTGTATGAATCACCTACGAACTTTCCTCCTATTGAATCTCTCAGCACTTCTGAAATTATCCCTTAAATTAAAGAGAACAAAGGATAAGAAACTTTAGTTAGGACTTTAGACAATCAACGAATGTTTCATCTTACACTTACACTCTTTCCTCAAGATACTATATTGATCCTTCTTATAGTTACGCAAAACGGCAGGGAAGTACGTTAAAGCACAAGAAAGCGAACATTCTGGTATAAGAATGGAAAATGATCATAATTCAGTCAGTCTGAGTTGCCATTGCTCATGTGCAGGGATGTGCCGATGGGGCCATGGGGGCGTGGCGCACCAGACTCAAATATTTTCAAATTTGCAAGAAGGTTGGTCAAAAATTAGCCAGGCTGCAAAGAGGGTTGGCCACAGTATTTTCTGTGACCTACTGTTTTAGTAACAATCTTAGTAACACCCCCCCCCCAACAGAAGCTGTCTCGGCACATCACTGCTCATGTGCTGAGACACCTTACAAAACATATTATGTTCTTTGCAAGCATGCGCCTTAACGACACAACTTCGAATTGACGTATATCTCCATACGATTTCCCAGATCAGTATTCTCTTGACGCATATGAACACTCAAGTACATTAGACCCCTGCTAAATTACATTCTCTGTTTTTTAGTTGGAGTATTTCTCAAGTTTCAGTAATTTATGGCTTGTTTTTGCCACACTTTCTAACGACGAATGTGTCTGATAACATTGTTACATTAATTTCTCCTCGCTAATTGCCGTCTAAGAGCACTGCTAATTGTTTTCTTCCACAAATGGTGAGGAAATTGCCATAATTAGGAATATAGATTGACATACGTGCTCCTTCATTGCTCAAATCTGTGATCGCCTAAATCTAGCACTCAAATACGGGATTATTAAATTCCATGGGTACTCACATCTGTGATGACTCAAATTCGTGAATATTTAAATCCGCCAATTGTCTAACATGCAACTTTTGTGAGTCAACTATGGATTTACACTATATTGAACTATATCAGAGATCATCGGCAATCCTAGAAGATCAGATCTAGATTTGGTATTAGAACAACCTTTCTGCACTTATAAAACTGCTCTTATACACTTGAAAACTATTTGCATTTGCAAGATATCCTTTATGACTTTCTAGTGCGCCCTGCTATTAAATTATGTGAAAATCAACAGTGACAGCTCTTTTCTCCACACAATCACCTAAATACATTTAAGGGATGATATACAAGCATACATACATATAAACATAAATATATATACATACATATATATA
>WIPJ01000700.1:177779-205208 GCA_018155075.1 Cassiopea andromeda
TATATATGCATATATATATAAACATATGTATTTATGTTCGTTTGTATTGCGTTATAGATCTTAGTGTTAGCATGTACTGTTTTCATCTCCAGAGGGAATGAACGTGAATGTGAATTTGAATGCAAGTATGAACGGGACTATAAATATAAATATTAATGGGAATATGAATGGGAATATAATTAGGCATACCAATGAGAATATGATGATGCATATAAATAGGAATATAGAAGGGAAGATTAATAAGAATAGGAACATTAATGTGCTTATGCAAAATTTGATTATGACTTCCAAAATGGAGCTCCAAGTGCTTCGAGAAAGTTTTCAACAAAAATTACAAATATGAATATGAGTAGGAATGTGAATAGGACAAATGAAGAGAAATGCGAATGTGAATATGAATATGATTGTGAATATGAACAGAAATACGAGTAGGAATATGAAGGGGATATGAATGTGAATATATATATAGGAATGTGAATAGGAATATGAATTGCAATGTGAAAAGAAATTGGAATAGCAGTAAGAACATAAGTGCAGGAGGCGGGGGTTGGGGGCTGCAGCCCCCCAAGTTGGAGAGAAATTCGTTTCACTTGGGCAAATGTACTGAAACAGCAATAGGAAATTCGGGCAATATTTCTGCAAGCTCTCCAGCTCTATTTGATAGTTCGGCTGACAATTTACAGACCCCCCCCCCAAATTTGACGTCTTCCTACGCCCATGAGTAAGAATGGGGAAATGAATGTGAATAAGAATAGGAATATGATGAATAGAAATATTCCTAGGAATCTGAACTAGTTGCAGAAAACGTAATAAAATGGGCAGAATTGTAGCTCCTTGTCGTGTAAAGAGAAAGGATAGTCCCCAATTCTTACGCCATAGAGTGCCCGTCCAGAGGGGAACTTTCCCTGAGCTTTCGGTTCCGTAGGATAGGTAGGACAGTTAGTCTTATTAATCGCAGGCTTTATCTCCTCACGGTCTAGAAAGCAACCACTAGTTAGATACCTCCCGAGATGCCACTTAAGAAAAAGACTATCCGCGCGATACAGGAGTGCTTGAACTACCACGCTACTCGAGTATCTTCACGATTAAATGGTTTTAATTTTACGCAAGCTTCAGCATGTTCTTCACGTAATACTCTTAATGAGAGAAATTAATTTGCTTGTTAACGTATCTTTTATCAAGCATCCATCTTGGTGCACAGTGATAGACAACAGGGGTCAGTCATAAATTATGTCTACACCATTCTGTCAATTTTTAAGCCCTCTCCATCCCTTAATCCATGTTTTTCCGCTTTTTCTTTCAGTTCCACCCCCCTGTCCGTGTGGACACAAATTTTACCCTTTTCTTCAATTCTGTAAACTCAATGGTATAGCTTCTCTGCGCACCTGTATACAGACCCGTGAACTATCAAGTAAAATGTATTCACTCTAATTCTTCATTTGAGTTGGAAATCAATTAGAGAACTGCACAAAATTTGAAAAAATAGGGGAGTTCTTTGGAAAAGAAATGTGCAATGCATTTATTCTTCTTGTCTTCTTATTTCCAATCTTCAAAAAAGGAAGATGATAATAAGATGACTTGTAAATCCCGCCTCTTCCTCAAAAAAAACTTTATTGAAAAGGATGTCCATTTACCGCTAAACACACCTTCCCCAAGTCGCGTATGCCTGCACTCCCCTCCTCATGTTATCAGCCCCCTCCCTCCCCCTTTTATAAGAGGGCGTCCTTTATGGATCGCGCCTTATACCTGCTCTAGCCCTTACATTTTCTTCAAGCATATACGTTACGGCCCTTTCAACATCATGCAGCTTTTATTATTCTTAAATTGTTGTCAGTGCCCGAGGTGTGTCTTCACCCGAAAATAAGAAAAATATATTGAAATCTTTGTTGGCGTCTTATTTCATCATGAAATAAAGGAAATGTAAAAAAGAACAAAAAATACTGGTGTGATTGTCCATAAGTTAATCCAAAAGCAGAGTTATGACTCTAACACACAAAAAGTCCAATTCTTGATGACGCTTGAGCCTTGCACTATTCTTAAATTATTCTTAAAGTTCAGCAATTCTGAGCAATGCCTATATTCTTTATTCTTGGGAAAAGGGAATGTATTGCATGAGCTGTGGGCGTGATGTTGTTTCTTTTGGCATCAGATTTTACAACATGATGTGCATTACGATGGAGTGCGCGGTGGGGTGCGACATGGTGCTCATGTTGTTGCAAGGTGCGACATAGTGTGGCATGGTGTGGCATTCTGCTTATGTTCAATGATATATTGTGATGTCATATGGCTACAGGGTCCGCCAAAAGATTTCAGTGACCCTGGGGGAAACTCACACGAATGTCTGATACTACTTTATGAGGCCCGAGGACTTTGAGCTCCTGGAGTATCCTCTCGGTTGCCATAATGGTTTCGTGTGCTTTTTTTTAACCCAATCCAATCTTATGTAGAACCAAATCAAGCCATTCCACTCGAGTGTATCGACCTAAACTCACTTGAGATTTGTTTCGAAATACGAACAAAGGTCAAGTTGAATGAATTTATATTTAACTACGGCGTGTAGGTGTTCCAGAGCCAAAAGTCACAATGGAAGGTCACAATAAGTCCCCTCAAAATGTCGGTAATCGGGCGAAAAACTTCCAAAAGGAGCACAAAATTTGCAAAAGGATGATACCACACAAAGGTTTCAGATTTGAGAAAGGAGTTGGTCCAAGTTCCACCCTCAATTTTTGCCTATTATTGCAATAAGAGCACCAAAATAAGATGCCATAAGGAAGATTCCATTTTCTCCCGCTTCGATCAACCAAAATATACATATACGTTTCTTTTTGTATAAGAAAGCCATCATTTTGCCTCAGCCTCAATTTTCTTTACTCTTCCCAAATTTGAAGCTGAGACCTTCTTAAGATTTTCATGACTTTTACTGAAATAAACTGACAAAAGTGGGCTACAATTTACACGCAATAAATGTAATAATGATGCAATACCGAGTTTAGGCCAGCAAAAACATAATTTTGGAAATTGAGCCTCATTTTCTTATAAACGTTTTCTTAGAAAAAAAACGTGTACTGTAAAAGGTGTCTGATCCTTTCTAAACATAAGCTAAAAGCTTTCCAGCCCTTTTTCCAATAAAAACATCTACAACCTGCTGCAAAATATTACCACATCTTCATACTGGGACTTATTCTTCTTAAAATGCCTCCAGCGTGCAATTTATCGGTCATTTACTTCCAAAAAAGTATTTAGAAGCCAATCAGTTAATTTCAAATTCTCTAAATTGTTACATTTATTTAATTACGATAATTACATGTTAAAGGGGTGTAAGAATTTATTGAAATATAAAACTGTCAAATAGTGATTTAAGGATATACTAAAAAGTGATTTATTAGCCATTTGCGCTTCTGTCCTAGCCTGAATATCAACTTGATACATGCAAGGAAACTTGTTCTGTTTTAAAGATATGCTTTACCAAATAAGCTGGGAAAAGTTCAATAATCTTGCTTCACCTGTGGATGCGCAGCAATAGATTTTCATCTATCAGTTTTGCATGTTTTGCGCATGTGATTTCAGTTGTTCATAAATTTCTTCTACCAATTTACCAAGGAATCCATAGTTAATAACCTCCCAAAAGAAGCACAAATCTCAATAATCCTATAAGCTATTAATCTAATATTTGTTTCTTTAAATATTTACTTGTAGAAATGAAATTGGTTGATCGCAATGTGTAATCAAGAGATTTGCTAATAACAAAAGTTATGTAGGAGTTTCTTTTTTCTTCGATTTTCACCAAAGCAATTACTGGAAAAACTTCTGTTGATTTAATTCCAGAGTTAACTTGGGAGTGTAATAAGTTAATCATACCCATATTAAGGCCTGTTTGAAATACCAACAGAGTTGTCCCTAACACAACTTTGATATATTAAAACTTTAAAAAGCATTTTAATCCCTTTGAAATCCTTAGAAATCCCTTTAATGGATTTCTACTCTTAAGACCTAACCAAGACTGCGATTTTGTTGCAAAATATTTCCAAATTCATTCACACATACAGGAGAGTTAATACCACGAGTTTTGTTTTTCAATAATGAAAAACTTAATTACAGCGCTGAAAGTCGTAGTATACTATATTAAAAATTGCTTGTTATGGTTACTGTAGTTAAGCATTTAGTTCATTAATTTTTAAATTAACTAAGGAAATTGGAACGGCAAAATTAATATGACATGATTCCATGTTATGGAAACAAGTTAATGAACAAAGGAATGGAAAAAGAATGAATGAATTTATGAATGCATGAATGAATGTATGAATGTATGTATAAATGAATGTATGAATGAATGAATGAATGAATGAATGTATGAATGATGACTGAATACATGTATGAGTGAATGAACCTATGAATATGTATATGAATATATGTATGAACGTATGCATAAATGCATGTATGAATGAATGAAGGTATAAATGAATGAATGTATGAATGAATGTATGAATGAGTGAATGTATGAATGTATGTATGAATGAATGAATCTATGAATCTATGAATGTATAACTGCATGAATGTATGAATGAATGAATGAATGTATGAATGAATGTATGAATGAATGTATGAATGAATGTATGAATGAATGAATGAATGAATGTATGAATGAATGTATGAATGAATGAATGAATGAATGTATGAATGAATGAATGTATAAATGAATGAATGTATGAATGGATGAATGTATGAATGGATGAACGTATAAATGTATGAATGGATGAATGGATGAAGGGTGGCACCAGGAGAAGGCTAAAGGGGCTATAGCCCTCCGCTGGAACATGCTAGCCCCCTGTCGGAAGGTCAACAATGATTTTTTGTGGAGATTTTTGGCATTTACAGTACCCTGAAAGCTGTATTTTACCTCCCTCGTCGGAAAATTCAGCCCCCATCGGAAAAGGCCTGGTGCCACCCTTGTATGAATGAATGACTGTATAAATGAATGAATGAACGTATGAATGAATGAATGAGTTAATGCATGAATGAAGGACGTGCATGGCTTCTACTGCAAACATAAGGCTACAACTCCAAAAGACTACTTACAAGTATGGAACTGCCAGGATATCTTATTGATGGGCCATCATTTCATACTTGCAGATAAGCCGGAACGATATCCAATGAACTGGTTACAAAAAAATTCATTCTTTGCAAGAAACTCCATCCAACTTACACAAGGTATGATGCAACTTGGATCACTACAAGAAAATGTTAAACTAAGTTTTCGTTCTAAAATACTGATTCTAAAATACTAAAATACGCATTTTCTATAACGGTTGTGTTTCCTGAATTTCAATTCCTAAGTTTCCACCTCTTTCAATAGGGAGACTTCAAGAAAATACTTTCACAAGAAACTATTGATGCTTACAAATTGAGAAAAAAATACAGCTTTCTTTCCAGTTGAAGAGGAACGGCAATTCTTATAAAAAATAGCCTACACTAAGTCCTCTACTTCCAGTGCCTTAAATTATAACCAATGACCCAGTGGATAGGGACAAGGGGCAGGGGATCGGGGCTACTGTCCTGTAGGCATAACATTTTTCAGTAACTAAAGACTTCTGATAGAATTTAACGTGCAAAATAGGCAGCAAAAATAGCCAGAACACCAGTTCGAGAAGTTGCATTGGAAAGTTGCTTAAAATGTTTGCAAAAGCAAAAATTGATGAAAAATAGTTATTGAGGAAGCTCAGAATTCATTCTACGGCTCGTAGCCTTGGGAGAGTGACTAACAGAAACCGAACACCATACTCCCAAGTTTGGTGCAATTGTTAAGATGCTCCACTGGATAGTATTGGAACTCTGCAAAGCTTGAATTGTATAACACATGGAATCCACTTGGAACAATTGGGTGATTTTGGCGTAAATAATCTTCCACAAAAGTAATGAGGCTGGCTAGAGTTATTGTAATTCTTATCTTGCTTTATGAGTTTCTTCTGTCCTCTTTCTTAGCCGTTGGCAATCAAGGATGCACTGTTTGTTTTTAAGTTCCTCGTCAAATAATCCTCGTAGATGGGGAAGAAGGGGGTTGGAGACTAAGAATATACCTGATCAACAGGGAGGTAGGAAGCATACAAAAGTGGAGCACGCAACTTTAGGGGTATCCATACAAGCAAATAGAGCAACTCAGTAAGCTGTAAAGAGGCACTTAACATAGAAACTTGAGGAAATTAGGTGGGGGTACATACCCCATGTACCCTCGGTTGGTTTCTATGCCCATGACATCCAACGATATCAAAATGCCTACCTAGTATTTAAACAAAAATTTGCAAGCAGGGCCCGAACAATAAGATTTCTGTCCTATTTGGTGCTCCAAATGACACACAAAAGAAAGCAAAGAAAGGGAGTATGGAGAATTGCCCCAGAATTATGCCCCCTAGAACATTAGGAAAAATCACATTGAAAAGTATTAGCCACAGTAATGGAAGAAATTTTAGATGTTTATTTATTGATGCTGGCCCATTCAGCATTGACCAATTTTCAAGGGGGCTGTCATAAACCAAAATTGATATCGTCCTAATTTCATTCATTTTTATTATTGCTATCGCATATGTTTATGGAGGATATTCCTTCTCTTTTCAAGGGGCCGTCCGTTTTACATACATAGACACAAAATAGCAAGAAATCTCAAAAACCCGTTTACAACTGACGTCTAAAGAAAATTTCAGAATAAGTTAAGTGCATAAATATATAAGATAGATACATAAAAAGAAAGAAAATGATTAGCTCATAATATTTCTGTACAAAATCCTCCTTAGGAGTTACTTGATTTTCTCGCAACGATTTTTGAAAAATGACTACTACTTTCATGTAATCACTCTCGGGTCAATGCTATCAACACGATCATTTTATCTTCTTAAATCAATAGAGTCGTGTAGCAGATCTATAGATATAATGCCAAATCCGCACAGGTTCCTAGTAGCTTAATTACCCAAATTACTCTCCTCTGCGTCCAGAAATTACCTGAAGCCAGTGGCGGCGCAGCAAGGGGACTTGTCCCCACGCCACTTCTTGCCAAGATCAATTTTCTAATTCTTCCTAATTCGATGAGAAAATATTAGGGTTGGATGAGGGACCTCTAGCAAGATTTTGAATGGGTGTGGCAACTAAATCAAGTTTTAATTTTAGGGCGTGGTACCCAGAATCCGCCCTTGAGCGACGGTTAGCGTCGCCCCTGCCTGAAGCTTCCTCCCAAATACACACTTGGGTGTAGCATCCCAAACTCCCCCCGTAGGTACTCCCCTATTTTTTTAGTAATATTACGTTAAAACGAAGAGGTGGATGCAAAATGGCCTGCTACTTTGTGACGTTATCTATCAGCAGTGAGCAATTATAGCTATATCTTTGAAACTGGTCAATTCATTTTGGGGAGTAGAGAGAACAGGAAGACGGAATGGGCTGAACATGGTCACGAAAACTTTTAAGGGAAAAATTTTTCCATATTGGGTCATCACACTTTTATTTTTATAGAAAGATGGAGCAATTTTTATTTTATTATTTATATGATGCCTTAGTACTATCTGTAACTATACTATACTAACCATACTGTGGTAGGTATCTACTAAATGACTAAAATGTATTCATTTACAAAGATTAAGCTAGTCAAGAGTGACAAGCAATTGAGTTCTCTGATTTTCTTCTCCGTAACATTCCAATTACTGTCTTTTGATCCTTCTGCAAAGATACGAAATTGCAGTATTCTATACTAAGACACATGGGGAAGGGTTTGGACCAATAAAACTACCCTTGCTTTTCTGCATTGGGCTACATGAATGCATAGTGAAATTTGTTTCAACTTTATCAGGATTCTTTTGAGGAACAGTTTCTATACTGTGACGTGTAATGAATTTGAGAGAATTCGTGGCTCCTCCTTACAATTCACTTGAGAGAAAATCTTAACTCTAAAAGTTGAAATCTGATATTCAATTGTGATTGTAACAGCTTGGAATTTCCTTGACTTCAACCAATTTCACAATGACCTCACTTTTCTAGATGAACCAACGATTTACGTAAAATAGTTCAATAATTAGTGCTAATCGATGCTAATTGTTCAATTTTCGTGGGAGAAATACACTAATTGCTGTTCACGAAATGAAACCTCTGTATTAGCCCCTAACTGTACACGTAATGCGCTGTTCCGTTAGGAAATTAAACCTTGGAATATGCTCTCTGGAATTGCTGTGTTGATATAATACGACTCGTTCACAATGAACATAAACAGGAAAGATTGAAATTTGCCTCACTTGCAAATTTCTACTTCCCCGTTGTCTTATGAGCATGTTTTCACTATTAAAATAAAAGGGGAGGGAGGAGCAAATTTTTCACAACAAAGCAGCAGCAAAGCCATGAAAAAACAAAGATTTAAAGCATTTGCGCAACTGTAGGTTATAACTCATAGTTTTCTTAGTTCTGCAGATGAATGGAGGCCTGAGAGATTTTCTGTACTTTTCAGTATTACAGTAGACTAATTTGAAAGGAAATTGCTTCCCTAAATAAGCGTGAAATATTGAGCTGAAATTGTACTGCAGCCTAACTCCTTTATTGATATACTAGGCACTTCTAACGGATCATCAAATATTGAAAATGGCTCTTAATCAAAACCTCTATCAATAACTCAAAAAGTCCTAATCTTGGCCACACCCATACTCTAATATCTTAGCTGAAATTTCTACCAGCTAGGGGCTTATATTGGAGCTTGTATATAGTTTTGTCGGAAATCTGAAAACTCGTTAAAAAAATTTCTTGATAAGAGTGCCATGTATAAAGAGGTGGAAGTGACAATGTACAAGAACCAAAGTATCCTTCAGCGTGGAATAGGCCGTTTGTTAATTGCCTGTTGGATTACTAATTACTCCAATTATTCTGCCATGAACAGCTATTATCTAAAAAGTTAGGGAAGTTACTACATTTTGCATTTGTCTTATTCCGCATTTAAGGTGTTATTTTCTAATTATCTAAGTTCCCGAATAGTTGAATGAGCTGTTGAATTTCAACACTAAATCTAACGCTCATCATAAATTCCAATCGCATCGGCTTTCCCATGATAGCCGGACACATCCTTAACGGGGCCTTGCCTTACACCTATTCTACAAAGCAAATATTATTCCCTCACATTCAATACAGTCGTTATAACCAACGGTGCGTCTAGTCAGCTTATTGTAGCAAAGAATTCCTATTATTGTGCTCTTTAGCTATAAAAGAAAAGGGGGTGACGGAGTTAAGACACACCCAATGACCAAAGCCTTATTCACATGATGCACACCAACTTAGTTTCAACTTACGTTAAATCTAACCCAGTTTAAACCTAGGTTAGATCTTCTCTTATAAACATAGCTATCCTAAGTTTAAGCAGGGTTAGATATGACCCATCCTCGGAGGTGATCTCAATCTAGGTTGAGTTAACACCAGCATAGGTTGAAGCTAGAGCTTTTTTAAATAACGCATGCGTACTTACTCGAGCCAGTTCTTATTACCAGTACAACTGCGTTGCAGTGCATTTCAGAGTAGATAATGTCATTCCATTTCATTCATAAAAATAAATAAAAGTACAGAGAGGTAGCCCTTCAGCCATAGCTGATTTTCAAGGGGCCTCATTTTACAAGTAATTGCAGAAGTATATTTACAACACGAGCGAGGTAGCATAGTGGTTAGAGCGCATACCTCCCATATGGAAAGTCGACGGTTCGAGACCGACTCGATGCTCTGACTGAATGCTCGCTCACTGTTAACCCAGCAGTGAATAGGTACCCGGTGGCAACACTGGGGAGATAAAGGCGGCGAGGAAAGGAACTGGCCACCTTACCTCACATGACGATGGCTCAGGATAAGTATCCTCTCTAACAGGCACTCCCCTACGTACGAAAGTATACGGGACTACCTTTACTTTATATTTACAACTGTTAGAAATCATATTTAGAAAATATACAAACTAGAAAAAGAAAACTCAAGTAATAAACTAATTAAATGTTACATAAGATTTAAAACGACTTATGGAAGATGCTTGTTTTGCATGCCTCGGTAAACTATTCCAAACTTTAGCACCCCTATACAAGAAACATTTCTGTCCATTTGATGTTAATGCATTCTCCAATATCAACAATGTATTAATACTGCGCATGTGTTGAAAAGCTAACCCAGGTGCCCTTTACTGAACCTGGGATAAAGTTACCATAGCTTCAATCAGGGATAGCTTGAAGTCAGCTTGCAACGTGTAAGCATGACTTTAGTTCTACATTCAGTTAATACCCTGACATCTACTGTTCTTCAAAGCTATCATCAAAAATGCATACATGACTTAGCATTCTCTTCAATCTTCTCTTTATTTCTACCGGTCAGTGTTCGAAGACTGATAGAAGTATGCTGAGATATTTGCTTCCTAAAATCTGATGAAGTCACCGGTTGATCAAAGTATCTTGCAAGAAAGGAAGCTGACAAAAGGCTCCTTGCATCGGAGTCTTGAAAAATTTGCAGTCAATTTTGATTCATTCTTGTTATTGGCTTTGGGACATTTTCACTGTCATGAGAGAATTCCCAAGTGATAACCCAGCTGTTTCGAATAGTTTTCATTGTGACTCTTGAAATATATATACCTTCATATGTGCAATTTAGGGCATTGTTAGCTCAGTATAATTATCTAGATTAGCCCACACATGGAACGCCTGAAAATGATCAAATTTTATGCTTTCTTCGGCCCTATTCCATGGAACATGATGCTTGAGTAGGGTTGCCAGGGTGAAATTCTTTAAATTCCCAAGCCAAGACTAAAATATTCCCAGTAGCCATTGTTTTTACAATAAAATTCCCAAAGTTCAATTATTTCTAATGATATCATATATTCACATCAACGCTTGCTATTAGGGAGCTGTAATTTATTAAGTTTAACAGGTACCAGGGCATTTCATGGCCCCAAAAAAACATGAGAAAACTTTTCATACCCTCACTACACAAGCTTATTGTTAATATGCCCAGCTGGGGGTGCGAACCAGCATTTTGCTAACAGGATGGGCGTGGCACATTGGCAAGACAGCTACAGTTCCTTGAAACGAAAGGGAGTATTGGAGTAATTAGGAAAGAAGGGGTTTAGGGGTGAAGCCCCATGAAAATTTTTTGAAAGTAACGCCCTTTGCTTTGGCTACAAATGTGACCAATGCTCTTTTTAAATCAGATTTGTATTGAAAAAGCACGAGAAATTAGCAATTCTTCAAAACAAGCAAGACATTTTTGTGGCTTGCAGGCAGTAAATATTGTATCGAAAGATAGTAATAAATTGGAACTTAATGTTCATAATTTCAATGAATAAGGCCCCATTCAACTGCTTAAACCATTGTATATGTAACTGTATTAAAACTTTTCTATTGCAAAAAAAACTGCTCTATTGCTGCACAAAATGGGTGTCGATGCAATCAGTATTAGGTATAATGGCCGTTGAAAGTAAATTGCTAACACATAACAAAACTTTTTGAAAAATCCGATGAAACTTTCAAGTGTATCTCGATGAAACTGTCGAATGTACGCCGATGAAACAGTCGAATAAACAGGGACGCCTGCACCTACCTAGGGCAGGGGGCGGGCAAGGCTTCCTCTGAGGGAACATCTATCTATATATTTCTATATATATATGTTCCTCCACAGAGGTAGATTTTGGTCTTCAAACTTTCTTCCAGAAAAACAATGGTTAGTATGTTGGTCTCCTGGTAGTACCGTTTGAATTTAGGGGTCTGGGGGCTACCTCCAGAAAATCTTTTGAGTTAAGCTGTCTACACTGCCGGAAAATGCCCTTTCAGAAGATAGAAGAGAAGGACAGAGTTCAGTATGAAGAGTAATTCTTGCCCCTCTTGCCCCCCAGAATAGGCGTCCCTGCGAATGTATCCCGATGAAACAGTCGAAAGTATCTCGAGTTATTTGTCGGATTTATACCGATGTAAGTGTCGACTTAATGCTGATGTAACAGTCGAATGTACGCAATGAAACAGTGGAATACATCCCGATGTAACTGTCTGAAGCTGCTGGCAGTGCCCAAAGAATGCTACACACCTACTTCAGCACATGACATGAGCTAAGACACGTGGAAACTTGTCTAAAAGTGGCAAAGCTTCCCCAGAAACCTACGATTTACCGATAAGAGGCAAGATTTGCCGACAGAGCTTTTTTATGGGGGGTGTAATGCTCCCGCGCCTTCCCCTCGCGACGGCCCTGCCAGGAATAATCATAGTGATGGATGATTATTTATCATCAGTTTCAGACTCTTCTGACTTAGAAGAGTTGTAGAGCTGTAGAGCGTAACAAGCACTATCAAAAAGTAGGTCATGATGAAATTATCAAAAACTTCCCTCGGTTTCAAACCACCAAAAATTTTTCAAAAAGTCTTTGAGCTCCCACAAATAATCGTTAAAAAATTTCATACCCTTGCAAGCTTGCTTCCGTCCCAATTCCTGTCAGACTTAATGACCAATCTCTTGCTGAAAAACAAGACACGTAGATTTACATATCTTTATGTGTACTTGCAGAGCTGTTGGACCGATTAAATAGAAGGAGGAACTCAATTTGTTGGCTGCCACGACCAGCTACAATGAGGAGAAACGAAGAATAGGAGTTAGAAGGTGCTGCCTTCTGGAGCAATCTATAGAATCATACCATTCAACTCCTAGGGAAGTACCTTTTTCAATATAAAGATACTTCTTTTATAGATAGAAAATGACAGAATAGGTCAATGGTATGCAGGTGAAAATCTTCAATAGACCTTTTATCAGTACCATGTCAACTAACTTGGAAAAGAAAAGAGGAACTGAGCCTATTAGGGCCCCCTCTTTTGCAGCCCTGCGTATTTGCTTCATATATCTATTCTGTTGTGTGGTGGTAAGAAAAGTTGCAAACAAGCAATATTAATGAAAATATGAATTGTTTTCTAGTAAATTAAAGATACCGATTAAAAATCATCTGGGGCATTTTCTGCCGTTTCCAACATTTATCACAAGTTTCCTTCTGAAAAATTAAGTCCCAAGTAAAATCCCATCAGCTTAATTGAAAAATTCCCAGGACCTTTTGACAAAATCCCAAGTCTAGCAACTCTTAGCAGCCCATTGCATACATCATCGACGCTTATTAACACAGCGGATGCCCTGCAACGTCCTAACAGTAAGGGTCGCATCGCGCCGAAAGACTTTGAGTGGGGCTTGCAGCAACAAAAATTTACTGACAGGCTTTAGCAAATGTTCCGGAATAACCGACTTAGTGATAATCACAAAGCAAGTGTTGTAGTTGAGGCAGAGAAACAAGATAGCGTCCTTTATGAATTATATTTAAAAGAAACAAAACAGCGTATTAAGCCTAGCAACTAATCTCATATACCTCGTTCCTACCCTCACTTCTCCTCATAGCTAGCATCAATTCGTCGAGTGTCCCTAAATTAAAAGAACCACGCGGTTTTACCACAACTGCGCATGTCAAAATGACGTACTAAACATGGGGGCATTTTACGATATTACAAAAACAAGTATTTACCAACAAAGTATAGAGTTACCAACAATTTCTGCAAAAGTGGGGGTGTAACACCCCCACACCTCCTACTTCAGCACTTCCTTGATCTAAGACTTATGATTTGGAATTCAGAGCATATTTAGAAGAAACAGACCCAGTCTTCATACTGGTACAATCCTTTCATTGTAGCAAATTCGAGATCCTTGTCACATTACACAATTCAATTCTGCATTCGGAAAGAAAGCGCCCAACGAAACCTGGCATTTCTCTACTTTAAAAATTGCATAGGTCTCAAGGTTCTATTCCCAGCCCCTGTACTCTATGAAAGATTTGGATAGACTCATGCCCCAAAGAAAGTTTTTCTTCGAACATGCTTTATCCCAAGCAGATCTCGTTGCATTGGAGATAGAATCAAGGAGTGTTATGGTCCATTGAAGTTAAAAACCTTCCTCTTTCGGTAGAAAAGAACATACAGCCACACCTAGTAAGAGATTGAAGAAGCCCTAGTTTCAAGCTTTTGATTGACTTTGATTGTTTTGATTGACTTTGACTATATTTTATTGATTTTGATTGCTTTTGATTGTTTTTGAATTTCAAGTAAAGTGTGCAAGTTGTAAATAAAACGCAAAGACAGTTTTGCTGCACTACGGAATTACTAACTACAAGGCTAACTACATGTAGAGGAAAATAATTTGCAACGGAAGGTGATTATGGTGGTCAATGTGACACCATCAAATACACTCGGCTCAATATTGTAGATCTTGTACCTAGAATCTCGCTAGCTGTTTCTACTTCACAGCATCGGTTACACACACTTTTTTTTAAGAGCAAAGTTTACAAAGCTCAGGGTCTCTGAAATTTTAGTCATTCTTTTCCACTTTTACTTTACTTTATGATGAAGTAAGACATCACAAAAAATCTGTGTATGTTCCATTAATTTCAAGAAAAACTATATCTTTGGTACTTTCGAATAATTTGAGAATAATCTACGGCTCAAAACCAAAAGTATTTAGGGACAATGAGGCTCAGCGAGAAATTAGGAGTTCTTATGAAAGAAGAGTGTACTTTGCAATAACTTTCCTTCACACCTTTAGAACGTAAATAACACCCTTGAGCTTAAGAAGCAGCTGGTCGATAAAGCACATCTACTCCACGCTTCCACGTTAACCAATGACCATTTTGTTCATGACACAAAGATCTTTATTAAGTGCCTTAGGCTTCTTATGTCAACTTGGTTTTTCAGTGCGTGAAAAAGGAAAAAGCAAAAGAAAGAAGTGTTTCCAGTCAATTTGTACCATAGTATATCCTCATAGTCAGCAATGAAAAGCGCAAAGCTCAAGCGACTGTTTAAATCGTGCACTTTTGACAGCAAAAGCTAGGGCCAAATTAGCAAACTTTGCCATACAAAATATCAAATCGCATTCTGTGATATTGATGCAGCAAATGTTTTGATCATCGTGTAACGAATGTTGCAAGACTCTACTGCATAACAAAGGTGCCATGCTAGGACACATTTGTGAGCCTAAAATCAATCCATCCAAATACACGTCTAATTTATCAAAAGATTTTTCAGTCTGTACTGAAATCTTCTTAGGGAGTGGCCTTCTTAGGGGGTACCAGGACGGGGTTAGTTCACATAATGAAAAAAAATTCGTACCCCATCTTGAAAATTGGAAAATTATCATACCCTACCATCTTTCTGTGAACTGGTTTGGTACCCCATCCGAATATATGTATAAACTTGTACACATACTTAGTGTATGCGGTATACTAACTGAGTGTACAACTTGTTCTGAGTGTATGCTGTGTAGTTGGTCTTAAATGATGTTATTATTTTCGTTTAGATGTTAACTAATGGCTTTACATATACTTTTTCAAAGCAAAATAGTTTTATACGCCATACAAAATTTTCTTGAAAGTTTCATACCTGCACCGAAGGATAGCAAGAAGTTTTTATTCGAAAAAACATCACCCGCCCCCCCCAGTATCCAGGATTTGAAATGACCCCTCCTTTAGCAATTTCATTGCTTATTTCATTAGTTTGGATGTTCTGCGTATACGCATTAGTAGAAAGTGTTAAGAGCTACATATACGATTGCTAAATGTTTATGCAGCTCTTGACACTTTCTGCTAATGCGCATGTGCAAAGCGTACAATAGACTGTTGAAGAGTAATCAGTACAACTATTTAAGAAGCCATACACGGACAATTCAATTTTAAGTATTTATGAACTTGTCGAACTTCTTAGGTCATAAAAATCCAGTATTGAACTTTCTTGCTAACTTTTGAGTAGGCAAGTGCGACTTTCTTATCGACCACTTTTTTATAAGATAACGTGTATAAGAGCAGTATAATATGGAGAGCAAACAGATTCCAATTCGAGGATTACCTAATCAAATGTAAACTTTCTCAAAAAATGCAAAGTTTGATGTTACCTGCATATCTGAACTTTTCCCAGCGTGGCCACGAATTCAATGCTTTTGCTCATGTTTTAACCAACGAGAACAAAAAATTTTAGGGAAATAGAGGAAGAATGTGCGGAAGCTATAGTGAAAAGTCTTTTATTTTTGGTCTTCCTGATGTCCTTTATGATGGATTTAATGAACCTTTTGTTGAGTAAATAGAAACTATGGTTGATCATCTGCCATTCTGTTGTTAAGAGTTGCGTGAAATGCGTCAGAAACCATCCTTAAGAATCAAAACACAACTGACAACTTGAAAATGGGTGGAAAGGAAAGTGAATTTGAATTCGCATTAGTACAAGGCTCACTGTAATTGTCACGTGATCCATGGGTCAGTGCAAGGCTCAACGTAATTGTCACGTGATTCAGGAGTTGCGGTGACAGGTAAAAATGGTAGGGTCTGTTGGGGGTAAAATGGGTAACTGGGGTTAAGTGGGTAACTGTCTATTTTGCTTAATTTACGTTTCATTCGCTCTCTCTCTCTCCCATGCCTAAGTTACGCAATCTTTCAAACAAAGGATTCCTATCAAGGCAACAAAGACAGCACTTCGCTTTTCCACGACGCTTGAAGCATAGTCAGTAATACTCATTTTGCCTAGGGATATCATATCACTATCTTTCCAGTGCTAAAAAAATTAGCATATTTCTATTTTACGATACTCAAATTCCGTGCTACCTTTCAAAAAAGACGCCCCTTGGAACATTGAAAAACGCTTTGTGAAAGGAAGGTAATCAGACCAGCTTTCAAAGCTCAATTTGCCCTTTCAATTTTAATTGTCCATCGATAGATTTTCACAAGTAATGGCCAATTCTCTTTAGCTGGCCAATATCGGATTGAAAATATAGGGCTGCATTTTTTCAATATATTTGTGTCAACTTCGTTTAATCCAGTCGTATTTTAGATTTGAGTTGACAAGATCGATCCTTGTGTCTGGATCCCTATGGAATCTGCAGCATTCCACACAAATAAACATATGGTAGCAGTTCATAAAAAATTCAGGAATTCTCGGAAACGGACCACCTATGTAATATAGACGGATGCCAATCTCTTTGCACAGTGCTCCCTCCCATTATACCAAGGACGAAACCTATGAGGGTATGGGGATGAGTCACCTCCCCCCAACCTTGAAAATTTGCCTTTTTCGCAGAGCAAAAACGGTAGTACAGTGTATTTCTGTAAGGTAACGTAATAGACCCAGGACGATTTGATCAACTGCTGTTACTAAAAAAAGAAAGAAGCTCACAGACGAAGATTTTTGTGACCTGAAATTGCCGCATTGTTTGAAATTCTAATATTTCTGGGAGGATGTAAAAGTTGGCGGTTACAAAAAGCACAAATAGTTCAAAATCAAGAGCTATAAGTTTGTCTAAACGAAAGTAGAAAAATAATAATTTGTAAACACTGCCAAAAAAGAGCTCACCGCCTATTTCTTCTAAATATTTCAACCATAGCAACAGAGTTTCTTAAATTTCTCGCAAACCGAGTGCAAGCTTCCTATAGAGCAATTTCTTGCAAGAAAACGACTATTTAAACAAGGCCCAACACAGATAAGGAGTTTGTTCTTCTACCCTCAGACGTATATCTCCAGGGCACTTGTACATGTCCGCTATGAGTAAACAATTGTCAAGTATTCAAACAGAAGAAGAACAGGAGGCATAATGAACTGGTTTTTTGACATTCGTAAGTCATGCGAACAGAGGAACCAAGCACTTTGAGAAAAATCGCTAGCTTTCCTCTTTAATGTGATATGATGTCCGTTGTAGAACTGTCCTATTGATCTTTGTTGTTCTACACATTGTTCTCGAGAACAAAGCTGGACAAAAGAAACAATACGAATTATTTTAATGTGAGAACAAGCAGAAATGGCAACACTTGTCAAAATGGTGTTGACCTATAAATTATCCTTTTCTAACTATGTCCGGCATTGCTTTGCAATTTCTCACCAGGTCCCATCGGTTTTCTTCGTCGGAGACTAACGTTTCACGGGCATTGAGCCCTCCCTTCAACATGAATGGAGCCGCTATTCAAGAACAAATTGATTTAAAGCACTGTTGTAACCCCCGTCTAATAGATAGCTGAATACAGTGCTTAAGATCAGGTTCGTAGCAGGAAGACGGGTGGAGGGTGACATATATCTCCCACATATAAGAAGGATGCGCACATTGAAAAGGCATTCGCACACAAGCACACGAGGAAATGCCAGATAACTAAGAGTTAGTAATTTCACATGGATTGTTGTCGACCATATAAACAAAGCAGAGATAAAGATAGATTTGAGAGAGATCGTTGTTCATAGACAGCTTTCAACGGACTAAATTGTTCATTTAAAAGAGTGTGGCTTTCATATAAGATGGAATTCTTTAGTTTGTCTGCATGCGTATCATTGGCTGTTCTATTTATTTCTGTTGAACAATTAATATGCCTGCCGCTTGTGAGAGAGGTGAAAAATTCTACATTATTAGCGGCCGCTATGGGGCAAAATTCAACTTTGCAAATTGGAAAAGAGAAGGAATTGAAGAAAACAATAAATATGAAAAGACTATTAACCTATGATGATTTGCCTGATGATGGCTCATTGGATGAGGAGTATAAAAAGCAACATGGTCAAGAATTAGAAGGTACGTGGCGCGTATTTTGTTCTATTTATACCAACTGTGTCATCAAGTGAGGAAGGACAATCTTGTTGAGCGTGGCAAGAGAGTTGCTCCGTTCATACAAGCGTAGAGGAGGTTAACAACATGCCAGTTGATCTTCAATAGGATTTATCTTCATGCTCAGCTCTTTTCGTGAAAGTTTTGTCTCTTTAAGACGCGGGTTTAAGCGTTTCTTTTCAGAATATTATTATTAGCAGGAAGATTTAGGAGATCAATACACTAAGTAGCTAGGATAACATTGTGAAGCCTTATTTACACCTATCTTTATTTCATGGCTAAGAGACTACATAAGCTATAAGGGATTGAAGCAACTTTGTGCTTCACGTAGAGCTAGGAGCCTCACAGAGCACTTCAAACTGAAGAAGGTACGGGTTGGACTTCGCATTCGTAAAACTAAATGGCTACACTGTTCAGCTTGAATACATTTTACCCAAATTTCCTCTAGATATCTCGGCTAAAAGGTACAAGCAGTTTTCCCGAAACCGATATATAATGGAATGTCGCATAATTGACGAATTTACAATCCGCCCAAGCCGATATTACATGATGGAAAATCCTGTATTAGCAAACTGTATCAAAGAATCTAGCTATGAAACATACAAAAGACCTCTAAAGATTTGGAATGCACTTTGATTTTTTAAACTCTTTCAAAAATAGTCTACAGCATAAGAACTGGTATGGATATGCGAAAAGTCCCTGCTCTCACTTTCACAATTACTAGAGCTATCAGGTAGGTAAAAATTGTCACTGAAGAGCGTGACCAAAATATGAAATGTCCTCGAGAGACAATCCTACTGATACCCAACGATCTGCTAATTGTATTCAACTTTTCTCTAATTTGAAGCAAGACAAACCAGATATTTATAAAAGTGTAGAAAATTTCCAACGCGATGGGTAAAGGCAGAAATTACCGCGCAATAAGCTTATAATTGGTAGCGGTCATCGAATTTCATTTCCTGGAAAGTTAATTCTTGAAAAATAATGATAGGCACCAATGCAAGTTCTGTCACAAAGATAGCTATCTGTTTGTACGAGATTTATCCAAAAATGCTTGTTTATGTAGCATCTTAATCGTTTGCAATTGCGAAATGTTTTTCTAGAATTCTCCTTAAAAGTGTCACCAAATTACAGCACGAAGCGGGCAATTCACATTTGTTGAGGTCAATTATTTACCCGCTAAATATGACGCTTAATGGAAAATAATTCATAATTCCGTGGTTACGATTATATAACAGTCCGTGGGGAGGAAATTTCCATTCATTCCCTTAATCAAATAGTACTAAACCTGTCACACGAACGTCCGACGACTTTGGTTTTATTTCAATTAACATCCTATTCAGTTTATTCGCTCCCACAAATAAGCGTATTTTTAACTGTTATTAAAATTTGAAAACATCTCAGCGAGCCACTAAGAATCTCAGCGCTATCTGGCCTCGTCGCCCACGGACTAAATGTAAAAGAAAGCTTGGTATGACCTTCTACAACGTAGACACGCCCTCGCCGTGTCTTATCTTGCACTTCCAAGTTTTCTCACCCTAGTGAAAATTCTCACTGGTAATGCTATATTAATTGCACTTTCATCTCTGATTTCATTAGAGAAATCGCTGATACTATTAGAGTTGAATGTATAGGGCGTAGCCTCATAGAACGTATAGTATTTCGTATCAAATCGACAGCTATCTTCAAGGAAAATAATGATTTATGTATCAACACACTTGCATAGGCATCTATGACCTCAGTTGTGATTTCATTTGCAATTTTGCAGCCATTAATTGCTTTGTAAGCATCAGTCAATATTTCCTTCATCCCTACCCGCTGCAATTTCCACCATATTCATTATCACCCCCTTCCCAAATCCCCATGCCCGTCCCTATTTCCCTTGGTGGCATTTGTTCATCATCATCAATAGAACACAAACAAGTCAAAAATCGCAAGATATCTCAAGGCTGCTGTCATCAAGAAATGTTGCAGTTTTCTTTGATATTGCATCACTGCTAGATCTTCTCGGCTACTGTCTGGTTGCTTATAGAAAAGAACTCTGCGCTTGTGTACAAAGGCGGTGAACACGCTCCGTTGATGACAAGTCCAACCAGTGTTTCTGCTACCTTTGAGCCATGAAACTTCCATAGCTCGCACATTAGTTGCGGCTTCTGGAAGACAGTATCTGCCCGTCCTAAAAATTAGCGCCAATTTTTTACCTCCATGCGTATGGTCGTTTCGCGCATCACTAGTGAATAGCAGTTACTTAGAGAAGGTCGCCTTACGTAGCAGCACTGGTACAGAACAATAAACGCAACGGTGGAAACGCAAGTAAAATAGCTTCTGTGTGACTAAGCTATGGGAAGATAGCGAGGTAATATTGACCTGGCATTCAGACACTTTCAAACTTATTGTCACTAGTAAACAGCTGTTCACGTGTTCCATAAGACATTGATGGTATATTTAGGTCTGTAAAGTTAAATCATCAAAGGGTAGGTGCAATGGTGCTACTGTTGTTATGCTTTTTACATTACACCTAAAGAAAAGAGTACAAGGAATCACGCTATTCCATGCACTAACGAAAGGCAAATTCGGAAGCGCTCACAGAATTGAAAGCACTAACTGAAGTGGCGAAAAACAGCATGTCACATCCAGTTGCGCAAACAATTATGATTCTGGCTTCGGTTTTGTCCACTAATTCAGCAGATTCAGAAGTGTGCAACTCCTGCTATGGAAAACTAGGCTTGTTTTCCCCGTTCGCAAAGCAGCAGATCGCGTGAGAATTTTAAAAAAGCGATCACAAATTCTGGTTGCTCCTAGTCCAATATAACATCTTGTCATTGGGGTCAAACAAGGTGAATAATAAGCCAGTAGCTTCCAAACTTCCCAGTATTGTTATGAAACTCAAATCATTTCTTTGGCATATTTTGCAACAGTTCTGCTTCAGAATGTCACCGTTACTTTATTTGTTTTTAGCAAAAGGTTAATATCCAGATATTTATTTATAAACATTCTACTTATAGATGACACATTTATTTTGCTTGATAATGGCGAACTCTACGAAGGTGATATCAAGCTTGATCCATTAACCAGACTTTACATGGAAGTTGATAGAAATCTTCCACCAAGAAGAAAACGGGCTATTGCAAGAGATCGAACGAAAAGATGGGAAGGTGGTGTTATTCCTTATGTGATTGACAGGAAACTACGTAAGTATTTATTTCTAGTATTAAAATCAATATCGAGAATAGAAGTAGTTAACTCAGAAAGCAAAAAACATGTTGGAAGATAGCATGGATTCCTACGTTCTCATTATAAACGGGGTGGCTGCTCGCTCGTCAAATACTTTCTTGACCTAGAAATCCAAAGAAATGGATTGGCTGCCCCCTTTCGATGAATGCCCTAGATTATGAGCATTGCATGTGAATGATGTCATTGTGAATCAGCTGCATCCTGGGAGATTGTCTTCTTGAGGGACGCATTCTCGATAGAGTTAATGGCGCCCTTTTAGTGTCAATTCAGGTCTAAAAATCGCTATGTCGTGTTGGCGCTTCTTTATAAATTTTCTCAAAGAGGCACGTACCACCTATTCCCCCCCGGCCAGCACACCGTTGATTTGTACTCGCCAATGAATGGGCATGTCTTTGATGCACAAAGTTGCAGAGATGATGCAACCATGCAACTGAAGGAGGAAGTGACGTAAAGAAAGAAAAGAAAATGGAAATCAGCGAAACAAAAGCAATAGACAAGAAGGCAAACGAAGGAAATAAGGCGATTATGTAATTAGCAGCCTAGTCAATTCCTCAATCAGTCAATCAATCAGTCAATCAATTAATATTCTGTTGAATCATAGTTAAATTTTTTAAATTGCTAAAAGGAAGACCAGATTGATGGAATGAAGCTCCGAGTTAAGCTGCTTGCTAAATATTGTAGTAAGCTATATTCAGTGGTAAAACTATGCACGTTCTGTTTACAGTTAAAACCATTCTCAATTCCTAAATGGAATATGGCAAGAACTTTCGCATCCCCTGTGGAGAGATTATCTTTCATCACTTGCTTTCCTTACAGGTGTGCTTTTAACTGGCCTATTTTTGAGATTATATCTTATCAATACTTCTACATGCCAATTTAGCTAGAACGATTTATTAGGCTTTTTCGACCTCCACAACTGGCAACAGATGCACCGCTACACAGCTAGTGACGAATTCTAACCATGGGAAAGCAATTTCGTTTTACTCGCAGAGATAATTGATGATAGCGATAGCGGCACTCTGTGCGGTTGGAGCAGTTATAGATGCACCATTATCAAAACCAATGAGTAATCTAAATTTCCAACTATCCGCTACAAATAGACGTGCTTTTTTATAAGAATGTTTTTCGGCCCAGTAGTGAAACTTCTTTAACATTTTCACGATTCCAGTATCAAAAACTTTCCTTGGACCTTTTTAGCAAAAAAGTAAAAATTTTGCTTTCCAGTGTTTACACATGCACATTAGTGGATATTGAAAAAGCGCCATGCACACTTAAAATGATGAAAAATCTTAGGGACAGTTCATTATTTACGTTTCAGGTTAGGACTGAAGAGAAATTCCTGCTGTAGGTAATGTAACTTGACTTAAAGCCTTACGGGCAAGAAAGTTTGTAAATTGATTCTATTCCAACTCTGCCTTTTGCAAAAAAGTAAAATAAAGTATTTGACTGGAACGAATGAAATCTGAAGGGCCTCGATTCTGCAGTTTCTGCCAAACTGCTTTTACGCTGCAATTCTACAAAATAAATTGGTTTGCAATGTTTGTTGTATCACGTTGCAAGAACACGCAACACAGTGGAGGCATGCGCAGTAAATTAAGAGACTGTTCATTATTTATGCCTAGGGTTGGAACTGAAGAGAAATGTTTATTTTGGTAATTATTTTGTTACCCAACCTTGTGCACTATAAAAACAATAGTTACCCAACCAATATAGAGCTATTAAAAGTATGCTACCCAACCTTTTTATAATAAAACGTGATATACCCAACCTTAAAGCTGCCCGGAAATACATTTACCCAACCTGTTTCTTTTCAGCCCCAACCTGAAACGTAAATAATGAGCGGTCCCTTAGTGAACAACAGAAGTAACACTGTTAGAGGGCAGCCAAAGTAGCGTTATTTACATAGATAATCAAAATTTAAATACATATACAGATATAGAGTGTCCTGGGTCTCAAAAATCTAGCACTGAACATTTAATTTTTTGAGCAGTTGAGTACTACTTTCTTATAAACCACCTTCTTATAAAAATACGTGTAGCCTCTGAAGTCGGAATGTAATTGGCAGCGTCCGACATAAGTTTTTGCTACCTGCGGGCGCAGCTCTCTCTGCCTACACCTGCCTTCTCAGCTGCTAAAAAAAACTAAAATAAAATGGTCGTAGAGGTTATGACTGTGTCGACAGTTCATAGAAGTTTAGGTACCTATAAGGGGGCTCTGTAAAAGCTTAGGGGCTACAGCCCCCAAGTCCCCCAGTAGCGCCATCCCTGCGTCCCAGAGAAATAGCACTAACTTAAGAAAGCATTTATGGCTGGCTCAGGCTGCTATAAGGATTGAAGCTGCCTACGGGCCCATGGCACCCGCATCTTTGTCGGCCCCTGGTAATCGGACTGCCCATGTGCTTTACATGCATGCTATAAATTAGAAAGAGCTTGCTATTGACCCAATATTTGTGCAGTTGTTATTTACAACCGCTCGAGACAGATACTATAGATAACTTAGTTTACAAATATACTCGATGGAAATGCATTATCGTAAATGGAGTTATTTGGCGAAGACAATGAGACCCTAACACGTTTTCTCAGTCAATAAAGGGTATTCTTCCTTCTTTGTTAATACAGCGTATTTTGAACACAACCCATTGATCAGTACTGCCCTGGCTCCATGCACTTAGTTCGTCCCTAAAAGCTAATCTTTTTCATTTTTTTCCCAAGACTAACGCATGATAATGAGAATTATACCAAGTTTGTTTTAACCTTTTCTCAATCAATGAAAGGAATACCTCTCTCTTTCATAATATGCACTATCAATTATTCAGTACTGTTCTGGCATCGAGATAGTGCGTACGTCCAATATCAATACATTCTTTACTAACCCACCCATCCTGTACGTACACTTTTGATTTACCCTTACACTCCCCTTTTATGAGTGTACGATGTTTTTCTTTGATATTGCATAAATATTACGATCGGGAAACAGAACCACCCAACCTGTAAGCAGGAGTACGCCTTTTAATTTGCTGACTTTTAGAGAGAACGTACTTTATGTACACTCTCATGCCTTATGCCATTCTAACTAGCTTAGAATTTTCAACTTTTGTGCAGAAATCACGTAGTATGCATGTATGTATGTATGTATGTATGTATGTATGTATGTATGTATGTATGTATGTATGAATGTAATCGATTATTTATACACGAAAACATAGCCCTTCAGCAACTAAAATATTACATATGCATATATACACTTTAAATAATATATTAAGAAAGAAAAATTTAACAGGCATAATGGCAAGTAATACTAATATTGCTGCTCTTCCAGGAGGTCGTGTTTCAGTTATTATTTTTGATCAGTCAAGAGATGTGCTTTTAATTTCTTTTAAAAGCATTTGAGAGTTGAGGCCTCTCGTATATCAACAGGCATATCAGTCCATAATTTTAAAGCCGAGTATTTGAAGCCATTTTTTGCACGTTCCTAATTTAGTCTTGGGATTTGATGATCATGGCAATTCCTTCTTTCATATTTTGAGTGGACTGATCTTCACTCAAATTTATCCCAAAGGCTTTCAAGGCTTAACTTGTTTATAATCTTATGCGTAATAACTGCTAGTAAACTCTTTATTCATAAGAATAACGTCCTTCAGAATATTGATACTCAAAAGTGCTGGAAGTTACTTAAGAATCATTTAAGAATGTCAAAAAGCTCAAAATTCATTAAGCCTTAGAATCTTTGTGTTCTCTACCCACAATAGTGATTTTAATTTAGCTTTTACATTAATGATAAAAATATTCATTCCTCTATTCATCTCTTGTTTTGTATTTCGAAAAGCTTTGAATTTATGCCTTTGATTTTCAAGTGAAGCTATACCTATGGTACCTAGGAATAATTTAAGAATATTCTAAACTCAAAATCAGAAAAATTTAAGAATATTGAAGCTGAACAAACATTATTCATATAAGAAAGTATGCATAGCATCATTCTAGCTCAGTTAATGTTACAGCAAGTTGTTGGTAGTTTTCCCCTTGCGCACGACAAACTTCATTATTTACGAGATTGCGTAACCTGTAGCTAAGACAAAGTAAGACACCATGTTTTTCATTTGCTCGGCAAAATTTTGCGGCATGCCGTGCCAATTATATCCAAAGTTACGGAAATCCTTTAGTTTTTTCATTATTAATGCCATTAACTACAAACTTTTAGTAATTACTTGGAATGTAAATGAGTGTTGGAAGAGATTATCAATCAATTGAGATGAAAACAGGGTCAAGATGCTGAAGGGGATTAAAGTCTACTCTTGTTCTTTACTTCAGGGGTCTTTTTAGGCATTTTAACTGATGGGGAATGGAGTGTGATACCCTCAACAATTTTTCATTGTCGTAAGCTGACTTTTGCTTATGAAAAGCTCGAATGAAATCCTTTTCAGGGCATCAATAGACTCACAGCCAATTGCTTTCGTCTGGCTACAAACTCTTCGTATTAAACTTTCCTCTCCATATGAAATCAAACTTATGGTCCCTTCTTAGTCCCTTGACCTCTCCTACATAAATCATGATTCCTTCTGGGCTCTGAATATGCCCACATCTTTATAAAGTCTTCACTTGTGTCCCCACACTCCAAAGAAAACTTGTCTGTGAGTAAATATCGATTTTGTACACCCAATCGTTAGCAGCTCCTCCTACATTTACGCTCAACACTTGAAAAACTAAGCCCTGATGGTCTTAACCTTCACCCTTATCTTTGATTGCAGTCCTTACTCGGAAGTTCCTTGGACACCAAGATTCGTGAACTCAGTAACATAACCAACACCAATTTGTAGAGGGAAACTCGTTGTTCTGTTCAGCTTCTTTTTGCAAATAAACTACTTACAATTGTTTTCTCTTGCAAGTGGTATGCAAGCATGGGACTTCAACAACATATTTTCTCATTCTACTCTGGTATGTAATGAGATAGAGAAGGAAATGGAATGTTAAACATCTTAAAAGGATTTTTTATTTTTTAAACAATAAATAACAAACAAATATTTAGAATATTTCGCTCTTCATTTCATAATTTTTGAAGGTCAAATTGAAAATGTTCAAGTTACAAAGCACTCTCGTGTCAATGGCTCAAAAACTGTTATCTTCCAATAATTTGTTGCAATTTCTTCCAGATTTCCTATAGATCCTCTCTTTCTAGACCAGGCAGTTCATGGATCACTGGATTGTGTTCCAATAGGTAAGCTGCATTGACACGAATTACACACCAACACACTTTCACACACGCTATCGCATTTTATGAAAAATGTCAGCTAAATGAGAAGATAGTTGACAAAGAAGAGCAAATTTCATAATGAAAATGGAAAATGCGGTCAATAGAAAGTCTTTCTTTTCTGATTTCAAGAAGTTCTGTGGCTTCATGCTGATTTTATAAACGACTTTTCAAACAATTTTTGGTGATGCTTGTCTAAGACTCTGTTTTTTACGAGTAGAACCGCTCTCTTCCAAAGAGAAACTACCTGCGCAAAGTCCCTACTGTTTTGTGCTATGTGACAATAGTAGACAGGGGCGTGGCCAGGGCTAAAAAGTAGGAGGCATAAATAAAA
>WIPJ01000700.1:214292-241849 GCA_018155075.1 Cassiopea andromeda
GTTTTGAGCCTAGAAATATTCTTAAATTCTTCTGGTTTTGAGCCTAGAACTATTCTTAAATTCTTCTGGTTTTGAGCCTAGAAATATTCTTAAATTCTTCTGGTTTTGAGCCTAGAACTATTCTTAAATTCTTCTGGTTTTGAGCCTAGAACTATTCTTAAATTCTTCTGGTTTTGAGCCTAGAAATATTCTTAAATTCTTCTGGTTTTGAGCCTAGAAATATTCTTAAGTTATTCTTCAATGCACAGCTTGGTCTGGAAATGAAAGGAACATGTATTCAAATCTTTGTCGATGTTTTACTTGATCATAAAGCAAAACAAAAGTGGAACAGAGCAATAAATGTTGCATCGATAATGTAAAAGATAGTTGACAAACAATACTACATCTCGAATAAACGAGAATTATAAGTCTTGATGAAACTTTAGCTTCGCATTATTCTTAAGTTGTTCTTAAATTTCAGCGATTCTGGGCATCAATATTCTTATACACTTCATTACAAGAAAAATGTGTATAAGATTATCAAATAATTCTGCCGAAGGACCATCTCGATGCAGTTTACATTCTGTTGTTGATTAAAATTAATCACTCTTTTAGGTATACATGCAGCTATTTACATTTTCACTTGATGAGCATATGTAAAACATCAAACCTCAAACGCACTAAAATTCTTAAAAAAGCTTTCACGCTGAAATAGAGAAAAATCTATCGAATTGCAAGACTAGGCCATAAAGTTCTCGTACAAAAACGTGTACGTCAGTTAAAATAAAAACTCTAAGTTTCCAGATACTTTTTCCCTTTACCCTATGCTTGAGTAGTGCTCGTACACCTTCTTAGAGCAAGGATCTTTAAGGTAGAAAATAATTTTGAAAGCATCATTTCTAAGTAACAACTACGAGAGAGCTGCTTAAGTAAACTATACACTGTTTTTTAAGAACACCTGATTCTTCGCTAAGGCTCAATATTTCTAAATATTCTTGCTTTTGAGTCATGGATCATTTTAAAAATCATTGTTATGAACCAAAGGTGTAACTTCGCCTGGAAATCAAAGAAATGTAGTTAAATCTTTGTTGATGTCTTACTTTAAAACAAAAGTGATATTTTATACTGAAATCTTTGATAAAGAGCTCTTTTCTGAGCATAAGTAACTGAAACATAGCTAAGGAAATAACATACTGGTTTTATTGCACTAATGAACTACAGATCCAATGAATTGAAGTTATGCAGTTATTGTGAGGGAAGATGTCATTCGAGGTTCGCCGCTAAACATCATCGATCCGTCGACTTTTGGTCTCAAAGAAAACGGTGGATAGTTGTAACTTTCGTTTTAAGAATAAAATAGGCCACACTGTGGTTACATTAAGTATGAGCATTGACAACAAAACGAAACGAGATTAAATGATCGCAATGGAATCTAACCATTTCATTTAGCTTTCATAAAGTCGTTTGGCAATATTGAAAATGGAGGAAAAGGCGATATCCTGTCTTTCTTCTGATCAACAACAGGTTGTAGAGTTATGCTATGTCAGCAGATGTATTTGAGGAAACCCAATGTTCTTTGACATAAAAAATATTTATGCTTTCATTTTCTTAGCAATGATCGTCTCATATCCGCCAAATTTTGACAACGCAATTTAACGCTAATAAAATACGCTTCCTTACAACTATAACCAGAGCCTCCACAAGGTGGTGCTGTGTCCTTGGCCGTTGAAATTAAGTATTTTGTTTCGAAACTTAATTTTCATAGATATAAATGAAACATGCAAATACAAGTCTCTCTATGCTAGGTAATTTGTATTCGGCTGGCCTAAGTACAGTTACTTCCAGATTAAAAAGAAATAAAAATTAAGAAGAAAAAAGATGTAAAAAGTATACAATTGTAGCATGAAGAACTAAAAGAGAAAGGAGAAACTGTTAGTGCGATAGAAAGTTTGGGTTATTCCATGGTTTGTTGGGCATGTAAACATGATGTAGAATATAAAATAGGCTCTGCACAATATTTTGCTAGTAAATTTATCTAGATAGTCTGGCCTATGTTAATAGTTGGATCGGTGCACATTTGCATGAACAGACTGTTCAAGACTGTTCAAAAATGCGAAGACAAGTTACAGTTCTTTTTTATAAGAAAGCCGTCATTTTGCTTGAGCCTCAATTTTCTTAACTTTTCCCGAAATTGAGTCTGAGATTTTCTTAAATTTTTCTAAACTTTTACTGAAATAAACTGGCTAGAATGGTATACACTTCCGTTAATAATATTGTACACTTGAATTTGAGTTCCATCATTAACATTTTGAATGCAACAACGATGAAATATCGATTTTTGGCCATTAAAAACACTAAATTTTGGAAATTGAGCCTCATGGTTTTCTTAGTATGTTCTTAAGATTTTGACCATTTGAGCCTCATTATTTATAAGCGTTTTCCTTATAATAAAAACGTGTATATACAAGCTAGCAAGTGACATGACGGTATCTCGATTTTTAGATCTTTTTAGGCCACGTGCTCGCCTTCCCATATTTTGAGTGCTTCCTACGTTCCTGACTACACGTCATCAAATAGGACGTCGTTGAAGCAGGAATGCTTCAAATAAGTCCTATCTGAGTATACTGAGTTTTTTTATAGAGCCTAGTTCAAAGCCTTGCTTCTAAAGGTCACTATTGGGGGCCTAATTGTCTGAAAATAGCAAGGAAACAAGAAAAATTCTGGTGTTCAAAATCGTACTACTAAGCTGTTGTTACAAGGTTAAATGGCATAAAGTTGACTAAAAATCTGCATGGTGCATGTGAATGTTTAGTGACAACTTAGAAGAATCATGCAAGTTTTTTTCATAAGAAAGTGGTTTATAAGAAAGTAGTAATTAGCTGATCAAAAAGTTTGATTTATTTAAAATTTGATTTATCTGTTTACGAAATGTCATGTATGTCATGTTGGCTACCCTCCAACAGTTTAACTTCTGCTGTTCACTAAGATTTATTATCATTTTAGTGTACATGGAGCTTTTTCATTTTCTGTTAATGTGTATGCGGAAAATATTGTAATTCAAATTTTTTTGTTAGGAAAGTCTTAATAAAGTTTTGATACTTGAATCTTGAAAAGTTAGGAAAGCTTAAGTACAGGACCAAAAAAGACTTTCTCATGCAAAAAGGTTTCATTCTCCAGTCGAGTTTCGTGGCCTATTTACTATCTCATAGATTTAGAAATTAGATTGTTGATTACTACGAAACGGTTCTATTCCCTTTCAGATGTTGGTCGCAGGTTGGGAGGATTGGTAACCAACAGAATATTTCCATAACTGCGCGTTGTGCTTCGAGGGGTGTTGTTATTCATGAAATTGGACATGCCGTTGGATTCTATCATCAGCACGCTCGCCGTGATAGAGACAAATATATATCTCTTCTCACTCGCAATATTTTGCCTATTGATCGTGGCCAATTCGGTAAGGTTCAAATACTTGATTTCGAATATTAAATGTTCTTCCTCACTTCTTAACCTATAAGGTATTCAGTCAGCAGGAGTTGCGCCAGGGGAAGGCTAGTGACTGTAGCCCCTGTAGGAACATGCTAGCCCCCTGTCGGAACGTGAAAACTATTTTCTCTGAGATTTTTTCCATTTATAGTACCCTGTAGACGGTATTTTAGCCTCCTCGTCGGTAAATTCCTGGGGTCACCTCTGTCAGCCAGGCCCTGTGCATTGCATATCTTCTCTCTTCTGGCAAATGCAGTTCCACAATACCTTCCTCCGATCAAACCAATCATGCATGGGCAGTTTATTTTCAACATAACTACTTGATGAAATCATAGCGTCCATATCACCGGCACCCCTTTCCAGCTAGACACACGCATTCATGTATGCTTTTGGGCATACAGTATGCTAAGCGAATCTAGTTGGCTTAGTAAGAAGTTATTTTGCAAGAATTTTAAAGCAACTATTATGCTCAATATAGGACATTAATGATCAATATAAACTACGTATTTTTATAAAAGAGAGTGTATTACGTGGCTATGTACAAGCGATACTTCAAATTTACCTTACACGGTGCTCACAGGTGCTGTGAAACTTTTGATCAATACTCTCAAATACTAATTTGCTGATCTGTGATGAGATATCTATTATGAACAGCAGGAATGGGGATATGGGTGAATGGGAAATATGGAAAGAATATCCAGCTGGAGGAGAGGGTACCGGAAAACACAACGTTTTATAAAGGTTGAAATCTATTTTGACTTTCAGGGACGCCTACACTGGGGGGACAGGAGGGGCAGCTACCCCCTCTGCCCTCCTCCATGGGGGCAGGAAGGGCAAAAACTGCTCTCCATACTGAACTCTTTCCATCTATCCTATCTTGTGAAGGGATATTTCCCGGCGTTTTAGACAGTTTGTTTAAGGAATTCTGGGGCTTGGCCCAGACCCCCAACTTGACATGGTATAGCTATGAGACCAATACACTAAGCATTGTCTTTTTAGAAAGGAGTTTGAAGACCAAAATCTAACCCTGTGGAGGAACATGCATATTTAGATATGTGTCCTCAGAGGAAGCCATGCTCCCTACCTTAGGTACGCACAGGCGTCCCTGTGGACTTTGAACTGTTAAATGCTCTTCAATTTCAAGCCTTCCTGCTTTTCTTTCGTAGAGCGTATACCCCATAGATATATCAATTCCATGGGATATGCATATGATTATTGGTCTGCAATGCATTATGGTCCATTTGCATTTAGTGCCAAAAAAGGAGAGCCAACTATTAGGATAAAGAAAACTGGACGAAGAGTTAAAGCGAAGATCGGTCTGAGAGTGCTATCGAAATTGGACATTGCTAAAGTCAGAGCAATGTACAATTGTAATCCAATTCCATCATTTGAGGCTAGGAAAGGTAGGCCATTACTTTATTCTATCAGTGGATCACGTAAGCCTTGGGCTTGTTTTGTGTTTTCATTCTCTTCGAGGCATTTTCTTGTAATTGTATAGGTTCTACTTTAACATTATAGACTGGAGTCTAAAAACTTATCCCGTAATCTTACTTTAATCCAGGTTGCATGAATTGTAACCTTACTGTAATCCAGGTTGCATGGATTCCAGCCATCCACGTTACAGCAGGGGGCAACTTGCTGTAATGCCAGAACACGACACTTTTGCAAATACCGTAAAAGCTCTATCATGCCTCCTCTCCAATAATCCCCCTCTCTAGTAAGCCCCCCTTTTCAAGTAAAGATTGTAAATAAGCGCCCCCTCTCTCGTGGAAGTAAGTGATTGTATGGGTTCTTAGGGCATGGAATATACTGCCAGATGATATCATATGTGTAAAAAAGGTCCATGCATAGCATAACTTGTGCTCCTTAAGAACCTACAGAATGCTGATCCTTTCAAAGGAATCCAACAGGAAAAAGTGTGCTTGGAAGATATTCCAGGATTACCAGCTATTCCTGATTTTTATATGAAGATCCGGAAATTATAGTTGATTAATGTGAATGGACGTTCGAAGTTGGTAGCACCGATTTTTAATGAAAGCACTGCAGAGGGAATGCAAAAGACCATTGGTATAGAATTTTTATCTTGAGTCAATAACAAGCCCCCTTTCTAATAAGCCCCATCTCTATTAAGTCCCCCCTCTAAGACTCTATGAAATAGATAAGCCCCCTTCGGAGCTTAATAAAGCTTTTACGGTAAATGACTTTCATTTCAAGCATCAAGCACAATGCATGCAAGGGTATTTGTGTGCTAAATGTTCTTTGTGTACTATCTAGTTCTACATTCAACAAACCCTAGAATCTTTTTCTTGTAAGCGTAGCTAAGTGCATTTTTGCCAATAATGCTCAATATTCCATTTTGCAGGGTGCTTCAGGAGTAAACATGGAGACGGTAGGGAATACAGAGGTAAACTCGATTACACTGAAACAGGAATAGCATGCCAGTATTGGAGTGAAAGATATCCTCATAAACATTCTAAGAACTTGCGGAAGCACGGTCTGGGTAGGCATAATTATTGTCGAAACCCTGGGGGCAGAAGACTTAGGCCTTGGTGTTTTACTACCAAGACAAAGGTAAGATGGCAGTACTGTGATATCAAACTGTGCAGAAGGTAAAATGCTGCGCACGAATATCCCCCATCACATGCCACTCACGCGCAATTCACGTGTGAATTCGTTTCATCCATATTTGGAAATGTTGCTGTCGAAGGAACAGAATTCTCATAATTGTGACAAAGATGAATCTTCCTGATTTGTTTCACAGAGCAAGATTTGCGGTATTTCAATACCTATTTTCAAAGGCCACAGGGTACTTATGCTACCCAATATACAAACAATTTAACACGACTGGGCCATTCGACAATTCGACCAACATCGGACCATTCAACAATGTCATACGATTGTATCGTATGTAAATGGTATGAAAGTATTACACTTTACGTTGATGATCTTAATGGTAGATGCATGTTATGTTACAATGCGTTCATTTTGCTCCATGGGGATAAGGTCGTTCAAAAATACACATCATTTTTCGTTACTACCACGTGGCAAAACGCCCAAATTCCTCCGATAATTCAAATTCTCTTAGTCTTACTTTGAGGCCCGGGGCCATTTGCCCTCCCCCTTCTCGGCAGCTCTGCTTATTTGCGCACATAATGTGCACTGGAATTTGATAAGTCGTCCTTCACCCAACCTGATTTGCAGAAGTCAGTTGCAATAATCTATTTTCACCTAACTACATCCTTCTCAGACATACTCTATATCTCACTAGTCGTCTATTCCACCTTCGATTGTCAGCTAATTGACAATAGTGAGCAATTTTTGTGCACCGTTGATGATATTAACGTTAAAAAGATTTATTTTCATAATAAAGAGAAGCAAACATCATCAGTGCTTTTGCGCTGGCTTTTCGACCTAATTCATTGCAACTTGCGGGGTGCAAGGAAATGAGCAGCAAATAAGGAAATCAGAGCGTCGTCGGTTTAGAGATAAAACCAAAAAATGTTGTTTGTGACATTAAATTGGATTCACCTTAGATTTAAGAAGAAACATGTCCCTTGTTGACAAGAGAATGGCACGGATGTGAGGTAATGTAGGCCTATTTGCAGTAGCTATGTCCAATGAATCGTTCACTGCATTAAAATAAGACCCTAATTAACTCGTAATCAATCAGACAGCTGGAAAATCATTTATTAAATCAGTGTTTTAATGGGAATCTTACAAACAAAATGTCAATCGTGTTATCTGATGAAAGTAATATTGAACTGGAAAGAGAAAGGAGGTTCCATAGCCAAATTAATAAAACAAGAATGTGGATAGAAAGACATTCTCGTGGTGATAGCAACAAGGTACATGCCACTTTTGGGTTGATGTGGGTCGTACTTCCTCTTATATGTAATGATGTGTAAGTGCACATAATGCCTGCAGTGTCTTCCATACTAATCAGGTCGTCTTGATCTCTGGTGTTACTGATTTCTAACCTGCTTCATAAGCGGCCAAAGTTACAGAGCCAATACACTTGTTGTTAGGATTGACGAAGAAGTAATGAAACCGAAAGCAGTATATTGTGACGTATTTCTCCAAGATCAGTAAAAATTAAAGGTGGATCTCCGAAAGACGATTTGATGACGTTCTACTAAAAACATCGCGACCATGCGCAGTAGGAGCCAGATCGACAGAGAGATCTTTAAGCGGTCGGGAAGCAATCGAAACCAGTTCTACTTTTCGTCGAATGATCGACGATAAAAATGAAGATCTCATTAGAGATTTTGCTTCCTACTACGCATGCATTATCGTGAGGTGCTCAGACAATTGTTTGATCCGCACAAAAATCGTCTGTTGGAAATCCGCCTTTAGTATTTTCCTAAAAACTTTCGTATTTATCGAATGTTATTTTCCTGTAAAATCTGAGGTTTTCATACCTTTGCGTTTGCCTTGTTAACAGGGGACTGGAAATGAACGCATTTAACATTGCAGCTGTTCTGTTAATTGTGAGTTCCATGCTCAATGGCGCCAAAAACTTGTTATGAAGCTGTTTAGATTAGGCGCACTTTTGTCATCCATTGCCAATTGCAATAAGGCAATGAGAAATGCAAGTTCAGCAGGTAATTCGGCTGCAACACATAAAATGATGTGAAACAGCATTCTTCCCTATTATCAAATGCGAATTCTCAAATTTTTGAATGCCTAGCTTTGTTGCTAATGTCCAGCCTCGTTGCCAATGTCCAGCCTCGTTGCTAATTCCAAGCCATGTTGCCCTTACCGACAGAAACTGTCCACGTTTATTTAAGTTGATCTTGCATTTTCAACAAAGATGAATATATTTACTACGTCATAAATATATAAATTTTATGTACAGAACTTCTGCTCACCATATATATTCTAATTTATTCAAATGTATTGATATATTTCTATTTTCTGTAATGTACATTAATTTTATTGAGGAAAGTAGTGACTTAAATGGCGCCATAGTAGCTCCTACTCTTATAGTTCCTACGTGGAAAAGTCCATCGCCACTATAAGAGGGAGCAATCATGCAAAGAAGTGTGAATTTATAAGTAAATCTTCTACCTTGCTGAAGACAGTTCTGTTAACTGATCCGCCCTATTTTATCTAGCAAGTTATGTCTACCTTGCGTTGAGTTTTATGTTGAATTTCTTTTCATGAGTTTAATTTCTCCCAGGGGTGGTCCCAAGTGGGGGCTATTGCCCCTCTTCGAAGCATGCTCCTTTGGAAGGTGAACAACTCTTCTCTCAGAGCTATAGAAGCTGCTATAGTACCCTGCTAACTGCATCCTGCTCCCCCGTCGGAATACTCAGCTCCCCATGGGAAGGATTTTGGCACCACCCCTGCTGTCTCGCGATATTTTCACATAAGAGTTATAGTTCTATGCGAGCTAAACACACCTGAACACAAATTTATCTTTGAGAATACATCTCAGAAATTTGCGGTATGGCTATATAAAAACGTTGAGTTACTCTTAGTGTAAGAAGTCTTTAATGAAGTTTTGACATACTTCCAGTTCACAATGAAAAGTGGCAAAGTCAGGATACTCTATCAACTTATTCAGAGCATTGGGCAACAAACCTTATTCGACCAACATCAAAATTCTGAAAATCGGTCAAAAGCTAAACATAACTTGGCTACAAGAATCGATTTTCAGAAAATACACTTACCCCGTAGTCCTTCAAAATTTCATCTTTCAGTTAACTGAATGGTTGCGTCGCAGCACAACACCAGGAAATGATCTCATTTCTGTTAGCTGTATCTTTGAATTCAACGACAAAATTTACTGTAGATTATCAAACTATTTCCATAGCTTTATTTATTTTAAATTTTTATAAGAAGAACGCAACTACGCCGTTCTTTGATTTATTTATGTTTTAACGAAATAAGAAAGTGTAAATAAATACGGATTACTATAAGCCCTGTAGCAGAAAACGTGATTTATACATTAACGTGATTGGTCATGATTCAATCAGCTACTATGAATGTAACCCAGTGTCAGCTTCCTTTGTCTTTCTCTTTCGCACTGCTAGAGAGGCCCGTCGCGAGTGGGGGACGTGACACCCCCTGGAAAAAGTTCTGTCGGCAAATCCTGCCACTAAATGGTACGCTTTTTCGGGAAGTTTTTCAACTTTTAGACACAAACTTCAGCCTGTCTTTGCTCATGTCATGTGCTGAAATAAATGCATAGCATTCTTTCGGCCATATGAGTACCTTCAGACAGTTTCATCGGCGTACATTCGACAGTTTCATCGGCGTACATTCGCCAGTTTCATCGAGATACACTTGAAAGTTTCATCGGATTTTTCAAAAAGTTTTGTTATATGTCAGCAATTTACTTTCATCTGCCATTATACCTAATACTGATTGCATCGACACCCATTTTGTGCAGCAATAGAGCAGTTTTTGCAAAAGAGCAGTTTTAAACCAGTTAAATATGCAATGGTTTAAGCAGTTGAATGGGGGCCTTATTTATTGAAAGCATGAACATTAAGTTCCAATTTATTACTATCTTTCGATACAATATTTACTGCCAGTAAGCCAAAAACATATTCCCTTTCGCTTTCAAGAGCTGCTGACTTTTAGCGCCTTTTCAATACAATTCTGATATAAAAAGGGCGTTGGTCACATTTATAGCAAATGTAAAGGGCTTGGTTTCCAAAAAAAGTTTTGAGGGCAAAGTCCGAAAACCTCCCCTTCCCCGTTACCCTGATACCCCCATTTCTTTTAAGTACTTCCAGCCGCCACGCCCATCCTGTCAGCAAAATGTCAGCTCACACCCCCAACCGGTATCCCCTCGCGGCGGCCTTGCTGTTAGATCATTAACAGAAACAGTGGTTCCTTGAAGCTGCTAATCTTCTCCGCCTGTTGTTTATCAGAGCATGATAAAAATACTCAAAACTTTATCAGATAAACGAAAATACTTTGGATGGATGTGAAATTGTGTGTTGCAAAATGCGTGTATTATATAAGAGATTACGAGGGTAGACTCAGCCAACCCCTGCCCCACCCCCTACTTATCGCCAACGACACAAAGCACTGTTTATGGCACAAACTCCAATAAATCTCCATGTAGTCAGTAGGCACTATATGACAAGGCAAGGATTTCGTCAAGAACAGGGACCAAGAGCTTCTTGGTCGTTGAATGCAAAACTTGCAAGCTAGAATGCCTTTCTTTTGGAAAAAATATGAAGTTACTTACAGCAAATTCTTGAAGAGCTCACATCACCTAACAGGAACTTTGTTCCCTGAGATTTCCTCCTTAGCATTCATTCCAAATATTATCTTACTGAGTTCTGCCAAGAGGACAAGTGATTTAGGCCAAATGGTTGTTGAGGTGAAGCACTCTGATTCCTACGAGAATTCTTCGACGTACTTTCTCTCCCTCAAGGGAGGAGATCCTTACAAAGCATCGCAGAGGCTAAACTTTACAATCATGAAAAATACGGTTCGATCACTATTCTGTGGTTCAATTGAAACTTCACTTAAAAGCATTATAATTACTAACATATACCATATTAAGCAAAGTTGCAGTGATACATCAAATAGCGTGAACAGAGTTAAAGCGGAGAAAATTAGCGCAAATTGGCTAACAACAGCATTTCATCAGCATTAATTAGCGCGGATGGAATTGCGTCATGCCACGTTTACCTCATGGATTTCTCTATGTATCAGAAAGGACAGTAAACAGATTTACAATGAACCACATTGTATATATGATCTTGGTTCTCAAGAAATCCTATGCTTGGATAATGTAGACAATTTTCCTATCTTTTATGCTTCCACATTAAAGCCAGGTCTTCGGGATTTGCTTTTAATGAAGTGTTCAAATTAGCGCTTGAATAATTAACGCGGTACAAAAATTAACGCAAAATAAATTAACGGTAGTGAAAAGAAAATTGCGTTAAGTAATGGATCGCTTTAATTTCATGTAATAAGGTATACTTCATTTTGCAACGCTCTTTCAGTTTTTATTCCTATTTATGGGAGCAATCTATGAAATATAGTTTAGTGGTTTTCTCATTCAGCACTGATCTACTAAAATCAGACAGGGCATTTTTACTTTAAATGATATGAACCTTCTAAGCTCTCAGCTTGAACTTGAGCGTCCAAAACAAGCTAGGAAAAATATGACATTCATTGGTCCCCTCTGTTAGAACTTTCAAGAGGCTTCACTATCCTTGGAAATAGCAAAGAGAGAGAGTATATAATGCTAAAATCAGTGCTTCCAGGACAACTATTGGTCTCACGATAAACAAAAGTAGAGCATCTCCTATGACCTTATCTGTATCCGCGGCAACCGTAGCAACTGGCTAGAAAAATGCTTTATTCTATTCACAAGCACAAAACATTAGTAAGGACGGACATGCTCTACCCTTGATTGTTCCACCTTGGTGTGTTCTGCTTAAAATACAAAGCGGCTTCTATTTGGAAATGTTCAAATGAATAGTAATATACACGCTATGAGAAAAATGCACGATTCTGCATTTATTGTAAGAAGTTTTCAGAACCGTCAGGGGGCATTTGTAATGAGTCTTCTGAGTCAGGGATGTGCCGAGACACTTTCAATTGCGGGTAAGGCCATTTTGTCCAACTACTGTTACTAAAAGAAAAGGTCACGGAAAACAATGTGGCGAACTCTCTTGCAGCATGGTTGACCTTTTAACCAACTTTCTTGCAATTTCAAGCATATTGGGGGGCGTGACGCCCCCACACCCCCGAAAAATATTGTTATTCTAAGTTCTAAGTCCTCCCGACAGTAAAAAAATTATCAATACTTGCTGAGCATATAAGTAAACTTCTTTACCTTGAACGTATCACAATCAACTTTGCTGCTAATTGCTACGAGTTTGAACTCTGTTGAAAAACTCCATCTTTGCACTGATAACCTTTGGGCACTTGTAAACATGTACCCCCATTCTTCACAATTTCAGGAAAAGTGCCCCTTGCATGGAACAGAACCCTCCTTGTTCTGCCAATATCATAGTGAAAAAGTGCCCTCAAGATGCTAAGCTGTAACACCATACAAGAAAGGGCAGTAGTTGACCCTTTAGATTTAATCCTAGCTGCAAACACTTTACACGTTTTTTCGTAGGAACGTGTCTGTGAGAAACGAGAGCTTGCACTCAGGGTGATTTCTAGACATTTTACCAAGGGGAGCTCTAGGTGCAATGTCATAAACTGAGCGTTGCATATTTGCAACCACGCCCATGTGCTAAAAAGTGAATACATTGTAAATTTGTCTAATCGTGATGCAAAATAACCAACAATTAGAAAGATCTCAATAGGTATTTAGCAGTGATAAAATTTACCATAGGAATGCAATTCAAAACAGTGCAAGTAAATTCAATGTACTATGAAAAGCAAGACCAATAAAAAGATTGTTAGGGGGTTGAACCTCCAAAGTGAACGAGAATATTAACAAGGAGCGCTTCTTCCCTCTGAGTCCACCTAGAAATCACGTCTGCTCGCACTTGATGCTGATTTAAACGATCCAGTCAAACACACAGAGCTCAATACTGAAGGAACAATGCAAGCTGGAAAAGTTTAAACATAGATAAAGAACTTTTGTATTACCAATGTTCTATCAAAAATTTTGTATTTTACACGCAATTATTAAGCTTCTCTAGATTTAGATGAAGCAGGCCCAATTAACTCTCTTGAGCTACCAGGTTCTCAACCTGTATCGACAACTGCACTAGGTATGCATATATGCTTGTAAGTTTATAAGTAACTGCAGAGATATGCCCAGACATTTTTCTTTAGGGTGGGGCGTATTGCAAATATATGACCAACTATCATTAAAAAACAGCTCGCAGAAAGCACCATGATCAGTGAGATGCTAACTCTTTTGAAGCATGACCAGCTTTCTTACAGTTTCTTTCATGTTGGAGGAGAATAACTACCCTCACGCCTCCACCCATGTGTACATCACTGTATAACTAGCCTGTCCTATATCAATCTACTAGCTGGACACAACCGCATCTATTTATGAACTAAGAGCACGTGCTAACGGTTATTCAGCATTAGGGTTATCAGGAAGGCTCTAGCACCTTCGGCTCAAAGTTCAGAACTTTATATGTTCGCGCCAAAATTGGTGAATTCCAGTAAAAGCTGCCCAACTCAATTCAGAAATACTATGTCTCCCATCTCTCTTCATTTATCGATAGCCACAATCCAAGTTATCCGATCTTAGACTCCATATTGGGCCTTCTATTAAATAACTACTTTGTGCTTCAATACTTAATGAGATAGTAATCTGGATGGGCAATTTTACTGTCTTCCCGATGACTCCACGAAAGAAAAGAAGTGACTCATCACCTAATTATTAATCATTATTCTGTTCCCGTACTACATCTATGTGTTTGAACCTGATTTAATCTCTTTATTTTACATTGCAAACACTTTTATCTAAGCTATGTCTAGCAAAACAGCACAGAAATAGACGATCTTGATTAACTGGCATTTTGAATGAGCTTAGAGCCAAGAAAAACAATAGAAAGAAAAGAAATGCCACATCTTTTTATAACTGCCTGCTCCGTATTGAAAACTTTTATCGAAGTGCTTGCCACCCAGCTATTCAAGTTGTTCCTTTTTCGTGTCTCATTTTTCCAAAATATCTACACCGAGAGCCTAATTACATCAGTTGTTCATGAAAGAGTGAAGCATAAGATACAGTATCAGAAGGAGCATACAAAAGAGCAAAGTGTGTACAGCAGTACTGTTTGAGGGAAGTCAAATTCCACGATGAAAATATCACCAGCTGATTAATGTGCTGGAATCGGCTGCACTTCAGCTGAGCCGATCATTCAGCATTCCAGCAGATCGTATCCTTCTTGTGTCTAAAATCTAACAAAGACTAAAAACAGTCTTTTCAGGAACCATTCATTGGGACCTGATAGGTGGCATTTTTCTTTGCCGGAATCCCTCAGAACTTTTCAGAAAAGGCTAAATCTTGGATTTGCTTTAAGAAGGCCTTCCCATCCCCAATACGGGCTTGCTTTATTGCAGCTTGTCGAAGCTGTCCCACAAGGACCGAAAATATTATCATGCCGTTTCGCATAGTATTATGTTATGGAGTTTTAATAAGATATTTTAATAAGTACTATACAACTTAAATACTTAAGTGTGGTCTTCTCATCCTCTTCCAAAATCCATTGCTAAGAACAATCAAAATGCCAGATTATCCTCAATATCCTAAAGGTATACATCTGATGATAAGTAGCCGTTGCACTGAACCGGAGATATGTGTGGAAAAAGGAGAGAAAGAAGCAAATAACAAAGAAAGTATTCGATTTTGAAAGTATTCTAGCTCAAAACTAACTGCAATTGACAAGTAATGAGGCACGAAAAGAAATTTCTTCAGGTGCTTGACTTACCACACCCTAATTATCAAAATTTTTTACTAGATTTGAGCCATAAAATTGCGAATGCCTTCTAATTTAGTTATTTAGAAACATTAGCCTTTTCTTCTCCAAAGCTCTTTTCCTGCTATGCACGATAAATATCTGAGTAGTTTACTTTAGCAACGCAACATGTTCCAAAAGGCTTAAATTGGTTGGATACTACAAAGTCTTTTTTTATAAGAAAAACGTTGACAAGAAAATGAGGCTCAAATCGTCAAAATCTTAAGAAAATCATAAAAAAATCGCGAGGCTCAATTTCCAAAATTAAGTATTTTTATAGGCCAAACATCGGTATTTCGTCGTTATTGCATTCAAAATGTTAAAGATGGAATTCAAATTCAAGTATACAATATTAATAACGAAAGTGTAAGCCATTGTAGCCAGTTTATTTCAGGAAAAGTTAAGAAAAATTTAAGAGAATCTCAGGCTCAATTTCAGGAAAAGTTGAGAAAATAGAGGCTCAGGCAAAATAATGGTTTTCTTATAGACAAAACGTGTATGAATTCTATATTTACTGAAAATCAACGCTTAAAACTAAGGCGTAATGCAGATGTCGTGAGAGATTCGTACCGCACCACGCCACGTCGTACGAACAACGTATTTTCTCGCATGGTACGGGCTCCACACGTGGCACGATAATTAATTCAGAAGTCGTGCTGTGCTTGCAGGGCCCTTCATCCTTGTGGCTTCAGCTGCAAATTCTATCCGCTGGCAAAGAAGTTTGTGCCAAGATTGTATATTGCGGAAAAAATACTAATTGATTTAGACGTCGCACTTCTGAACCTATTTCTCTGACACGTGGCTACAATGACGCGACATCTGAACTAGTAGTTCGTTCTATGGTGCTGTTTGGTCTCAATCCTCATTTAAATAAAGGAAGATCATCCCCAGACCTCTCGCGAACCTTAGGCCAGTCTCATTTGCCGTTCAGCACTATCTCGTGCTTACTTCGCTTTACAGTGCGAAAAGCAGGATTTTACCAGCGAATACGATTATTTAAATCGATGGATGATAATTGCAATAATACATATATTATACTTTTTCATGCACCTTACTAAAGTATAATTTTTCGAACAATTTTTACTGGATAATAAAATGCGATACAACACAAAATGGCGTGAGATGTAGGCCTACGTCTATGAGGATAATAGCTGATTAACAAGAATCAATTAGCACAAGTATAAGTAATTCCCATCCTAGGTAAACTCTTTTTGCACAAGAATACCCAATTTCTTACTGAGCTTCAATGTTCTCAAATGAATGAGCAGCCGTGGCCTAGCGGTAATGCACTTGACTCAGACCAACGTCGTCCTGGGTTCAAGGCCCATTGCAGGCCATTGGTGACGTCAGGAAGGGCATCCGGTTATAAATTCTCGTGCCAGAACTAAAGTCCTCTTAGCGGCTTCCTCCAAGCCCCAAAGAATTGGGGGGAAGGGAGGTAAAATCGATAAAAAATGTTCTCAAATGAACCATAGATTATTTTTAAATTATTTGTAATTATTAAAGGCGTAACTTTGCATGAACATTAAAGGTCTGTTGGTGTCTTACTTCACTATAAAGCAAAATAAAGTGGAGTAGAGTAGCAAACATGGCATCAATACTGCAGTTAATCTTAATCTAAAAGCAGTACTATGACTCAAATATACAAAAATTCTAACTCGTGATGAAGCATGAGCCTTGCATTATTCCTAAATTATTCTTAGATTTCAGCGATTCTGTGCCTCAATTTTCATATAACCTTTATTCTTAGATAAAAGAGTGTAATGATCAAAAGCAGATTGAACCAATAGTATGAGAGGAGCACAAATGCCTATTGCTATTACTAACGGATTCCTCTAACAGATTTAAATCATAGTTTCTATGTCATTAGAGTTTTGGGGGTGAGCGTCCAAGCTGCCCAGCCAGTTCCATAGTTTAACTGAAGTTAAGCATGGCTGTGTACGATCAGAAACTGGATGGGCGACCTTCCAGATGAACGACCAAAACAGCTCATTCCGCCGTCCTTCGGAAGGGATGTTAAAGTAGGGGTCCCTTGCCGCACCGCCTCATGCCGCGCCGCATCATACCGCAATATGTGTGAATCTACCTTAAATTAGCTGAAAAAGCGAGGTATAACAGCCTACTCAAAATAAAGTAAACAACAGCAACAACAAAGCCACCAAGCTGTGACGCACGTAATTATTGAAACAAAAAAACCAACAGCAACCACTCGAAGCCAAGCTGGAGTTTCCACCCCTGTTGTCCTTGAGAAATGGAATGAATGTATGAACGGCTGGACAGTAGTATAGAATGAAAAACAAGTACACTCAAAAATCATACAATACCAATTCACTGCATCACGCGATACGCTGATGGAAGAATTGGGCCTGGACGAATGTCACTGGAAACGAGTTTTTATAACATTTCAAAGGCACTCCGTAGGTGCAGCCCAGCAACGGACGTTTCTGGACAGTAGACCTGAATGCGCACGGCATGTCGCTCACTAAAGAGGCGGGCAATTCTCAATTGACCATCCAATGCAGACGGGAGGAGATTGTGTAATCAATTCTGGAATTAATTATCTTCACTTCCCTCCACAACAAATTGTATTCCTTGTAACTATTCAAAACTTGGGTCTCCTTCCTTATTCACGTCAAAGCAATGCCTAGGTCAGCATGTGACGCCGGAAATTGTAAAAACTCTTTCAAAAGCAGCAATGTTATTTTTAAAGGAATCAAGACAAACAGCCTGCGAGAAAGCGCGTTGTGAGTGCGTAAGTAAGGCCCATGGTCTGTTGAATTTTGCTCTTCCTCCTGGCAAACTTTTCAACTGCACCCTACGTAGTTACAGGCAAGCAAATTATAGAAAGGAAACCAGAGCAGTATAAATGAAAGAACTATAGAAAAAAGGAGCAAAAAAGTGGTAATCCAAAACACTAGGAATGCAAGAATACACACCAAAACTCATGTATTGAAAACGTCTTAGAAGAAAGTTCGATTGCTCAAAAAGTTATGAAAGTTGAGCACATGCATTTAAAATTCGAACAATCTGTGCGTAAAATGCCATGTATGCTAAGTTGGTTGCTGTTGTCATTAATTCAAATGTACATGGAGCTTTTTCACTTTCTGTTAATGCGCATGCCCAAAACTTTGGAACAAAAGGAGTTTTGCGAAGAAAGTCCCTAAGAAAGTGTTGAAACTGGAACCACTGGAATCATGGGAAAGTTAAGAAAGTTTTAGAACTGGTTTCAAGAACTGTCTTTAAAAATGTGCATAAAACAACGAAAGCAAAGCCATGAAAAATAGAAAAGCTTGCCATAAAAAGAAAAGATAAAAAAAGAGCAGAGATGAAAATCTGGAAGATAGAATAAATGAAAGAGTAGAACAGTGTTCAAATCAGTAAGCAGCGATGAAAAAAACAAGTAAATAAATAGATGAAAGAATGAATGCATGAATGCATGAATGAATGAATGAATGAATGAATGAATGAATGAATGAATGAATGAATGAATGAAAATGACAATCCGAACGGGAAGCTCCAAAGTGAATGAAAATATGTGAACAAATATTGCAGACTTCCTATAATACCTAGGCCTAAGTTTATCTGGAATCTCACTAATCCCCAGACATCTAGTTCAAGCCTATCAAGGTTGATATAATCAATCTTTACAAGTGAACAAAACTAGCATCCCAATCATTGATTATCCAGATCCTACTCTTGTTTACACATCCCGAACACTTTACCACAATGATTCTTGACCACGATAAAAAATGTAATAATCGGGTTTGGCCATGACAACAGATACATCGCCGTAGCTCAATATGATCCCATATTAACTCAAATCATATAGACGGTTCCTAATTGCTATTCCAAATAATATTAGCTAACACTTAACAAGATATGAAAGTGTTGCTTTTCGGCCAAACTGTATAGATTTCTTCATAACCTTTGCTACAGCACAAACAAATTAATATAAAATCTCATTTACACGTCTTTTTTATACGAAACAAACTTTCTGGCTTCACTGGATGTTTCTTAATAATTTTTCAAATCCATGAAAGATTCTCATTTACACGTTTTCTTGTTTTAAATTTTTGAAATCCATAAAAGATTCTCATTTACACCTTTTTGTTGTCAGCCGTAAATGTTTTCTAAATTCTTAAGACTTCCAATAACTGCATCAGCCCAGGCTAGGCAATTGTAATGGAAGAAAAAGGATACTCGGGCTTTCTGAAGCACGTAATGGATGTTCATTCTGTTTTCTTGCTAGTTTGATTCAAAATTTTGTTGTAAAAACAGTTTTTGCAAGTTATCATTTGAAACTCAGCCTGCCTGTTTATTAATTTCTGCCCAATTTCAAACTCATCTTTCTTAAAGACATGCTTCTTATCAAAATACGCATATTTAAGAAACTGGTAATAGTTCAGAAAAAGCCAAAAATGCTGGAAAATTCAAAAAATGCCTACAAACAATAAAACGGGGATCCTCAGCTGACCGACATCTTCATAGAGAAGAGTTTGACGTCATGGAAAACAATAAGCTGGAATGAAATAAAGCATAAATAATGGGAACATGGAAGCTAGCCATGCCAATATTTACATGAAACATGGAACGTATGATAGATTGGGCAGGAAATGCATTTTTAAGAAATGGTTTGTCACAGAATGAATCAATATATAATTCATAATGTTTTGAAATACCATTCAATTTATAAAGAGTTTTACATTAAATTGACAAATCCAGTTTCCTTTTCAGCTTTAAGAACTCGCCGAGTGTTTTCGTTTCCATTGCTTTTTGAAATCCTGTGTAATCCTGCGGAGGAGGTAGTGCGTTTATTCCACATCAAAAAGTCGTAAGACTGAATGCTAAGCATGACTAAGACGAACGATATTAGTTTAGTATCGATTGCATCCACATCTACGGTGTATTGGTGTTCTGCTAAGAGCAGAATCTGCATCGACAGCAAATTAAAATCATTGCATCTGCATTGCTAACATTCTTGCCAAATGACATTAAATTTTCAACTGGTGTATCATACGTGACAACAATGGTTGCAGAAAACCCTGGGAAGTACCTTTCACATTCGAATGGAATGTTTGAGGGCTAAACGTTGCCGACAATACTGGTTGATTATGTGGCTAGCAGGGGGCTCAAACCTGGGATGTAGTGTTGAATTTTCAACATGGGGACTCAAAACAGAAGCTTGGTGACCGCGCCCTCTTAGAATCATGCAAAACAACTCCTGGTTATTCTTCGAAATTTCACTTAATACCAAATTTATGCCAGGCTATGTAACTACAGTGTAATGTGAAGACCTATAGAAACGAGTTTACAAATCTTCAGCAAAGTAGAAAATGTGACACAAATGTTTAATAATTTAACATCTGAAGGGAGGGTCGATCCCCCAGAAATCTTCAGTAAATTTAACAGGGGGGTTGCGCCCCTTGAGTCCCCATGGAACTACGTCCCTGGTTTAAACCATAATTAGCTACGCTTACTATATTGTTGTCATACCTGCATAAACTTTTCATAGTCTTCCATTGCCTTGATAATTCATATTTGATTTCTATGCAGAATTTTCTTAAAAAATCATCAATATAGAAGTCTGCACTTAATCGTATGCCCAACACCAATATGCTTTTAGATCTTGCATATATCTTGTCATTAAATTCTTATACATCTTTCGGCATTAGCATACTACACATTTCCTAGCAATACATTCCTGCATATCCTTGAAAATAAATAAGTGCATATCTTGTGGCGCCTCTAATCGTCCCATAATAATGGCATTATCCCTAATTCGCCCCTACTCACCCCACAATATTGGCGGTTGTTTACAATTTGAGGTGGCAAAGCCTTTTGGTCATTTGCAAATGACCTCATTTTGATTTTATCGAACTGCGAGGCTGCTACGTCCTTTATCTCATAATCAATTTTATTTGCTTGCAGTGCATACTCAATCTCCTGTTGGCCTTTCCGCATCTACAAATTCAAAATTAGACTTCTTATTATTTTGCTTATGCTAATTGTAAAACTAAAAAAAACACAAGAAAACAACAGCTTCAGAACCAAAACAACTATTCCTGTACCTATAGTAAACCCTCTACTTTTAATACTAGGTCCAGATAATATTTGAATCATACAGACTTGCTAGAAGAATCAAAGATGGGAACACCATACTTGCAAAATCATAACGGAGTTGCCTTGCTTCATTAATACCGCTAAAATGAAAGGAAATATTTACCTCATGGTTGCTAGGAATTGTTGAAAAATACAACGTTATCTTCTCTGAACTCTCAGTGTCTGCCATGGCTATACAGAATAAAATATTCCACTTTGATGTACAAGTTCTTCTTACTGGAAAACTTCACTGCTCCCCTGGCAAATACTGTGACCTAACCAGCTTGATTAGTTTGTTTAGCTACATGAGCCTTCCCAAAACTCCACAGAACTGTGAAGTGATGAAACAAAACAAGTCATACCTTCCTATCCATAGGGGTATCAGTCTAGCCTTCGAAAGGACTTGCATTTTCTATCTTGAAAGGCCAATGCGGACAAGATAGATTCACATCTTCGAAAACACATTTTTCTATGAGAGCTACTTTTCTTGGCTAGAACTAAGTTTTATAAATTTGTTCTGAAAGGAAGGCTGAGAAGTTCCTAACTTCAATTGAAATAAACTGGCATGAACAAGACAGGGGTCTTGCTAATCTTGTAAACTCAAATTCAAACGCTATCTATAACACTTCGAATATAAGAATGAGGCAACCAAAGCAATATAACTTGGAACTTGATCCTTGTGATATTCTTAACATTATGACCTTTTTAGCTTCATTTTCTTGAGTATTTACAAAACATGAGGTACAAATCAAGCAAAAACAAGAAAAATTTAAGTAGGAAAAGTAAGCTGAATTTGAAAAGTGTGCTTTTCTAAACATAGATCTAACCCTCGAGAAACTTCGGAAATTCTACTTTGAAAGGCCAATGTTGATTAGATAGGTGCATTTCTCGAAAACACGCCTTTTCATGAGAGCTACTTTTGGCTTGGCCTCAATTTTCTAAACTTTTTCTGAAATTAAAGTTGAGATTTTCTAAACTTTTCCTGAAATTAAGACTGAGATTATCTAAACTTTTCCTGAAATTAAGGCTGAGGTTTTCTTAACTTCGACTGATATAAACTGGCTAAAACAAGTCACATTGTCTTTGTAAATCTCGAATTGAGACTCTATCTTAACACTTTGACTCTAAGAGGGAGGTAATATCGATTTTTGGCAAGCACAGAAGCTCATCTTTAGAAATTGAGCCTTTTTTATAAACAATACCCAGATGCTTCGCTGAGCCTCAATACTTTTACACTCTTCTAGTATTGAGCCTTAGAATATTCTGAAATCATTCTTAAATACCATAGGTGTAACTTTTTCTGAATATCAAAGAAATATATTGAAGTCTTTGTTGATCTCTTATTTCATCATAAAGCAAAACAAAAGTGGAACATAATATTAAATATTAATAATAAACATTAATAATAGTAAACATTTGAAACTCTAGCAGTATTGAAACTTGTATAAATGAAATCGACAAGTTTTAATAAAGCTCTAGCTTTACAGTATTCTTAAATTATTCTGAACTTTCAGCGATTTTAAGCCTCAATATTCTATATAAACGTTATTCTTACAAAAAGAGTTTATAGGAAAAACGAGGTACAAAGAATGTAAAAATCAAGGAAAGTTTAAGAATAACAAGGAAAGCTTTTCCTAAACTTGAGGCAAAATAAATAACATCCATCTCTCAGGTGCTTTTAACTACTGTAATACACGGTTTGCTTATAAGAGAAAAGTTTATAAGAAAATTAGGCTCAAATAGCCAAAATCTTAAGAGTGTCTTAAGAAATCACAAGGCCCAATTTCCAAAATTAAGTGTTTTTGTTGTACAAAAATCGATATTAAATCATTACTATGTTCAAAGTGTGAAAAATGGCATTCAAATTCGAGTATATAAAATTAACACAGAAAGGAAAACCCATTTTAGCTAGTTTATTTCAGAAAAGTTTAGGCAATTTTAAGAAACTCCAAGGCTCGATTTCGGGAAAAGATGGGGTTTGGGAAATGATGGTTTTCTTATAAAAAATTGTGCAAAATTTGTAAGTGAGCCTAACTGGGCTGTTGATGATATTGGAAATTTCAAGAATTCTAAGACACATTTAAGAAACATTTAAGGCTGTAATGTTAAGTCTACTGTAAAGCCCATTCATTTAATCAAGAGTTATCAATTGCTTCCGAAATATAATGCAAGACACATAAGACTTGTCCATAAGTATATTTCAAATTAAATAAGACTAAATACTTTTAAAAATGAAATAATAAACTTATATTGCTATAATGAAGGAGCAAAATAGAATTTGAAAGGAAATTGTACAACTATGTAATTGTGATAATAAATGGTGAAAAGATTACTAAATGAGTGAATTACAAGATTCAAGAGCAAAACTAAATAATAACTTCCTCGAATAAATGGGTGAATTCTCCCTCAGGAAATAACAAGAAAAGGACTTTATAAATCACAATGTTGTAATTTAGGTCGCAAAACCAAGAGACAGAATGAGGTCTGGTGTAAGGCCCTGGCCAAACGACTCGATTATTCACTCGATTTTTTCCTTAACATTTGATCTCAAAGTTGAGCGGTGGTTGAGCGTAGTCGACCATGTGTGGCCAAACGACTCGATTTTTCGCTCGACTTTTCTCTCCGCTTTTCAACTAGTCATATTTCCACAACGTGTATCAGCTAAAAATATTTACCATCACTTGTATTATATTTGCCGGCCAATGAGACGCCACTGCGCATGCCTTCACTCTACTTCCTCGACAAGGTGGACAAACGGCTCGATTTTCAGTCAACAATAGTTCTTTTGCTCGATTTTTTTGACAAAGATCAAACTTCACTCAACATCACTCGACTCTACTCGACTCACTCAACGAGGTGGCCAAACGGCTAGATTTTTTACTAGATTTTTTATAGAGTAAATAATCGAGTAAAAAATCGAGTGAAAAATCGAGCCGTTTGGCCAGGGCCTAACAGTTAGCAAGACGATCACGGTAAGCAGTACACACATACTCACTTCTCAATAAAGTTTATAAGACTATTAGGGTTCAAAATCGCTAAAATTCAAGCAAAATCTAATGTCGTGTCCACACTACACAAACTAAACCTAATTTCACTCTAGGTTAGTTTAATCTAGGGCGAACCCAGGTGTGTCCACACTGAAGTTACCTAATTTACAGTGTGGGCAGAAACTTGGGGCGAACCTAGGTTAAGAGAATCTACGCACGTACAGGAGTCATGTCGTTCTGAATCCTCGTTACAAATTTGAATCAAGCATGCCCAAGAACAACGTGTACGGTATTAACACTTGCAATTCAAGTATTTTTCTAAAAATCGCAATGATAACAAAGCTTGCGATACTGTAGTTGAAAGAATATTGAAGAATTGAACTTTCGAAAAGAATTCAAACGTCATTATGCCGCTGCTGATGTAAATTAATAATTATGTATACACAAGCACAATATACACTCAGAAAAGCACTCAAAAGTAACGATCAAATAACTGAAGCCGCCATTGCGCATGCCTTAAGTGTAAAACTAGCCTAGGTTCGCCCAAGGTTGTGTCCACACTCCATTTTTCACAACTAACCTGGGGTGAACCTAGGTCGAACCCACCTCCGAAGCTGGGCTAAACTAACCTGGAGCGAACCTAGGTAAGTTTGTGTAGTGTGGACGCGGCTTAAGAGTAATGCAAGACTCAAGCTTCATAAAAACTTAGAGCTTTTGTGTATTCGAATAAAACGAAGCTCAATTTTGTGTTCGAAGATTAATTATTGCACTATCGATACTACTAATTATTCTGTTCCTCTTATGATTTGCTGGACGATGAAGTGCGACATTAACAGAGATTTGAATATAATCCTTTGATTTACAGACGAAGTTAAACCTTTAACACTTAAGCATAATTTAACAATAATCTTAGACTCAAAGACCTGAAAAATCTAAGAATGTTGAGCTTCAACGAAATGTTAGGTATTCTCATAAATTAGCGTATAATGCCATATGGTTTGATTACCAAACCAGATAATCACACACTATGAAATTAGCCTTGCAGTACAGTAAAAAACACTTGACAGAGTAAGATAAACAAAGTAAATTTTAACAAAACAATATACCTTTTCAATGACCCAGTAGAAAAAAAAGAAAACTCAGTACAGTTACTTTGAACTGCAACACAATGTAAATTAGTGTAGGTCCTTTCCGAAGCTTATGAAATACTAAAATTGACATTAATTGGCTTATCTGTTAGTTTTGCATGCTTTTCACTTCATGTTAAAAGTAACCAACACCATTGACAGGATGCCTTAAAAGCCTTGACCTTAGTTTCATGGCCGTGCCTATTCGATGGCGGCGTTTATTTCAAAATCCAACAAAAACGTGTCCAACTTGTTCGAGGGCAGCGCTTTTTCGAGTAATTACGGTATGCTGGCGTTCCCATGAAGGCTAATTTATGAAGGGTGTTGTAAAGGTCCTCTCCCATTGGCTGTGAACATTACTTGGACTCAGTCCCCACGAAAGACACAGAAGTAAATTAGGCACGTATCCTTTAAGCGCTTTAGTAGAGTTGAACTAGGCAGAAATGGAAACAAGGCTTTGCATGTTGTTGAAAGATTTCTAGAATGTACAATAAACGCATTTTCTGGCTTTACTACAAACGGAGTATGCATCAAGCATCACTGCTGCGTCGCAGGGGTGTCGACGAATGCAAAAATTTCGGGGTTTCCTTTCATTGCTACTTGCAACATAAATACCATCAAGCATAATGGGCTGCCATGGCTATCAGCAAGAACATTGCCTCAATAAAACATCCTTCTTTGCAGTATAACGTCAGACCTTCAATGTATCTGCAGGTGCTGCCTAATTGGGTGTGCACGTGAAGGAAGTATGAAGCATGGAGTACAAGCCTAAGCATCATTGAGCACCTTGCAGCCCTCACGTGAAAAGGACGTAAGCCATCTGATGACTAGGCAGATCATCTTTGGAGGCCAAAACAACTGAAGTGCTATATGGAGATCGATCCAACAAAAATACAAACTGAGTAGCAAAAATGGAAGATATAACAGAGTTAGAAGAGCCTCAGAAAGAAATGAAACTTATTCGTACACTTTAGGTCTATACTATAGATTGTTTTGTGAAACATTTCAGAGAAGCCATTGCTGGAAGCAAAGGAATTCACGAAATGTTGTGTTGTGCCCTACATTCTCACATTAACGTATAATCAAGGCAATTTCCAAACATCTTCATTTTCATTTCATTTTAAATTTTCATTCATTTTAAATTCTATATGCATGGTAGCCCCATCAGCTAATGCTGCTTTCAGGGGGTCTTAACCAAACTTTACAATCAAAATACACTAAATATAGAATAAAAGTAAATATCTAATTACAAAGCTAAAATAAGAGAAAAATAACGTATGAAAAGGAAAACACCATAATCTATGCTGATATGCAAGTACAGAGGGTGCTACTCTAAGCTCAGATTCAAGGCTTTTCCAACGATGAGCACCACGATATGCAAATGATTTCTGCCCGCTGGCCGTTTTGAAAAGAGGCACACGCAAGTCAGTCCCAAAGATTCTCAAATAGACAATGTCTCTAGAAGAGTTCTTTGAAAAATACTTGAGTTCTTGCAATGACTTGTTGTGACGTTGCCATGTTTAGTATGGTTATTTGCTAGAAATAAATGGCAAAAGGTCCTATTTGACAAGTTCCATGAAGATGATCTGACCAATCATCGAATAGGTCGCGTCTTTGTAACGTTGGTGGTGCCAATTGGTCACTGTTTTCGGGGCCAAGTCCACTGTATCGCCTGGAAATGCATATTTTGAGACAAGAATATAATTCTTCGGTGTATTGACGAGCTTTTATACAAGAGATAATAAAGGAAGAGAAGAAAGCAGACAGCGCTGGATGATTTACCCGCCAAAAAGTTATGAGGCGAGATAACAACTGTCACGACCTTAAAGGAAACAATTTTTCTCCTCAAAACCCATCTTTATCCGGATCTTTCGGGGGCAACTACTCGCTAAGGGGAGAGCTGAAGCAAAGTAAAGTATTTGCAAGGGAGCACAGGGAGGTAATCCCTCTAAATGAAACTCTGCCTTGATTTTTCCCCCAAAACTGGATTACTAACATCGAGGTAAAATACTCAGAACAAATTCTTGCCCTCCTGAGGTGAAGGAACAGACAGGATATGGACCTACAGGATGACATTTCTAGCTACATGCTTGAAGAAAAGACACCGTCATAGCGTATATCGAGAACAGATATTAAAAAGATGTCCAGGATTCATACAAACTCCTTTAAAAATAATTCCAAAACTTTTCCAAAGCCAAATAAATAAATTTCCAAAACCCTTGAAACTCATTTTCATTTGCATTTTGAAACCACATAGTAATAGAAAAACGCTAGTTTCAACGATAACCGGAGTGATGGCCCAGTGGTAGAGCGCCTGCCTCACAACCGGTAGGTCGTCGGTTCGAGCCCCAGCAGAGTCATACCAGAGACTTCATTCAAAAATGATACTCACTGCCTTCTCGTCTGGAGCTCGACATATGAGAATGGAGTGGGAAAGGTAAACTCACGGAGCTACCAGTGGACCAGCACCCCCC
>WIPJ01000700.1:242035-271495 GCA_018155075.1 Cassiopea andromeda
CCCCCCTGTATCTTTCACTGCTTTCGCAGACGCGTGGCCTAGGGCTATAGAAACGGAGATAGGCGCCGCCCTATACGCCATTGGGCGCTGGAAAGGACTTTGGCTTTTTTTTTATTTTCCACGATATATTTTACAAATTTTTGATGGATTATGTTTTGTATTTTAAATAGTAAAATGAACAAACAACATATATGGAGTTTAATACGACACAAATCTACATCCATTTTAGGATAATTTAAAAATTTTTCCAAACAAAATCCAAAATTTTTCCATAGCCATTTTGAAAATCCTAAACTTTCCAGGCCCTGGAAAATGGCATTTTGAACTTCCATAACTTTCAAAAACTTTCTAAAACCCGTACGGACCCTGCAAGTCAGAGAGAACACTCCCAGTGTATCTGATAGTGACGCCCCTGCAAATTTGGTGCCCCGTTAATTGTGAAGTAAATGCCAAAAACTAACGGAAATAGTCTTCAAAACCTTGTCAAGAAGAAAACCCAATCCAGTAAAACTCTTTTACACCTAGTACCAAACTCCTGAAGGTGTGGCTCGACCTCAACTGAGCAATTACAGAAGAACAAAATAGAACCATGAGTGCCAAACAAAAGAAAATAGAAATATATCAAAGAAGAAGTACATGTGACAAAAGTACCATAAGGCTAACGCCAAAGGTGTTGGTCAAGCATCGGGAATGCCACAAACGTAATATTCAGAAGAATTCGATATTGAAGTATGATCTAAAAAATAGCTCATTTATGAACGATTACTCGCATCCTGAAATTGGTGAAGCTTATGAAATATTTTGAAGAAATGAGCGTGGTACATTATCAGCAATTCAAATACTACACAGAACAATGTATGTGAAAAGGAAGGGGTTTTCCTGAATACGTATCAGAAATACATGATATTTATCCTGACCAACCGGCGTTACAAATTATGCAACGGTCCCATCTTCTAAACTAGTAATATCAATGCTGTACTTAATTAGTATCTTGTAAGCAAATAAAAGTTGACTGGCTTGTTTTCGTTTACGGATACTGGCCCGTAGACAGCCGAACTAGATTGGGGGGAGGGGGCAAGAATGTTGAAGCCCATTTAAAAGGTGAAAACCTTTGCTTTTTACATATCTCCGCCAACTGATGAAAATGAATGTGCCAAAGCAGTCTTTTTCATATGTATTTAATTACAAGACGGGGTCTCCAGGCTTGCCCCAAGAAAAATTTTTTGAGGTAACGCCCTTAAGAACGTTGGAAAACGCCCTTTTGCAGATTTGCTTTCATCATTGGTTTTCAAACTAAGAAAGAGAAACTGGCCCCTCAATTTGACTTTTTCGAATTTTGAAGAACGAAAAAGAGAAGGCTGTACATATACTTTTTACAGGGACAGCGCTGCGTCTTACTCTCTGACTGAACTGACTGCTGAAGTCCCTACAACACTTGCACCAAGATTGAAAAAAGTTTAAGTTTGTCACCTAATCAAGCCAGGATATCTGTGTTGTGATGCTCCTAGATTCTAGACTGAATAGAAGTCAATTAGAAAATGAGCAAAAATACAGTGTAGAGCACTTCTATATACAACTTCGGTGAATTATTTGGGGGCAATGCCCCCCTGCCCCCAGTGTCTACGGGCCTGGTATGCACTGTGAAGAGTTATCTGTTAGTTACCAAAGAATTAGTTTACCTGGATTATAAAAATTCCTGACTTCTTCTAGTTTCAATGAGATATCCTGACATTTCCTGCCTGTCTCTAAAACAGTTTTTCCTGATTTCCCCTGAACGTATGAGCCCTACATAAAATATCAATCAGACGCTGGGGATAAATTCTGAAATGAGAGGGGAATTATGAAGTGATGGGGACTGCCTAATAACGCGGCTAGATTCTGGCTTTAGTATTCTTCATACCAAAAGGCAAGGCCTCACTCTTCAGAAAAATGGAGGATATAGCCCCTCGGCTATAGTCAACAATCGGTAGTGTACAGTGAGACATATTCAACGTCAGCGACGGATACCACCTCTAATCTTATCTCTTACCCAGGGGCGTCATTTCAACATATTTTGGGGGGAGATGTGTCAGAGGTTTGCTCTGCTAAAATTGTGTCTGTGACTTTTTTCTTATTAACAGTGATTGATAAAATGATCCTGGGTCCAGTAAGTTGCCCTGCAGAAGTTCATTGCACTGCCATTTATGCCCTGCGAATTGCCAAATTTTCAACGTTGGGGGTGACTCACCACCATACCCCTCTTAAGTTTCATCCCTGGTCTTACTACAACAACGACAAGCAGCAACTAGTACAGTACGAAAACAATTTTAACAAAATGTTTTATCAAAAACATAACGTACTCTAGTAATGCGATTGTTCATACATCAGATGAATCTTAACAGAATAAACGTTTAATCAGTAAACACTAAGTACTACTATGACAGGTTTAATCTGTACACATTAAGTACTACTTTCAGCATCTCACGTAATATGAAGCAGCAACAAGTATAAACATGGGAGTCAGGGGTATTGTATTTTTGGGTGATATGCCAGATTCAGTGAAACTAATGCGCACTAAGTTATACTTGTCCCCACTATCTAATCTCAAGAAATAAATCAGACTTGAATACACCAGGCCTGAGTCAGGGCGCCAAAACTCCTTGTTTATTGCAGGGAAACCCACAGTGTAACTTGACTCTGGTAATCATGTCAACACATCACCTGGTTCAAGCCCTTGATTATTAATTTTGCTTGTTCATAAAGCAAAATTATAGCCTGAGCACTACAGCCGAATGGGCACTTATCACGTAATCTATTCTACTGTTGAGATTATACTGACTATGTCTAATACCGTAAATCCCCGAATAAGACTCCACTTCCAAATAAGCTTCCCCCCTGGAATATGACCCCACCTAGAAACTCATTCCTGCATATAAGCGCCCCCTCGAAAAAGCCCCTATGGGGTCTTATTTGAGGGAAGCATAGTGGCAGCATAGTGGCAGAATAGTAGCTACACAGCATTACCTCTCTTCACTGGAGACAAAAAAGCAGAAAGAAATGTGACTATTACATCGTTATTGACTATTAAATTTCGTTTGGGAAATGGTCTTTTGGTGATTTGTTAGCTTAGCTGATTGATTGACAAAATTGTGTCGTTTTCTCTGTGAACCTTTGAGAAAAATGCCAAACTTTGAAATAAGCACCCTTCGAATTAGCCCCCCATCCATTCTTACAAATAAGCGCCCGGGGGCTTCCTCGATGATTTACGGTAAACGAGCTTACAATAGTCACCACTGAGCTTATATCAATGTCCACTCTGTTTCATCAGTTCTTTTTATGGAACTTAAGGGGAAACTAAAAAATACATAAATATAATCTGCTATCTATTGTGTACTAAGGTTTGAAAATAAAAAACAAATCTAGAGTAAAACAGTTGAGTAGCCGTATCCCTAACACAAAAATATATAACTCAATTACAGAAATCAATTGGTAAGTGTTTTACTTTCAGTTTTCGGTGAAGTGGTTGCTGATTTTTTTCTACTATCAGCTAAAAACATTAGGCACCTTAGAATTGAACAGAAATTGTGTTCCAATGACGATTCTAGTGTCAATTACGCTTATCTTATTACAAGGTGTATCAATAAATTTATAAAACCAGAGAAATGAAAAATTTGAAAAAATGTAAACGGAGATGAACACTTCTGTTGCCTGCTATTAGTGAACTTGACAGCTAGTGGGTATTTCAACAATTGCCATATCAATATAAACTTTACCCTAAGCGATTACTGCATTGATAAAGAAAAGATGGTAAAATGACCTATTTTGTCCAGTAATTTGGACTCATTATTAACAATTATCACAAATTCGCCACCTCCAACACAAAAGAGAATTTAGGACATAGTCAAATTCTATGGTGACATCCTGGAGATTAAGAGAATGGCACACAATACCTTTCTGCTTAACCATCAGCACTGATTGAAACTGGACGAATGAAACAAATCGAATCGTCTACACCTGGCTAGCTACTGTCTGTGGGGTTCAGTCTAGTTGTGCAAAAGCATAGACTTCGGTTTCCAAGAGTGCTGCCAAACCCTCGCTTGAGTCTTATACCGTAAATCCTCTAATTTGTTCTCCCCTGGGGCTTACTTATTTTATGGATTTTTCCATGGGGGCTTATTCAAAGGGGGGGCTTAAAATATTCTTCAGGGTAGTTGGTCATATTCCATTTGAATTTGTTCTACCAATAAGCTACTTTTTGATGTTAAAAATATAAGGACAAGGTGTTTTCTAAAGGAAAAATTTTTCGCTGATTAATGGTTGGTTTTTCTTTCGTAGCTCCATATAGCACTAATAACGTCCCAAATGGCTACAGTCACATGCTTGGGTGGGAGCTTATCTGAGTGGGGGCTTAATTAAGAAATCTGGAGCTCTAGGGGTGGGGTCTAATTCGAGGGGGAGCCAACTTGAGGATTTACGGTATGGCTTCAACAAGCACGTTTTGTACTTCAAAGGAAGAAACTGTTGCGGGAAGAAACTATCGCCCAAATTATCTATCGTAACTTGCAGATAGAAAGCAATTTTGTAGAGTTAATGGGACAGACTCCCAGGTTAATGCAGTTAACATTGGAGGACCTCAAGCCTCGTGTCTTGGTCCTCTCCTATTCCTTGTCTATATCAATGACCTTCCTAAAGTGATAGAAAACTGTACCGTTGCCATGTATGCCGATGATACTAGTCTATACTTTCGTGGTGCCAGTTTAGATCAGTTGAATGAGACCATTAACAAGGATCTTGAGAGGGAACATTGGCTTAAAGGGAACAAGCTATCGTTAAATGTAGTTAAAACTTTTTCTATGAATATCTTATCTCGTCAAAAGCATCAGAAAATATTAGGCGCATTAGACATGAAAATACGTGACACAAATATTCAAAATGTAAAAGAAACAAAATATCTTGGTGTTCAGATTGATAGGCATCTATCTTGGAAATATCACGTGGATACAATCTCGAGGAACTGTCTACCGTGCCTTTAGAGTATTGAAGCATGCAAAACAGTTTTTACCACAGAACATCTTGAATAACTTGTATATAAGCATAATAGAGCCACCTTTTAGATATTGCTCCTCTGTCTGGGGGTATTGTAGCATAACGTACATAAAAAGACTCCAAAAGCTACAGAATAGAGCAGTTAGAATAATAACTAACAGTGCATTCGACACCCCTGCCACACCACTATTAGCAAAACTTGGTCTAAGATCGATCAGCGAACTTAACGAAAATGAGTTAAAGCTAATAACTTATAAGTCCCTCAATGACCTTGCTCCACATTACCTTAGACAACTTCTAATTTGAAATTCTCAACAATCTTGTCGAGCCCTAAGAAACACTGATTTGAAGTTGCCACTGTAAGAAACTAACAATGGGCAAAAAGGATATTCTTTCAGAGGAGCAAAGTCGTGGAACGGTCTCTCAGCTGGTGCTAAACGTGCACCATCTCTGGCATCTTTTAAGTCATATTTGTAAATAGTTGTTTTATATATCTAGTTTTACATACTTTTTAATGTAGACTTTTTACAAAATGTACTTTTTTGTACGGTTTTAGCTTTTGTTTTGTAAAAAGACGGCCCCTTGCAAACCAGTTTAGCTGAATGGGTCACCGTCTGTAAAAAATTGAAATTGAAATTATGTTCTTGGCCCTTTCGCGACAGTTAATTACCGCGACTTTTAAACTTTTCCGGAAAATTTCAGCAGTTATTTACACTCTCGTAATTAGATTGAAATTTTCTTTTTTGATTGCAGATTTTCTCTTTTGAAGTATCACTGACCTCACATTCTTACAGTTAACAGCAAAAATTTCACAGCATTCACGGCTTTTCGCGAGTTTCTTCCCGAGACAGTTTCTTCCTTTAAAGTATTTTACTTTCGTTTTATGCATAAGGAAAATAAAAAGGACTAATTTGATACACTCTCATGAAACTGACGTGAATCACAAAAATGAAAAAGCTAGGGAAAGGCTTAAATAAGAAATTTCTTACTGTCAGAAACTTCCAAAAGGATCTCTGGAACTATACTGAAGCAATTCTCTGTATACTTTATAAGTACTTTAGCTAAAAACTTTTATATGCCAAATGCTATATCCTAAAGGAGTGTCAGCTATCTACAGATGTAATGAACCGTATGAGGCAAGTAAATCTTAGTAACAAGTACTAACTGCAACGAACGGTACCGATTTAATAATGTCTCTCTTTACTTTATTGCTCATACAGTCCAACTATGCTTTTGTCTCTAGTGAAAAATCCCGCTACGACTTCTAATTCAAGTGGAATTCTGAGGTTATAAGCATAAGAAGGAAAACGGTTTTGATAACAAATCAGAAATACCTATAAGACTTCCTTCTAAACATCACTTCTTTACCCTTTGCGATTGCCCCTCAATCTGTTCCAAAATACTTGCGTCCAAATTGCGTGGGAACATCTTCATAAACTTCAGTCGTTAACAGGATAAGCTGTCTGTATTTTTCCAGAACCATTGCAACACCTTAAAGCGAGAGAGGGTTCTAATTTTTGGGGAAAGAAGCTATGAATTCAATAATCTACAAGTGATGAAGCTTTCAAGCAATATAAAGTATGATGAAATGAGTTGAAGGATAAAGCATTTAATGAATGAACAAGGCATGAACTAGTAATGAAGAAAGAATGAATGTAGTAATGAATCAAATGAAGAATAAATGAATAGAGGAATGGATGAGTCAAATAATGATTATATAACGATTGGGTTGGCTTTTAAAATTTATTCATGAATGATTCCAGTGTTCGTGCTAACAGAATTTAAGGACGTTTTAAGGCGTTTTTAAGAACCAAAACATAATTTCTAAGGAGCAGTTTTTGTGCGCTTCCTCTACCAGAAGCAAATCATTTCCTAAACAAATCTGCCGGTGAAAATCCTTTTCCAACAAGAAATAATGAGAAATAAAGAGTTTTTAAGGAGCTTTTTTACCAAGATGCACGCCCTTAAAAACGTAAAATAAATCTAAGGAGTTTTTAAGAGGCAGCACGAACCCTGGAATCGAATGGCTTAATCAATGCCAAAATACTGAAAAAAAATAACTGCTATGAAGAATAGTACCATTGTATGTTGCAAACAATGTCAGGACTATTATATTTTTCTCTTCAACACCAGAGTCAATAAGGACGTCAATGGCTGTAGATACTGTACTCCCACTGTCTACAAAAAAGAGATAAATTTATATGCATTTTTAAGTGCAATTACGCAAGCCTGAAAAGATTGACCAAAGGGCCTCTCACTTCCATGAAAAGACTAAAATAATTGATGAGCTTGATCAATGAAGTACCTAAGGTTTGCTAATTTCAACGAGTGATGGAAAGCACATTAACTTTGAGTTTTCTATACCTCAGATCTTACCTTCTAAAAGTATTCTAGAACACAGGAGAGAACATGCATCAAATCAGGCAATGAAAGTGCTATCAAACTAGTGGGAGAAATTATAACTGCAATAGTACCAATAGGTAAATCCTCGAATAACAATCGGTGAATCCTCGAATAACAATCGGTAAATCCTCGAATAACAATCGGTGAATCCTCGAATTAGCCCCCTGGGGCTTACCCACTTTTTGGATTTTTGCATAAGGGGTTATTCGAGGGGGGCTTAAAAAATTTTCTTGGTAATTGGTCATATTGCAGTTGAATTTTTCCTACTAGTAAACTATTTCTTCAATGCTACGCATACAAGCAATGGGATATTTTTCAAAGTACAGGCACGTTTTCTTTAATTAATGGCTGCTTTTTGTTTCCTAACCCTATAAAGTACTAACAGACTCTCAAATAGGTCCAGTCAGATGCCTAGGTGGGGCATATTTGAGGCGGGGGCTTATTAACAATTTGTAGCTCTAGGGTGGGGCTTATTTGAGGGGGGCGAATTGGAGGATTTACAGTATGCTATAAGCATATGGGCGAGGTGGCATAGTGGTTAGAGCGCATGCCTCCCGTGCGGAAGGTCTAAGGTTCGAGTCCTACTCGATGCCCTGACTGAATGTTCGCTCACTGTTCACCCAGCAGTGAACGAGTACCCGGTGACAACACTGGGGAGATAAAGGCGGGGAGGAAAGGAACTGCCCACCCTACCTCACATGCCGATGGCTCAGGATAAGTATCCTCTCTAACAGGCACTCCCCTGCGTACGGGAGTATACGGGACTACCTTTTTTTAAGCACAACAGGCTTACTGCAAAAACAAAAACTGAGTGAAAGAACAACCCCTGAAATTAAACAAAACTGTCCACATCTACAAAAAAATGAAAATAAAACTAACTTACTTAATAAAGGATACATCAGGAAAACTCGTCTTTGGTGAATATCAGGAGGAAACCTAGCATAGCACACCTAAAACATAACAGTTATAATTGATTCAACACTAAAGAACTTTAATACAAAATGGGCATCTAAATGAGGAAAAATAACATGCATGGTACAGAACCTATTAGCTCTGCATAACTAAGCCTGCAGGTATCATGGTACATTTTGGGCAACATGATCTAACTAACTTGTGCATCATGTGACCAGCTTTCTACCAGAGTCCAGAAAAAAGTCAAACCTTCCTCCCGGCAGTAACTTCTTTATGTATAACCTTCCTCAATCTTTATGTATAACCTGTCCCTATATTTTCCTCTTGCCAAATCACCTGATGTACATGCTTCAGAACTTTCCTCAACGATATTTTTTTTGTACTTACTGAGCCTTTCTCAAAACTGGCAAAAATGTAAGAAATCTTCCTCTGGCTCACAGTGGTGGAGCCGTGACTTTTTCTAGACTCTTATTTATTATTACTTTTTATAGTACATTATATCTATAACATTATGCCCTTGCTATTCCTTTTTCTTTAATAAGTAATGTCGGGGAAAGGCCGTAGGGCTTACAACAAAGCCTCAACAAAGGAAAAACTGAGAAAATGGGGAAGTTTAAGTAGAGAGGGAGATAAGATCAAGTTTGTTGCTGTTAAATTTAAAAGATGGCAAATTGTAGGATTCAGGGAATGTAGTGGATGGCAATGAGTTCCACAGCTGAGAAGTTCTAGGAATGAAGGATGATTTGTGAGCTAGAGTTCGTGGATGAGGTAGTGTAACTTGGAAAGGGTGTGAATAGGTAGAGCTTCTGGTAGTTCGACAAGTTACCTATAATGACAAGTTACAATAACTTGCTTCATCTCTGAGTACAAAGTAATATATAACACTATATTACCCACAATTCAATGCAAATGAAATACATTCTACCACCACAGCTAGATAAACATTCTAATTTGATGGAATGACGGCTGGTGACAAACAGGTACAGAATATCAGAGACACACTGATCTCCTACGTCGAGAATTTTGCTTGCTTGTTACCTTGTGAATGACATTTCTTGTTTAATCAGAGATCTGAACATGACTGCTGTCTTTCAGGGGCGTGCCCATATAAATTTACTAAGACCTTTGTAGAATGACCAAAATGACTTGGTATTCAACACATCCCTCTGATAAATCACTCAATTTGCGTGCAATTCTGATACTATTTAAGTAGATCCAAATATTTCTGTTTCTCTACAAATTCTTCTACTTACCATGCTGTGATTATCCAGAACTTTGTCTGGAAGGAGTGAAAGAAGCTATATGCCACAGAGACAATTAAGGAAATGCTGGATTGATAGCACTGGGCAAAAAAATTGCTATTGCAAAAAACAAAAATTTCAAAGGTGTTTAAAAACTTTAAGTTGACTCAGGACACTTCTGAAATGCTAAATTCAGAAATGACAGCTATTTTTCTCTATCAGGTCAGGTTTTTTGGGAAGTGGATTCTGAAAAAACAATTTTTCTCTAATTTCACTACATTCTCTGACACTGGTGGCTAATTTTTTCACATTAAATGAACTTTCTGGAGACAAATTCCTATATTTTACTGGCTTTCAGCAAATACGTAGCAAAAAGGTAAGTTGAATGCTTTTTTATCACGTATAGAAAGGTCTAAACTACAACTACTATTTACTTTGTTTGCTCCATATACAGAGGGAAAGGACACTGATCACCTATTCCCAACTGTATATGGTGCTTACAATTTAACATATTTACAATAAACTGAACAAAGTCCATCTAGAATCAGATGCCATTAGATGGCAGTAATTAGGAATGTAAGGAGATGCTAGATGACCAAAACAATAGCATCTGCATTGCTCACAACTCAGGCCTTCAAATTTTGCATCTTCAGCCTCCTGCAATGAGCAGCTGCAGGGATGCTTCTTTTTAGCATCTTGTGATAACTGGCCAGCATGATTGTCCCTCAAAAACCTTGACATCCTATACCTATCTCTTTCATGTTATGATGGAGTCAAGAGACACTGGAGGGAGGGGGGCAGAAGCGAACAGGCACCCATCCTGTCTTTCATTTCAGGGGGTTGGGGGAGCAAAAGTGCCCTTGTTGAAATGCAATAAATTGCTTTCCAAACATCGTTATAAAACAATGGAGATCAAATAACCTATAGATAAGCAATATTTGATTGGAAAAGACAATTATTGATATGATTGAGAGTTATATAGCCCCTGAAAGACCCCCAAAAAGTGCCCCAGAAGCCCTCCATTTCTTGGCTAGATTGGCTCATCTCTTCTAGTCAGTGCCATTTTGCTTTTGTAGGCCTCCCTTGTCCCACTATAGCTCTGGCATCCTTGATCCTTTCCTCTTTATTCTAAAGTGGTAGTTACAGAATTGTAGTTTTCCTCATTTACCAACAATGCATTAATAAGGGCAGATCTATAGAATTGGCCAATGGAACAGTAAGAAAGATGTTTCTTAGCAAAATGAAGAGCTCCCTAGAATTACTCCAAAGTTTTCACACTGTTGCCTACTGTCAACTATCATTCCGCTGCCCCTAAGGGAATCTCTCATCCTATTCACCATCACTCATTAATTCTGAGATTGTCAGGAAACCTGAATTAGGAAGCAGACAGTGTATTTGGATGAATGCTCTACATGTAAGATTCCCAAAAGCAATAAGCATATGTTTGACAAGCTCTTCATAGTTCCTTGCTTTGATGATACCTAGAAAGTTCTTCAAAACCAGGAAAGAGACTTCCAATGTTTAAGTTATACACGTTTGTTTATATAAGAACTTTTTAGCTTGAGCCTCAATTTTCTTAACTTTCTCCCATATTGCAGCTGATACTTTCATAATACTTTCTCAACTTTTACTTGAATAAACTGGCTTAAATGGAATACCGTCTTTCTAAATCCTACAAGCGTGACTCTCTGTTGCATCTTTCATATTGTGAACAATAGAATGAGGTAAAATTGATTCTTTTCAAGTAAAAAAACTGAGCTTTGCAACTAGAGCCTGGTGATTTTCTTAGGATTCTCTCAAGATTTTGGGCTTTTGAGCTTCATTTTCTTCTAAAACTTTTTCAGCTTTTTACAAGTAAAGAGAGTGGTTACCACCTTTGTCTACAAAGTTGGTAAGCTGCATCGTCAACCCAATCTCAATGTGAAGTGGTGGAGCTTGCATCCTATCACTGTCTAACAACAGCTCCTTCATGGGTCTCCTTGTTCTGTGAGGTACAAGTTCTTCCAATGCAGTCCACTTTCTTGTTTTGTCATTGCACATCTGGTCCCTACTGTCTGTCATACAATGAAGGCTTACATACTTGTTAAACCTGGCCAGATGTCCTAGCAAAAAGCTCATCACCTTTTAGTCCACAAAAACCAACCACAGATGCTTATTGTAATAAACTTTTGTCAGTGTTTTAATAACAAAGTGCAAAGTATTCAGAAACTACTCTTTTCCAGAAATAGGATATTATTTATTCACCATACCAGGAAAGATATAACTGTGTACACAAATCATGCAGTACTTCTATTGAGATATCTAAAAAATTTGACCTGATTGAGCAAAGCCAACATGATTTTTGGATTCAGCACATAGAAATTGTTCTAAATCCATTCAAAAAGCTCAGACACCAGATTTAGTCTTGACCAGTGTGTTCTCTTCAAATGTTCAGATCCAACCCTGTCAGACATTACTACTGCCACTAAGTTGAGAGAAGCTTCTTCATATTGATGCCCAATCAGTGGCAGACAGGGATCTTACATCTAGATAATGTCATTCCTAAATTTCTAGTAAAACAAGGAAGTAAAATCCAGTCTTTCTAGTTCAACCTTACAATTAAGGATCTCTAGTCATGGAACCAACTCATTTCCTCTCCCCTCAACCATCTTCACTATTCTAGTATCTCTTTTGCAGTTATGTACCTAAAGACTGTTGTTGAATCCTAAATTGGTACTTTTTGGAACTAATGGTTCAGAACAAGTTTATCTTTTTCCAAATGGATAAAAAAATACACCAATAAAAGTACAAAGTAGACATACCGTGGGTTTGTTAGTTTCCTCTTCCACTTTTATCAACACTTTACCAATTCTTATAGACCTGCAGCATTCTCTTAATCCTTTTTCCATGGCTTCACCTGTTAACAACAAAAGAAAATCCACATTCTCTAATAGCTATTTCCCAGAGTAAAATCATATGGATGGCTAACTGATATCTCTACTAGTACAACAGAATGCCAAATAGCAGTCCTCTCCAGGAAAGAAAACAATGTGGGCTATAAAAAGCCCTTGCCCATTTGGCTGTGTGGGCTATTTAGCCCTAGCAGAACTGTTGATTAGTTTTTATATTTGAGTATTTGCAACGGCAAAAATGCATTACCTTGCCGATTCTTTACACACTATTCACCTTAAGACGGCATTTTTGTGTGTACTACTACCTATAAATTTTGTATGATAATTCCTTGAAACAAGACAAGATAGGAACATCACTATTTGGAATATAGCAAGGTTTTGCAGATCTACCAAGCTGGATCCAATCAGACTCGTTGTCATTCAAAAAGTTCAGTAGTAATACAATATCATTCATTCATTCACACTATACTGGATGAATTTGATATGCTCTGTATCGCTTTTGCCAAATGAAATCACTCTGCTGTGAAAGTGATATGTATTGGATTACTTTCCATATCAGATCACTTTTGACATAGCGTGAATGTAGGAATCCAATACATCGTCGCTCTGGAAGATGTCTCTGAGCTGCAGCTGCAGTCAGCTTTGTTTTCAAGTGTCAATCAATTTTCAAGCAGTGACAGTTGCCATGAAAAGTTCCTCTAAACATAAGGCTTAGTGACATGAATGAAGCAGAGCAGAGTAGTGTGAACAATACCTAAAACTGAATCCGATATAGTATGAACATGTAAAATTTTGATATCGGATTCAATCAAGAATGTGGTACAAGCTGAATATGATATAGTGTGAATGGGGCCTAAATGAGAGCATTGCTTTAAAAACTGTGTGGGCGGAAAAAACCCTCGCAGATTCATTTTGCATGGGATTTGCATGGGCACAGGCTATAGCCCACGTCTCCAGGAAACGCCTGCCAAATAGCCACCTTGAAATACTTTGATTGCACCCAATTTGGATAGCAACTATAGCCTATTCATGAATCTAGTGAAAGTATATATTTGCAATGTTGGGCACAACACAGCTGCTTGGACTTGAAGCTACAGAATAACATATGTGGCAATGAAATATGATACATTTTGTGCCTAGAATGTCTCTCTCTATGTGCCAAATTCTACTAGAACATAGGAGTTCATGGATTTTTGTTATGTTCTGTCTTTTGCAGCTCTTTATCATAATTACTCAAAGGGATCTTATTAAGGAATTGCATGAAGATTTGTGCCTATATAAAATTTTTGTTTCAGACAACTGACAGTCAAAAACACACATCAGTTTGACATACCACTTCTGACAATGCTAACACCACAAATTCCTCTTCGAAACTTGAGTCCTTTATAACTGGCACCTGTGTAGCAAAGATATATGTGCAATCTTCATGTAAGACAGTTTTCATTTGCATAACAGAAGAAATGATAAAATTCATTCATTCAGTTCCTCTATCCTTTCATCTCTTCATGGAGTTATGTAATGTTCTAGTATCACCTCATTGAAACAAAAAGATGGCAAAGAGCGATGAGATCTAAGTTGCTTTTCACTAAGTTGAAAAGTTTATTAACAACTTCTTCAATTGTATTCCCCCTATTTCTATAGCACATTATCAAAGGACCATTAGGTAGCAAGCTTTCAAATAATTCAAGCTTTCATATAATTCAATGAGACAAGCAATTTTCATCTCCATAATTCAGGCCTTGTCATTCAGCACATGCAAATCACACATGCTAAATGACAGTTAAAGACCTGGGTTTAGTCAAATGTTTGCTACAAATATGAAGTGCACAAATCTGTTGCCCATAATAGAAGTTTTTCCATAAATTTTGACCTCTAATAAAATAATCAAATATCACCAAGAATTCAAGAAAATAAAGTAATATTTTATTGATAAATAAAGTATCATATCAAAGGGTATCTCTCATGATAAACCAATGTAAACAATTATCCTTGTTCATAGTAACCTGACATGAGCAATGTCCTTTGATCAAAGGTGATTGCTTGTGTTGGGCTACCATGAAAAATAAATATTGTTTATGGTAGTTTACTTCTATATTGTTGATAAAGAAGAAACGTATTCACATTGTAGTAATGTTTTCTTTGTTAAAAAAATATAAAGTAAGATTATCATATTGGATGCAGGTAGTCAATAAACTGCAAATCGTAGATGACAAAAGATAAAAAGAAATACAAGTGACTTGTCTTGCATATTCAAATGCAAGGCAACACTAATAACAATGAAACCAATAAATGACAATTTCAGTTATTGATATAGTGACAAGTTCAAAAATTAAACAATTCCTGAAAGTTTATGTGATGGCAACAAATCATGTAGAGAGGTAAATGATTCAATTGGATGTGTATGTAGCCATTACATAAACTTTCTAGCATTGTCCAATTTCAGAGTTTTTGCTGTATCTATAACCAATATTGTCACTTTCTTGGCTTCATCATTGTTGGATATGTCTGGCATATGAATATACATGAAAATTCACAGTTTTCTTTTCACAAGCTGCCATCTACATTTTGAAAATTGATTATAATACATTTTAATGAATACATTTTAAGCTAAAGCAACATAGTCTACTCTAATACTTAGCAAGATCAAAACAGACACCATAATTTACCGAAAATACACCACCTAAACTCGTACCTGAGACATGCATCAAAAAGACAGCCAGACAAAATAAAGAGAAAGGGCGTAAATAAGAACCACAAAATCTGATCTAACAGAATCTCTACAGCTCTGCTATACACAAAGAAAGTACAAAGGCAAAGAAACTGGTGGGTGATCTGTCAAGATACATTCAGGACAGAAGCAGTGCTGAATTTGCTTAGTATTCTAGAGGTACCTGAGTATTTGCAAAGTACACATTTTTATAAGAAAAAAGCTTATAGGATAATTGAGGCTCAGGAAAAAAATCGCTTTATTATTGACAAAAGTTATATGGTTTTTGGACAATTAATTATGCAGAGAATTTGTCAATGCTATAGCACCTGGGGAGAAACTTTTCCCCATGCTCCCTGAACAACTGCAACTGCAAAGAAGGCAAAATTTCAAAGACAAAAATTCTGCAAAGCACAGAAGAACTTCATAATGTGACTAGGCATACCCAGCTTTTGGGGAAAAAGACACATACAGATGATTCAGAGATTCTATAAAGCCATCATTCTCAAATTCTAAATCAAAATGTGATTTCATTTTCACTGCTATACCTGTAGGAGTTGTAACACAGCATTCATCAAAGGGAAGCTGATTCAATCCTTCTTCAACAACAAGTCTTATCTGAAATCAAGAAAAGTCAGAGTTGTTGCTCTGCTTCTTCAAAACCTCATAGGTATGACAGTATTAAAAATATAAACAGCTGTGAAATCTGTAAAATGCTACATGATTCCATTTCTAGTACATACTACTTTTACATTTCTTATGGAAGGAAATGTGCATTTGAATATAAGTAAAATGACAAAAAGAGATACCATTTAGTTTTCCTTCTTTAGATCAAATTGTTAGACAAGTCCATATTATCTGACTATTCCATGCAATCCAGTTAAATATAATTTGACTCAATTCTAGTTGACAAATTCATGATACATTTTGAACCAATTTTGGGCCATCTTCAGTCAGAAATAAAGGTCAAAACATTGTCATATGTAGGAGTAAGATGATCAAATGTTAAAAATTTCATCTAAGGAAGGAAAGTTCAAAGGTATCTCTTTTCGTTGTCATACTTATATTCAAATTTATACAGAAGCTGTGCTTCCCATCATCTACTTGAAATGTACATCGTAGCCAAACTCCAACATAACAAAGTGGGGGCCAATGAAGAGACCAGAAAAATACTCCAGGGAGTCATTGGCCCCCTGGCCCCCAAAACAGCATTGATGCAACAATTGCAAGCACAATTACATCTATAATACACAGCAATGCAATATTGATCCACATACCAGTCTATCTGCATAAAATATGAAATCACTTCTAGATGTCTCTCTAAAACAGGAAATATTTCATTCAAAATAAACAAACAAATAAACAAGAAATTATCAGTTTTCTAGAATCCATAATAAAGAGTAGCAATCGTATTATAAAGCTGCTAACAAGCCAACAGCTGCCTATAAATTATTTATCAGTATCTCTAAGTTGCAAGTAATTGAAAATAATTCTGCATTCATACGCAATTTGTAGAGACACCAAAATTAGCGCCATATTCAAATGCAATAGTTACTAGAAGTCTACTTGAAAGAGATACACAGAAATCGATTGAATTGTAGGTAAGTCCTTTCAATCTAAGGTCTAACGTCATTATTATACTTCGTTGTCAAAATTTAATTAGATACAACTACATGTAACAACATTCTGCTATCCCCATGCGTCTAAAGGTGGCTATTTTGCACAAAAGTTGACCTATTTGTTAAGGCTTAGAATGCAAATATACGAAACGAAGGGCATTGATACCAACCTCGAAAGTTTATATATTGCAATGTGATACGTAACCAGCACAATACTTGTTAAAAAAAATAATTACTACTAGGCTGTAGTGTATAGGCCTGTTCAAAATAATATATGTATCGTAGCCTGTTTATACCTGTCTCTGAGGGTTGTCTGCAACTCTCTAACTTGGTCGTTCACTCGCAGTAACTTCAACCTTCCTTTGAAGTCTGAAATTTTCTGGCTTCCTTTATCACACTCTTCTTCGCAAACTACTTTCGAATCCGTTTTGTCGGCATCTACAAAATGACTTCCATTTTGAAGCAAAATCGGTAACAGCATTTTGCCCTCAACAGAAACTCTATTAACAGCAACCTTCTCATTTTCCTGTAGTTCCATTGAGCTTTTTCCTTTTGAAGCATGTTCTCTCTTATCTAAATCAATACTTGCTGGCATTTTCTCAAACCTCCGTCGCCTTCCCAATTGCCCCTAAGTCCTTGACACGTGCTCATCTAATGGTCTGTGGTCTGTTGAAGAAGATTGATGGTTGTTTACAACCCAGCATGTTCATGAAGGAGTCTGGACTCAAATTCCTCCGAGCTACCTTTGCGCATACACGTTTTTTTATATATAAGAAAAAAGGTTATAAGAAAATGAGGCTCAAATCATCAAAATCTTAAGAAAATCGTAAGAAAATCACGAGGCTCAATTTCCAAACTTACGTGTTTTTATAGGCCAAAAATCGGTATTTCGTCGTTGTTGCAGTCAAAATGTTAAAGATGGATTTCAAATTCAAGTATACATTATTAATAACGAAAGTGTAAGCCACTCTAGCCAGTTTATTTCAGCAAAAGTTTAGAAAAATATAAGAAAATCTCAGGCTCAATGTCGCGAAATGTTAAGAAAATTGAGGCTCAGGCAAAATAATGATTTTCTTATAAAAAAAAAACGTGTATACCCTGATGACAGCTCCCTCGCCAAAAACGATAGAGGAACTCCAACATTCCCACATTCAGTAACGGTGCTACCAGGATGTTTGGGAGCTGAAATCCCCAAAAATTCTTTGAGCCTCTCAATAAATGGGGAGTTGCAAAATTTCCTAGAAACACAGCTCCTTACATACCATATAAGCTCCATTAAGCCCCCTTTGTAAGCAAAAATTGGGAATAAACCCCCTCTCTATTAAGCTCCCCCCTCTCTCGTTGAAGTAAGTGATTGAATGGGCTGTAAAGCCATGGATAATACTGCCAGGAAAACCTTTTCCTGGAAGATATTCCAGGATTACTAACCGACCACGATGATTAGTTTGACCAATATGAATCAATTTTGAGTTGCTAGCTCCCATTTTCAACGGAAACAACGCAGAAAGAATGCAAAGGACCATTTGTACAACATTTTTAACTTGAGTTAGAAATAAAAATTAATAACCCCCCTCCCAAGGCTTTCAGCTACGTTGTCAGTACTTCTGGCGGCAATTTCGCTCTTTCTAGGCACTCATCTAGCAAAGCAAATTCTAGATCTAGGTTGGATACTGTCATCTTGGACCAAAATTAGTTAGCAAGGAGTTGCAATAAGAATGTTCTGGTATGCATTTTCTAAAAAACAAATTGTAGGGGAGGGGCGTCTTTTCGGGACTGGAGAGAATGTGCTGTCGACAATTTCATGGCTTGGACTTCCAGACTACTTTTCATTTAAATCAGTAGTTAGCAACTGTTATTGTGATAGACCTAAATAGAATGCATTAGAAAACATATATTCAATGTGTGAATGCTTAATTTTTGCAACCATTAAATGGAATTGGAATTCAACGTTCATTGGCAGGAAATACTGTGGTTCACTGGTCCAAGCTCCTGTGCACATTTCATTTGGATATTAAATCAAATCAAACTTTTTTTATTATTGGTTTTATTTCTATTTACAAAACTAATTTACACTAGCTATTAACAATACATGACTTTTACAATAATTTGCTAGAACAAGTAAAGGACTAACTAAAAACAAGTGTTAATTATGTGAAGCTGTGACACGTACAATTCTTTCCATCCCAATGTCGTATTTCTTTTTTAGAATTAATTATGGAAGTTGTGAATCAACAAAAGACTTCCTCTACATGATAGGGAGCTTATTCCATAGCGCTGAGAATTCACAGAAGATATTTTGCTTAATTCATCACAACGTATTTTGTGTAGAGAATTCCCACATGTATTCAGGGCTTAGATAGTTGCTTGTTTTTACATGCTTGATATGGGTATGCATTGTTTGATCGGTTGTCACAAGGGCGCATAATTAGTTTCTCCACAGAATAGTAAAAATGTGAATAATATTAAAAAGTGACAAAATACGCATTTGTATTGTACAACACAATAGAAATGAATTTTAAAAATTTTCCAAAAGTACTTACATCCACAAAATTCTCAAAACATGGATCTTCTTTTGCATCTCTTGCACTACTATCTGCTCTGTTCATATTATCATTTTACTAACTTTCAAAATAGATTGGACGTGCTTCAAAATATATACACGCAGACAATGGAAGCCTCGTTCATGAGATGACGCAACCATGTCTCAACGAATCTCATCCGTATTGCATCACCATTGCAGTGATGTGCTTGAACCCGCTTTTTTCAGAAAGCTATAGATAGCATAAGCAAATTGGCATACGCCAGCAGCTTGACAATATATTCTTTTCAAGATGATTAATTGTTATTTGACTTATATGATTGGCAGAGATAATTTTAAAGTATTAACAATAAGAAGCTCTCCTAAGCTACCGCTTTTAATGTTAATACACTGAGGGTGTGGTGATGCATATTTCACACTAGAAGGGCTATCCAACATCTCTAATAGGGTGTGGGTTTGCAAAATCTTGATATCTTCTCGAAAAACCGACAGTTTTGGCAAGGTAAAGTACAATAAAGGGTGACGCAACAGTAGAATAAGACAACAGCAACGACATACATGACAAGACAACAGCAACCACAAGAAAAACGTCAATATGGCGGGATTTCGCAGAATTTAATATAAGGAAATTAATGCGCTTGGAGTTCAAAAGAACAGCAAAAATAGATTCACAACTAAGATGGCTGCAGTGAAGCGCATATTTTCTGGCATTCAGCCTTCAGGAGTACCTCATGTTGGCAACTATTTTGGAGCTTTGAAGAACTGGATATCTTTACAGAATGAGACAGAAACAGAACATGTGATATTTAGCATTGTTGACATGCATAGTTTAACAATTCCTAAAGATTCAGATGTCTCAAAGGAGAATATACGGAAGACAGCAATGAGCCTTTTGGCACTTGGTTTAAATCCTGAAAAGTGTATTCTTTTCCAGCAGTCGAGGGTGAGCTCTTAAATCTGAGGTGCAGCCAGCACAGCTGTTACGCCTTGGAAGTCAATTCTTTTAGGCCTAAATCCTCACGTTGCTCCACAAATCTCAAATTATCTCAACACAGACCTGCAGCAAGGAAGCGAATTTAATGCCATTGAATTCTCCATTAAATTCTTTATATTTGTGGTTTTCATTGAAGGTGATAAATATTTCTAGCGATTACAAGAAATTTTTGAAGTAGCAATTTCGATTCTTGTTCTACACGACAACAGACTTTACGCTAAGGCATTAAACAGCAGTTCACGAGAGAAATGAAATAGGTCATTGTAAGCAACAGGAATAACGTCTTTAATGGATTGTAGTTGTATTTACTGGCTTTAGAATTATATACTTGCAAAATTATAGAGTTTTAGAGCTAATTAATCACAACTTACGTACGAAGAAACTTGTGACGCTGCGCAGCAGTCACGATCTGCGAAGAATAAATCAAAGCTTTCAGGCTTACTATGTGTTAGAAAAATTGCTTGCGCTCCTATCAGGTACCTTTTTTCGGATTAAAAACTAGCTAAGTGCAAAGCTAAAATGATACAGCTTATGAAATATTCTGTAGAACCCTACGGCAAATGAGTGTGTGACCGTTAAATGTTCACGCAAACTTTTCAAATTGATTTTTGAGGGTGCTAGCCAACTCAGACAATTGCTTACCCAATCAAATTATAAAAGCCCGGTTTTCCATCAATTTTATGAAAAAAACACGAAGTATTTATCTCCTGGCTGAGAGAAGCGATTTGAAAAAAACCGACTACCACCTTCGACTAAAATCGCACTTTGCGATGACAGCGGTCGCGGCGACGGGGGGGCCTTGGCACCCCCACTTGTTGCTAAGACGAAATTTGCGCATCTGTATTTTACTGTTCTTCGTTAGTATGCATTTATAAATTTTTGTTCATAATTTGAGGTATAAAAGGCTGTTTTTGGGGGGTATCACAAGCTCTTTGGGACGCACAATTTTATCTGTCATCCAAGCACAGTGGGGCAGATTTAAAATTTTATCAAATTTCTGGCCCCCCCACTCAAATACTCGCGCCGCGACCCCTGGATGAAGTTACAAAACTGCTAATTGGATCGAATTTTTTTCTGAGGTTGTCGTGGAAAATGGCAAAAAGTGAATTCAACTGTTCGAAACAGTAAGTTCTTGTTTATCATTTACAGGAAATTTGCGTACAAAACGTTTTGTTAACATATTGAAAACCGTTTCTGACAAGTCAGTATTTTTTGCAAATGTGGAAAAATGTTGTCAGTGGAATGTTGCATGAATCCATTTTCGCGCATCCCATAGTGCGTAACAGCTGTGGCAGAGGGGTGAAACCAGGGGCATTGAAGCCACAGCATTATATTGGGGACATCCCCGACAGAAGTGTTGTGGCTTCAACCCTAGCACCTTTTGGGGGAAAATTCAAGCATATTGGGGAGGATGGTAACATGTATACTCCCATGACAAAAGTATTCGAATGCTTGGTTGGAAATGGCTGTCCAAGTTGGCCTAGCAACTTTCAAACATCATTTTATGTTCAAATTTTTGGCGTGAATAAGGTCTTGACATTAGGAAAATAACTAATGAAGCCAAAAACAGCTTTTGCATTATCTATTGCTGAGCAAAAGTTGCAGAATTATTTGAAAAAAGTGTTAGCAAATAAAGGTTTAAAACACTATGATGAAAACTAGAAAGTTAAACATGATGGGGAAATAGGCTATGAAAATTAATTGTACCAAATCAACAGCTCATGGAGTATTAGAATGTTTTTCTTGCTAAACAACAAAAATAGTAACACATTCCTTATCTTGCAATGGAATTCTTACCATGCCATAGCCTAAGCTAAGTCCAGACCTGAATGTTATTGAAAATGTTTGGTTTCATGTGGAAAACTTGATCAACTGAAATCCTTCAAAGACCAAGGAACAACTAATTGATACAATTTTTGATAGCTGGGCAGATATTCAAGAGCATTCATGCAAAAATTATACCTATAAATTATGAGATGTCTGCATGCAGCTTGCTTAAGTCATAATTGCACAACTAAACAGTGAAAAAAACAATGGAAGGCATTCGGTGATTCAATATCCATTGGCCAATGGATATTTATTCGCTTAGAAAAACAGTTATTATTAAGTAGACAAATGGTCACTACTATTAATAGCTACAGGTACTGTGTAACCTTTAATGTGCTCCTCAAGTTCTATGCCAAGGTGCATTGTGTTTAAAACTAATGCTGGTGATAGCACCAGTGACTCCTCGGGGGCATGCCAATGTTCAATATAACAGTAGTTATTGTCTCAAGTTTCATTAATTATAAAAAAGTGAATTGCATTCATCTTGAAAATTTGAAAAAAAAAACAATAAAAATAAAAGAGTGTGCACACAGATTTACATTTCACTATGCCAGTACTTCAAGGAGTAAAATTTAGGCTATATCCACACCACTGCATACTCCAAGGGGTATAAGTAAAGCTATCTTCATGCTGGAGATCTTTGGACCTGAATGCATGAAATTCACCATGGGTTCTATGTGGCATCAAGGATAGGAAGCATATAAGGCAAATAATATAATATTCCTAAGGAGAAAGCATTCATGGCTAGGTTTGCCAAAGCTTACATTTGTTTGCAGTGTATTTTAATTATTTTAGGTTCTGGAACACACACAGCTATGTTGGATCTTGAGTTGTCTAGCATCCACTGGAGAGCTAGGAAGGATGCATCAATGGAAGGTTGGTTTTAAATTTTGTATAACTGTAGATGAAAAATGCCATGTTTCTCAGGTACATATATTAAGAATATTACACTCTTGAAGTGTATGGTATGTTTTCCATTTGTTGACTAGACATTTCTAATGTCTCAAGTAAATGCCAAGCTTTATATATAAACTTGTTATATTCACATCTTAGCTTTCTTCATTTTGTGTTTAGGTTAGTTAATTTCTTTACACAGACAAGCCAATAATACACTGCCTTTGATTAGAGAGGTGTATCACTGTAAATTTACAACCTTTATTTTCTATTACATATGAGATCAAGTTTTTTTTAAACAATATATTGCTTACCATATTGATGCCCCTTTAGACCAAAGTAAAACAGCAGAAAGAAAAATCATCACTTGGCCTTCTTTCCTATCCAGTTCTCATGGCAGCAGATGTTTTGTTATACAAGTAATATATTTTGCTTATAAATAGATTCCCTAGTATCCATTTGTTGAATAGTTTTCCAATAATCTAAAAATTTGATTTGCCCTCTTCAGACTTTATCATTTAAGTATTTTCTGCATTTATCTGTCAGTTTATATCTGTATTTCTGTGTCATTTATATTTGGTTACAGTAGCTCATTCATTCCCTTATCAATTACTCTTTGGTCCCAAATAAGCAGGGGGTCCTAATAAACATGGGGGTTGGAAAATTCCTCAAGATGAAATAAGAAGGGAATCAGAATAAGGGGAGGGGGTCAGATGTTAACCAGCACAAATACAAAATACCCTGAGTAATATCACTGGAAGCGGATACTTTTCAGAATCTTGCCACATATATCTCATTCACTATTTGGGTAACTCAACCAAGGTACCAACTTTTTGCAGGCTTCTCCTAGTACATGAAGGGGCCCTAATAAGACCAAGGGGTTGGAAAAGTTTTCAAAAAAATAAGTGGGGGATACTTATTTGGGACCTAAGAGTAGGACTAAGTTTTTGACTTTAGAATTTCACCCTTTGCATTGCATATTTACAAGGACAATATCAATATTCTTTTTTCAAACTAACCAGTGAGAAAATAACAATGAAGTATAAAGATAGTGGGAAGTAAAATTTTTTCAAAGTAAATAATTAATTGCATAAAGCATAAGCATGAAGCAACCAAGAAGCAAATCTACTTTGTCCAGTAAAGGTCTGTGCATCCAAAAACGCATGGGACATTGCAGTCACTTCAGTGCAGATAGACCTCTAAGCTTCTTTGCATTTGCAAGATATACAGTAAGCTAGCCTTCAGTGGTCCCCAGAACCATCATCCTGGAGAGCATTAACACTATGTTTAGAAGCTGCTCTTTGCTACCTGGTTTCCATATAATAGTAATAGCCTGTGATCTGTTGCCAATCTAGACTGCAGAGACAGTTGTTTTTATATGCAAACATGACTTCTCCTGCATTTCCAATGCCAATCAGTCCCCAGTCCTTCAAAATAACTGGATTAGGTTGAACTTTTTCAGGAGTCATTTGTCTGTTGTCAATCTTTCCCTTATTGCTGTGATGCAGTTTTTTATATGGAAGCGTGATTTCTCTGATCAGGTAGGTCACCAATGATAGAAAAATACAACTTCATGTGTCAAATCAATACATGCTGCACTTTGAGCCTGTTCTTGCACAGCACATTCTGCAGGATGGTAGCTGAAGGTGGGCAGATCCTCGTCTGTTACTATCATACAGAAACACCTAGTAAAAATTATCAGGGGCAGGTCACAGACTGTTACTATTATATGGAAACCAGGCTTTACACTTCTACTTCATGCATAGACCACATGATTGCTTTCAGATGCAAAAACATTGGGGCTGTAGAAAGTTACTCTCTCCTCAATTATGTTCTTGAGTTTTAATTCCTTTCTTTACTTTAATTACAGATCAACACACATCCCTGTTGGAGAAGACCAATTGCAGCACCTTGAGTTAGCAAGGGATCTTGCTCGATTATTTAACAATAGATATGGAAAAATCTTCCCCGAGCCTCAGCCAATCCTTGGTATGTAATAGTTCTGCATCAACCTAGTTGTTTTCCAGGCAGAAAGAAGTACCTAGATATTTACAAAAAATTTGAGAAATGTCCTAGAGTGGCTAAAGTGCTTTTCAAATATGCAAAGATTGGCCCAGGCACACTTAAACTGTCGCTGAATCAGTGTTCATACCCAATACCAGTCCATGCCCAAAAGAAACTGGTGCATGTACCCTCATTTGCACAAGCGATTGCTCTTTGTTGTTTGGAATTGCATGTGCTATCCATGGCTTGTGTATCAAAAATACAGAGTTTGATGTTGCTGGAGCATGTTAAATGTCTCATTTAGGGCAAAACAGGACAAAGCAGAGTTATGAAAGCAAAAGGTTAGCTTGCAGTTGCGACAAGGTTCTTATTTGGTACATGCAATTGCATGGTTGATAGTGATGTTAGTACAGGAAATTTTTCACTCATGCTGTATATTTTGTATGTGTGTGTGGACACACACATGCAATTGCACGTGTCTCTGGGCATAGACTGCAATACCCAAAGCAAAATTCCCTGACTATTCCCTGACTGATAGTGAAAAACACCCACTTTTTCCCTGACTCACATTTTACATATTGACAAAAAGAAGTAAAGAAAATGGAGCCTAATTGATAGGTACTGTACATACACTTGCTATAGCACTATGCAAAGTGACATTTACTGACAACACATGAAGCAACCACTTTGCATACAACCATGCAAAAAGTTAGTGAAAATAAAATGCTGACTAGCAATTTGTTTTCACTGACTTTTCCCTGACTTTTCCCTGACGTGGATAAGCATTATAGAAGATTCCCTGACTATTCTAGGTTTTCCCTGAATTTGTGTAAAAATGGCCTATTTTCCAGGTTTCGGTTTTACAAGTTCAGTATGAACCCTGTGAATGCTCATTCTCTGCCCATCCAGCAGATATTTGGTACCTGGTGGCAACACTGGGGAGATAAAGGTTGCAAGGACAGGAACCAGCATCCCTTTCTCATTTGCTGATGAAACAGGATACAGGCACACCAGAGCTGGGGAGACTGGGGAGCTGCAACCCCCCACTTTTTTGCTAGTGTATGATGTCATTCAATAGATAGCCTATCCCATCTAAGACAAGATGTACTCTGATGCAAAAAAGGGAGTTTTCTTGCAATCTAAAGGCACACTTGTAAAAATTTTATGGGGCTCCACCCCTGACCTTCAACTGCCATGCCCAGTAGGAGCTTTCCACTTTTCCCTAGCTCCCTCACTCAAAAACGTGCTTTAGCATCCATGGGATAAGTCCTCTCTAACAGGCAAACCCATATGTACAATAGTATACAGGAATCTTCCTCAAATTATGCCCAGAAGTCTTATCTGATTATCTTGTGTACAAAAAATTGTGCTTGAAAGCAGTGTTTTTCCAATAAATGGAAAACTTGTCCAGTTTGAAATGGGAATTTGACAAAGGAATGTGGTGGTAAAGAAAGATTGTTAAGAAAATCAGAGATGCTATCTTATGATAACTACTGCAATGATTAGAATAAGAGTAAATTAGAGCAATAATTTTGCTGGTTAGTCACTAGTGGTCTGCTTGCTTCTCTCTTATGTTGTGGCATCCTAAAGGATTTCTTCCCTGGATGCTATTTTATCAGGGAGCAAACTGCTTCTATATTACATGATCTGTACAAATGAGATGTTCACCTAAGCTGACCTCTATAAATTATTAAAGAAGTAACAAGATTATAATGGATTTTTAAATGACAACTTTTCATCTATTTGTGCAGATAACCTCTCAATTTAGATGCAATCTGGTGACAGGAAATTTGATTGAACAAGATAATTCTATTGCCACTAGGAGGAAAAAGTTACCTTGTAATTCTAGTTTAAAAGTTTTGGTTTCAGTTTGTCAAAACTGTGGTTAGATTAAGCCACTTGGATGCTTCACAAATGATAAGAAACTCAATCATTGATGCAGCATAGGCAGAATCCAGTTTAGTTTATTGGATTTGCCTTGTTGCTTAGTAAAATGCTTAATGTTTGGGTAGCAAAATGCTTGATCTTTGGGTAGTGGAAGCTGGGACATCTGTTGAAATATGAGTAAATGAATGAAAGGATAGCTACAATTGGTGAATTGGTGAAGATGTGGATGAATTTATGATCAACTATAGAAATAAGCCTATCAACAAATTAGTAAATAGATGCACATGTGAATGAACAAGAAACCAAGAATGAATGAGTGAAAGAGTGAGTGAATAAGGAGCTAATGAATGAGTGAATGAATTAATGAATGAATGAGTGAGTGAGTGAACGAGACTGGCATATGAATGAGTGAATTAATTAATGTGTATGTATTTAGACATAGAATGTCAGTTAAATCGGAATATTACACTGTTATGTTGTTTTAGTGAGAAAAAACCATTTTATTAGTGGAAAATCTGCAAAAGTTTAAAAAACTGGTAACAATGCCCTTCTTTATTCTACGTTTTCAAAGTCTATGAAAACTTTATTTCAGCAACAAGCTGCAGAATCATGAATTTGCAAAGTCCGATGGAGAAAATGAGCAAGTCGGCAGCGACTAATCGTGGAAGAATCGACTTAACTGATACTCCCGAAGAAATACGCATGAAAATCAAGAAAACTGTCACCGACTCTGTCCCTCATATTAGTTATGAACCAAAAGAGAGGCAAGGTGTCGCTAACTTGATCAATATGTATTCGGCAGTCAAAGGTTGTCCACCTCAAGAGGTAGTACGAAAGTACGAAAAGGAGGATCAGTTCACAAAAAGCTTGAAGAATGACTTGGCTGAAGAGCTTATTACAGACCTTGAACGATTTCGTAAAGAATTTGATAGACTAAGTAAGGAAATAGGCTATGTATTGAATATTCTGGAAGAGGGATGTACTAGGGCCAGTAGTATTGCTAGAAAAAACATGAAAGAAATAAGAGACTTGCTTGGTGTTTCACTTTAGAATATATACAATAATTTATTAAATATATTTATGTAAATTTTTAATCAGCAGCTTTTATATAGAATCTTGCGCCTAGCTTCCATGACGTTTATTTACAGTCTTTCCATCACCGTAATTTGATTATTAATGAGCGAGGTAGCATAGTGGTTAGAGCGCATGCCTCCCATGCGGAAAGTCTGCGGTTCGAGCCCGACTCGATACCCTGACTGAACGCCCGCTCACTGTTCACCCAGCAGCAAATGGGTACCCAGTGGGAACACCGTGGAGATAAAGGTGACGAGGAAAGGAACTGGCCACCCTACCTCACATGCCGATGGCTCACGATAAGTGTCCTCTCTAACAGGCACTTCCCTAAGTACGAAAGTATGCGGGACTACCTTTACTTTAATTTGATTGTTAGCAAGAACTTTAGTGTGTCTTGTTGATATCTCGTTATCATGCTTCTAGACTGTTTTACGTGAAATAGAAATAGTCTTTCTCCCTACTGGTAGGACAACAATTTGTTATAAATAAACGATTTGCAGAGAAAATGTTCATTTTGGCCTCTCAAACCGTAAGGCAAATCTTGACTTTTGCTTTGGTGAATTAAAGAAATTTACAAAAGCTAGCGCGATAAAACTTGCAACAATTGTCATGAGTAAGTGCTCTACGTTTCAATAGTAAAGAAGTGATGAAATTAACTCACTCTTTCACAGTGATGTCAGTACATAACGGGAAACATCAAAACTTGTACGAATATTTACCCTCATCCTTCGGGCGAGCCTATGGTCTAATTTCTTAATATTTGAAAATAGAGAACTTCTTCGTTGTCATGATAGCAAGTGTGATTGTGCTAGCTTTATAAATTGCTATAGAGAACAAGTGACAATAGAGGGCACTTCAATCATAGATCTAGGAGCCCCCACTTCATAGAGATTCAGATAGTAGCTTATATGCGCAACATTCTTTTGCTCATGAAGGTTCTCAAAAAACACATGCTTTTTACGAATTTGGGTGTACGTATCTCAATTCATGCCATAGGTTGTGAACTTCAGTGCAGCGATTAGAACCGGGGGAATATGTGGCGTCGCCATACCCTTACTATTTGCTGAAGTGGCCGCCGATGACTCTTCAGTTGATTCCTTGGCTTGCCGATGAAAGCTGGCGTTGTGATCGCTTGTCGTCGGAAATTCTACAGCCTTCCGGTAAATTGCACAGGCGGCACGCCACCGGTGAGGATATTTTCCTCAGCCCTTTGGAGAGATATTTTTAGGCCGCGCTGCAATTATACGCAAATAATGCTACTCTTTTCTGGTGGAAAAACCGAAGGCTTACGTCCATATCTTGTATTTCACACGTCTTATCGGACCTGTTGCATGCCTTAGTTTATCTCTTATGCAAACATACACGTGGCTTAGCAACCAGCTCCTACTTGCCTGCATTCAAAAATCTATTTGCAAACAAGAATAGTAAATCTGCATTGCGTTC